>LPNX010519618.1:0-18032 GCA_001517045.1 Pseudotsuga menziesii
AGAAAATGATTAAAAGAGATGCTGTATTTAATTGGGGACAAACTGAAAAAGAATCCTTTCAAAAAAATTTGGAAGCTATTTCAGAAGCTCCGAGTCTTTTAAGTCCATATTTTAACAAGGATTTTATATTATACACCTTTGCTTCTGATGTTGCATATGCAGCAGTTTTAACTCAATTGAATCAACAAAATAATGAAGTTCCAATTTCATTCATGAGTTCAAATTTCAAAGGTGCTGAACTCAATTATCATGAAGTGGATAAACAAGATTTTGCCGTCTTTAAAGCAGTAAAACATTTTCTCCCTTACTTGTTGAAATCCAAAACGAAAGTAATTGTCCCTTATTCTTCAGTTAGAAATTTGTTGGTACAAAAAGATTTAGGAGAAAAAAGGGCACCTTGGATGACAGCTCTTCAAGAATATGAATTAGAAATCAAACCATCAACGATAATTAAAGGACAAGGGTTGTGTAAATTAGCTGCTGAAGCTACTCATTTACCTGATGACAAAATTGAAATTGTCATTGATGAGGATTTACTTACCAGAGAAATTTATTTTTATCCACCACCTCAAGATTCCTGGTACACAGACATACGAGTACTTCTGGAAACAGGGACTGCCCCTGATTACTTAGACCCGAAAAAGAAAAGAGCCCTCAGATTGAAGTCTATTCCATACTTATTAATAGATAATATCCTCTTTCGGAAAAGTTCAGACGGAGTATACCTTCGATGTTTAGATAAAGATGAAACAGAAACAATTCTGAAAGAATTACATTCTGGACCAGCAAGAGGTCATTTCGGTGGAGAGATGACAGCTCATAAAATTCTTAAGGCTGGTTATTATTGGCCTACCTTGTTTCGAGATTCGTATACTTTCGTCAGAAAGTGTCAAGCGTGTCAACTTGCCGCGGGAAGGGTTAAAAAATCTGCTTTCCCTTTACAAACTGTTTCAGCTGAAAGACCCTTTCAGCAGTGGGGTATCGATATAGTAGGACCAATAAACCCTCCCTCATCAATGCAACACAAGTATATAATAACTGCAACTAATTATTTCACTCGTTGGGCTGAGGCTGCACCGTTAAAAGTTGTGAATACTAATCAAGTTATATTGTTTTTGGAATTCTTTGTCATAACAAGATTTGGTATACCTGATTCTTTGGTTTTCGATAATGCATCATACTTTTCATCAGTTGAATTGACTCAGTTTGCATTAGAAAAAGGAATAAGAATTAGATATTCAGCTAATTACCATCCTCATGGGAATGGTCTAGCTGAATCAACAACCAAAAACTTATTAAAAATTCTTAAAAGAACTGTTTCAGTTCATCATCGAAATTGGCATACTGAATTGGTTAATGCTCTTTGGGCAGACAGAGTAACTCCAAAAGCTGCGATAGGTAACTCACCATTTTTCTTAGTGTATGGAACTGAAGCTATTCTTCCGCCAAATTTGTTCTTACCTTCATTACAGTTAGCTCAGTCTGTTCAAGAAGAAGAATGCCTAGCAATGGAAAAAAGAATTAATGCATTGTTAAAATTAGAAGAAGATAGAGAGAAGTCAAAACAACACTTTAACAAACACCAACAAATTGTAAAGTTGTGGTTTGACCAATCTTTCAGTTCTAATCGAGAATTTCAGATAGGAGATTTAGTCCTAAAATAGGATAAAGCTCATGAAGATAAGGGTGATCATACTAAGTTTCAGAAACTGTGGTTAGGTCCCTTTGTTATTTCTGAAAAAATAGGTCCAAGTACCTTTCGATTGCAAACACTTGAAGGACAGTCCGAGACATTTCCTGTGAATGGACTGATTCTTAAAAAATATTTCTGTTGATAGTTTGCTGCCTAAAATGTATATACTTACTTGTTGTTTGTAAATAATTTGTATTTCCTGTATATAAACTAGCAAACTGTATATAAATTAAAATTCTGTCAAAGTCAAATATTTCAGATTGTTAAAATTCATGTATATAACTAGTCTTTAGACAGAAATATGTAATTAACAATTGTAATTAATGTAAATAAAGAAGATCAGTTTACTCATCATCCTTTAAAATTTTTGATTTTAGACTGAAATCTTTTAAAATTTGTTCAGATTGATCAAAATTTCTTGAATTTGTAAAGACCTTCGTTATTTATATTTATAGGTGTTTCTCGGATTTCTCTTCATCTGGTTATTTTCTTAAATAAGGATAGTTTATTGTATATCTTTTTCGAAGCTTGTACTTTTAAAAAATATTTATAGATCTCTATCATCAGTCTTAGAAGACTTTATCATTTGAGAACTGTCTAGCATCTGTTCCAGTCAATAAGAAGCTAAAGTGAGAGACGGAAGGTCTCAGTAATGAGCCGGTCCGATCAGAATCACAAATATCACTGGTATGACATTATTAGGAAACTAGTAATGGATTTTGGTTTTGAAAACCAAAAGATAAGGGGTCTCATCACGAGGCAGCTGATTCATTTTCTGGTGATATTAATGACTGACATTACTATTTGGTTACCATGCTGGGTAATGATCTCTCATTTTGTAACAAAAAACAAAAGAAAAAAATGAAAATTGCAATAAAAACATAACTTTTGTCTGAAGAATGGGAGGTCTCAGTAATGAGCCGGCCTAATCATGATCATCAGTGTTGCCTGGAATAACTTCATTTCTGATCACCAGGGTGATGGCTTTTTGATTTTAAAAGAAATTAAAAGATGGGAGATCTCATCACGAGTTGGCCTGCTTATTTCAGACAACTCTCGTGAATGATACTATCACATTGGGATACCAAACCCAGATAGTAGTCTTCAGACGAAATTACTGTTTTAAAAAAGAAAAATTATTATGCTATGGAACAGGTTCTGGAAAGTTTTCAGAAGAGCAATATTCTATGCTGATGGTAAGATCATCTTTACTAAGAAGTACTTGTTTCGATGAAGATATTTGTAAGCCTATCTCTGATCAAATGTTTATTTCAAAAGATGAAATATTTCTGAGTTATACTTATGAATCTGAATAAGTAAAGGTTTGATATGAATAAAGGATTTTGATTATTTTTAACATATTTCTAAGATTTCGCTTTGACCATCTTGTTTTAAGCAGAGATAACTGGTTCACCCAGGTCGTCGCCATTTGTTGGCAGCCATGAACAACCTCTTCATTTCTTGACAAAATGAAGAGAGATCAGCTCTTTATCATCTTTTATCAAATTAAAATTATGAAAGAGAACCTTCAGAATCTTTGATTCTGAAGGTAGTCTTAATCAAAGGAAAGTGATTTAATGATTTTAGAGCTGAAAGAAATCTGATCATAAAACTTGGCTTTTAACTGTCAGATAAGTTTCATAAATTTTCATTAAGTTATTGAAATCATCAAAATGAATTTATTTGACTTAAGGGATTTGTGCCAAGAAAAAATTCATAAAACACATTACATGTTAAATAGGGTATTATTAGTCCTAAAACTAACATCATATGTAATACCCTATTATAAACTTTGTAAATATGATGGTTAATGAATAAATAATGTTTGTATAGGAAACTTTTACTTATGATAAATATCCTATATGATGGTATATATGTGTCAATTGGATGTTTAAAGGGTTAAAATTAGTTTTGTACATATATAGTATAGACATTAATCTAGCCATCTTTTCAACGAAGCATTAACATTAGAGTGGGATTTATTACTCTTAATACCATTTACGTAGCATGATAATATAGGAATGATTGTTTGGATTAGCTGGCCATGCAATAAACTAATTGTCAAATTGACAAGCGATTAACCATTTAAATCGATGAGCTGGTATAAAACATGGCTTTTACCCCTTGATAGAGTCGATAGTTGTATGCATGTGGTAATATCGTGTTGACAGTGTTAAATGCTAACAGTCATTTCAAATTACACCATTGTACCTGTTAATTATGAACCACTGTCAATAATCAATGGTTGCAATAATGATTTTATCAGTCTTCATATCTCCGGTTCGCCAAGTTAAGTGGCTATCACTAAGAGGCATGGTCAAACATAGATAAACTGGCATAAGTCATGGTGTAGTGTAATATTTATCACTGCTTGAAATCCCGCTAAGATGGCAGGTTCAGAGATTAGATCTCCGATTAGATTTGAAGCATGTGAATATTATCCATCATGTCGTGTGTATGGATACCTATTCCCTCTATTTTCACTTTCCCATTCATTTCGCGACGAAGCTCAGAAAGTGCTGGAGAAACCATGTCTCCTCTGAATCGTTTTGAGATTTCAGGATGTGAACTTATTGAAGCTAACCAGGAAGCTGCCAAGAAATTTGAGAAAATGGGATGGGCTCATTTCTTTTGAAGCTTTGATGGTCACCATGTGGAGATTACTAAGATGTTCGCAATGAGTTTTGAAGATGACAGGGTGCAAATTGGGGGTTTCGAATTCGTTATTAACGAAGATAATTTGCTGAAGCCATGAAACTTCCACAGGTTGGGGAACGTTGGTTTAAGGGCACGATGGTCAACAAGAAGAAGTGTCTGGATTTGTTAACGCCATTACCAGATAAAACAAAGCTGAGGATAGGCGTACCTGTGAAATTCCTAAATCCCGAATGGAGAGTTTACTATGAAATTTTAGTAAGGTATGTGACATGCTGTGGACGCTATTCCCATTTGCACTTGTATCATTTACGGTTGCTGTTAGCAGTAAAGGGTTGTAAACTTAATTTTCCCTTCTATCTTTGGCAAAGTCTTAAGAAAATGTCACAATCTGTTAGGAACTTCAATAACCCTGACAGTAGTTTGTGTCATCACGGGTTGATTAAAATTTTATTGCAATTCCAATTATCTGCTAAAGGCGTGTCTTGGGATAAATTTCTAGTTGACTGTAAATTGGGGCCAACACAGTACTGGCCTAATCCATCTCCACGAATTCGTAGAAGACGAATGGCAATAAATCCTGAGGTTACTAGCTCAGAGATTAAGGAGCCAGAGGTTGTAAACATGCCCATAGATAATGAGATTAATGAAAATGCTGATAGGGTTTCAGTTCCTTGCGATTCTAGGGAAATATTAGATAAACCCAAACCTGATAAGAATGATGGAAACCCTGCAACATTAAAAGAAGGATTAGCCAAAGTGAAATTGATAAACCTGATGAATGTGATAAAGATTCTATGAATAAATTGAACCATTTGGCTCAGGTTTGTTGTGACAAGGAAGGGTTGAATTATGAAAACTTATCCTTTTCGCGTAGAGTTAATAGGAGCATGCATAATCTTCATTCGACTCCAGGATATAGGTTTGATCAACAGACTTTGAAATCTACAGCTACTGAACCTACAATTGTAAATATTGAGGATGATATTCCTATGTCTGTCCCTAACAGAATGGATGTAGGGAATTCTGCTACTGTGCAGGGAAGTGATGTGCAATCAGGTGAGGTCGAGGGAAATCAACCAGAAATAAACGTTAACACTGTAGATCTTGAACCGTTACACAATCAGCATTGTGACAGTCCTCGTTCTCCTCGTGTAACTAAAGAAGACGAAACTTTGCAACAGGTGTTAGGGAATGTATATCAAGATAAAATCACAGATTTCAAAGGGAAGCTTAAACAGTGTCTGTCCAGCGCAGCCTTATTAGAGGAAGAAAGCAAAACTTTCAGGAAAGAATTGCTTGAATGGATTGATAGATGGAAGAAGGTGAACATGAAGAAGAATCAACACAAGAAGTCCAAGAAATCAATACCAAATACAAATCAGCTGCTACTGGAACGAATCGAAAAACAAAATGTTAAAATTATCAGGCTGAAGGCTAAACTGGCCAAAGCTAGAAGAGTAGTCGCTCTTCATAATGAGGCTTAATAGTTTTCTTTTCTCTTATGTCACAGCATAACAGGTAATAGTTATTTCGATTTTGCATGCCTGTAAAATCGGAGATTTAACAGGCATGCATTTATAATTCTTTAAATATTTCTGTTAGCTGTGTTAAATTCATTGTAATATGATGCGTTGATTGAATTTAATGCAGGAAGTTTCATCATCGCCCGTTTCCAGAAATACAGGACGTGGTTATACGATGGCATGGGGATATGGCTGATTTGTTACAAGATGGAGTTTTATCAATGGTCAAGAAATTTCTGTGATACCTCGACTCAGGCCAGTCGATTTCTATTTCTAGTAATAGGTGTAATTAGATGCCCTTTTGGTTAATAGTTCCTATAATGTAGCAAGAAGATTTTATTGCAAAAAACCGATTCTTAGTAGTATATAAGTTAAGAGTTTTGATGAACTCGGGAGGATGGAATGGTGAAGAAACTCATTGGAAATATATTTTGTTACTAGTATTACATCATACTTGAAGCTGAAGCTTTCATATGAATGATACTGGACATCTACAAATGATACTGTGACTGGTATTTCATTTTGGATTTATATATATATATATACATATATTTCAGTTTGTTGTCTTCTGTTTATAAATGAACTCTGTGTGCTGTGACACATTGATGTTTAAATATTTTTCTCACTTTATCATCTCAAGTTAGTTGTTGAATAAATATTTCATTATGGTTTTGCTTATTAGTGTGTTCACTATAAACATCAGTTTTAATTATATACTTTTCTGTTTATTTAAAATTTCATTTGTATGTTAACGGTGAATTTTAAATAAGCATTATTTCAAATTCAAATGACTGTCTTGATAGTTAATTATTAATCAGTTTTGGAAGTTGAAGTTGACTATGTGTTTATAGGGTAAATTTCATTTCTATTATTACATAGCAGAGTAACTTTATTTATGATTTAAATATGTTTGTTTAGATCATATTTCAGTTTTCTGTTATTGATTAATAATTAATATAGTTTCAAATTTGCTCTCAGCTGAGATAGGGTTAAATAGGATAGCTAGATTAATTAGTTTTAAATTTTATTTTATTTAGCACTGTTAAATCATTCTGCATACTATAAGTAAGTTTTCATATTTAGAAAACTTCCCAAAACAATCGAATTCTTTCCTTAAGAAAGCATCCTTAGGATATTTTAGGTATTTAGGTAGGATAGATATTAGAATAGGTTAGATTTTGCTGGTTTTAAGTTCTCCTTAAGAGACAAACTAGCTGGTAGCAGGACCATAACCTGTGAGGTTTTGTTAAACCAAACATACCGGATGCTGCTCTAAGCTGATTGTGTGGAAAAAAACTCCTTATTGGCTCTGATTCATAAAATCAGGCCAACAAATGGCGCTAGAAGGAGGGCCTGAATTAAGTGATGGCAGGTGAAACTAATCAAACATTTCCAACCAGCCAACAATCTCCAGAAGTCAGTAGATCACCTTTTATAGAATCCGTTAGCAATATCCTTGAACGTGATCCTATTACTTCTCCCTTTACTCCCGCACAAAGTGCTCAAACTCTAGAAGAATCCAGACATATCCTCACTAGAGATTACGCTAATCAGTTAGGTATTTCTCCAATCGATTATGGTCTTCCTAGACAACAGCGACATAATCCATAATTGACCATAGTTATGGAAGATTTGGAGATAACTGGTAGTACTCCTCATCATCAAGTTGAAAGACATCAAAGACAGATTACACAAACCAATACTGCTAGGAGACTAATTGTAGGAAGTGGTTCTAATCAACCACCTTCTCCTCCTGAGTCTCCACCTGATAGTCCAAGACCTTCCAATTCAGGAAGTTATTCTAGCTCTCAAGGAAGTCCAATGGCAGGAAATGTAGGAGGAGGAGGTAATCCTCCACCCCCTCCACCCAATCCATAGCTCCCTTGGTTAAGGGTAGCTGCTGTAGCAGTTCCTGGGGTACAGCATCCATTGCCAAAACATTCAGATAAAATTCTTCCTAAGTTTAACCCAGATGACAAAGAACCTGCAGAGGTGCATATTGATAAATTCATGTTGGCTATTCAAACTTTGAATGTTCAGCATGAAGATGTTGTTTGTCGATTATTTCCTCTCACCTTTGAAGGAAGAGCTTCTACCTGGTACTTTTCATTAGTACGAGGATCTATCACAAATTGGGAGGAATTTAGTAAAGCTTTTTTAGATAAATTCGGGGAAGATAAAACGCCTGCTCTTTTAGCCCTAGAGTTATCTAGAATTAAAATGGAGCCTAAAGAAAGAATCACAGATTTCAATCAAAGGTTTCTAACTTTAAAAAATGAAATTCCAGTTGCTTCTCAACCTCCGGAAGATATAATTATTGAAAATTATACATCAGCCTTACCTAGGAATTCCAGAATGTTTGTAAAAAGAGCTGGAAAAACAATGCTGATAGAAAAATTTGAAGAAGAAATTAAAGTAGAAAAGGATTTCATGTCTTATGAACCAGATAAAAGTGGGAAATCTGATTCTTTTCCTCGAAGAAAAATAGAAAAGTCTAGTTCAGATAAAGATAAAGCATTCGATGTAGAACAGTTACAGAATGCTATTCGAACATTAACCAATGAAGTTATAGGGTTAAAAAAGACTAATTCTGAAGCTTCTCCTTTTAGGGGTTACTTCAGAAATCAATTTAGACAAAACCCAAACACAAATAATAAAAATACACCTCCTGATGTAGCTGCTAATGAAGAAATATTTAACACAATTCGGGCTGTTCTATCTTTGTCTGACACTCCTAATCAAGAGATGAATGAAAACGAAGAAGAAGAGGAATTGGAAAATGATGAAGAGTCAAAAGAACCTCAACAAGTTAACGGTCATTTCTGGGATAGTGTTGTGAAAGAACATGAAAATAGAAACCCACCCTCAGGACAACATGCGTATAATACTCGTAGTAAAACAACTACAAATACTCCAGGTGCTTCAAGCTCAAATACTGATAATTCACAACCAAACAAACAAACTCAATCTGGAAAACAAACTCTGCCTACTAAGGGTACTCAAACTGTTCAACACGCTCCAAAGTTGGATCTACAATATGACATAATCTAAGATTTAAAGAAGACACGTGCAAACATTAGTATGTACGAACTTCTTCAAATCTACCCAATGCCTAATAGTCATATTATAAATCCTGCAGTGAGTTCAATTGTTCCTAATACAAAACAAAACGTTGCTGCAAACAGTTCTAATAATGATCCAACAATAACTGAAAAAGGAAAAGCAGTAGCTGACAAAGCTTCATTCATAGGTAAAAATTCTAAATCAACAACACCTCCATTTTTACTTACCTTTGAAATTTTCAATAGGAATGTTCACAACTGCATGGTAGATTTAGGAGGATCATCGAATGTTATGCCTTTATCTGTATTTAAGAAATTGAATGGAAAATTTGTTCCATCTAATTCACAAATAACTCAATTAGATAGAACAAACGTAAAGGTTGTTGGAGAAATGAAGGATGTCTTAGTTAGAATCGCTTGTAATCCTTCAGTTTATCAAATCATAGACATTGTTGTTGCTGATATTCCAGATGCGTATGGATTGTTCTTAAGTAGAGATTGGTCTCAACAGCTTAACGGTTTCTTTGCCATTGATTGGTCAACCTTGTGGTTACCAAAAAATGGAAAATCAAATCAGATAAAAATACATCGAGAACGGTATATGAAACATACTGTTACAGAATTGCATGATCCTAGTGAACCTGTGTTATTTTCTGATTCTATTATGGGAAATTACATGTATGAATTAGGATTTGGAAATTTTAAAGCTGAAAATTCCACTCTTTTTGAAAATAATCAGCAATCTGAAATTTGTAATATAACATCTGTTTCTCCTAATCATTCACTCAAGGAAACCATCAATGATGTAAATAATGTAAATATTGTAAATATCATAGAAAGCAAGGTAATTGCACATAGTTCTATTTGGACTTTATACTTTGATGGCGCAAAATCTAAAGAAGGAGCAGGAGCTGGCTGTTTATTGATAGATCCTCAAGGTAATAAAACCTGTATGGCTTGTAGAATGGAATTTAGTTGTACAAATAACACAGTTGAATATGAAGCTTTAATACAAGGTTTGAAAAGGCAATGGATTTGGGCATCAAAGAGATAATTGTTTATGGCGATTCTGAGATCATAGTTAGACAGGTTCGTAATTCCATTCACTGTTTATCCGAGCATTTACAGAGCTATCAGAAAGAGGTATGGAATCTGATTACACATTTTGATGCATTTAACATAAATTCTGTTCCTAGAAATCAAAATCAAGAAGCAGATTTACTGGAAAATGTAGCATCTAAGTTAATTCCTTCAGAAAATCTTACACCAGATTTATTTTCTGTTGAATTGATTTTTAGGCCCTCCATACCAGATAATATTTTTAATTGGCGTGTGTTTGACAATGATACGCAGGTATTGCATTTTCTAACAAACGAGGATATTTTTAAATATTCAGCAATAGATGAAGTCACTCATGATGATAATCTGCGAGATTTTTCGGTAATAAATGAATTCTGTTCAGTTGAGAAAGCTTTCGAACAGGTAAAACCAGTTCCCAATTCAGTATTAAGATTAGAGAAGTTTTTTGATCTGCACGATAAGTTTAAGTCTGTTCCTAATTGTAAAACAAACAGTTCTCGGATGAAATATGAAACCATCAATTTAGGAACAGAATCAAATCCTCAAACCATAAATCTAGGAGTAGATTGTAATCCTGTAGAAAAAACAGCTTTCATAAAATTATTTAAGGAATTTAAAGATATATTTGCATGGACATATGATGACCTAAAAACATTCAATACTCAAGTCATGCAACATATAATTCCAAGTAAACAAGAATCAAAGCCTTTTCAGTAGAAGTTAAGAAAATATCACCCATCATTAGAACCAACTATTAAAAAAGAACTGAATAAATTGTTAGCTGTTAAGATCATTTTTCCTATCAGACATACTCAATGGGTAGCAAACTTAGTTCCAGTTAGGAAGAAAAATGGGGATATTAGATTATGTGTGGATTTTAGAAATTTAAATAAAGCTTCTGAAAAGGATAATTACCCTGTTCCTCCCATGGAACAAATTCTTCAGAAGGTGTCTGGGTCTAAGATATTGTCACTCCTTGATGGTTTCTCAGGGTACAACCAAATACTAGTCTCCCCAGATGATCAACTGAAAACAACTTTTAGAACTCCATGGGGAACGTACGCATACCGTAAGATGCCCTTTGGGTTAATCAACGCGGGGGCAACATTTCAATGAGCAATGGATATTGCTTTTAGAGGCTTAACCAGTCATTCAGTCGTTGTCTATTTGGATGACGTTACTGTCTACTCTAAACATCGACCTGATCATCTTAACCATTTGAGGAAAGTGTTTGAACGGTGTAGAAAATTCGGAATATCTTTAAATCCTAAGAAAACAATATTTGTTGTTTCAGAAGGTATCCTGTTAGGATGTGTAGTCTCGAAACACGGAATCATGATTGATCCTGAAAGAACACAAGCAATTTCAAAGATTACTTTTCCTTCCAGCAAGAAAGGAATGCAGTCATTCTTAGGGAAAATTAACTTTGTGAGGAGATTCATTCCTAGTTTTTCAGAGATCATTCGTCCTTTACAGAAAATGATTAAAAGAGATGCTGTATTTAATTGGGGACAAACTGAAAAAGAATCCTTTCAAAAAAATTTGGAAGCTATTTCAGAAGCTCCGAGTCTTTTAAGTCCAGATTTTAACAAGGATTTTATATTATACACCTTTGCTTCTGATGTTGCATATGCAGCAGTTTTAACTCAATTGAATCAACAAAATAATGAAGTTCCAATTTCATTCATGAGTTCAAATTTCAAAGGTGTTGAACTCAATTATCATGAAGTGGATAAACAAGTTTTTGCCGTCTTTAAAGCAGTAAAACATTTTTGCCCTTACTTGTTGAAATCCAAAACGAAAGTAATTGTCCCTTATTCTTCAGTTAGAAATTTGTTGGTACAAAAAGATTTAGGAGAAAAAAGGGCACCTTGGATGACAGCTCTTCAAGAATATGAATTAGAAATCAAACCATCAACAATAATTAAAGGACAAGGGTTGTGTAAATTAGCTGCTGAAGCTGCTCATTTACCTGATGACAAAACTGAAATTGTCATTGATGAAGATTTACTTACCAGAGAAATTTATTTCTATCCACCACCTCAAGATTCCTGGTACACAGACATACGAGTACTTCTGGAAACAGGGACTGCCCCTGATTACTTAGACCCGAAAAAGAAAAGAGCCCTCAGATTGAAGTCTGTTCCATACTTATTAATAGATAATATCCTGTTTCGAAAAAGTTCAGACGGAGTATACCTTCGATGTTTAGATAAAGATGAAACAGAAACAATTCTGAAAGAATTACATTCTGGACCAGCAAGAGGTCATTTCGGTGGAGATACAACAGCTCATAAAATTCTTAAGGCTGGTTATTATTGGCCTACCTTGTTTCGAGATTCGTATACTTTCGTCAGAAAGTGTCAAGCATGTCAACTTGCCGCGGGAAGGGTTAAAAAATCTGCTTTCCCTTTACAAACTGTTTTAGCTGAAAGACCCTTTCAGCAGTGGGGTATCGATATAGTAGGACCAATAAACCCTCCTTCATCAATGCAACACAAGTATATAATAACTGCAACTGATTATTTCACTCGTTGGGCTAAGGCTGCACCGTTAAAAGTTGTGAATACTAATCAAGTTATATTGTTTTTGGAATTCTTTGTCATAACAAGATTTGGTATACCTGATTCTTTGGTTTTCGATAATGCATCAT
The DNA here is from genome assembly GCA_001517045.1 of Pseudotsuga menziesii. NCBI lineage: Eukaryota > Viridiplantae > Streptophyta > Pinopsida > Pinales > Pinaceae > Pseudotsuga > Pseudotsuga menziesii. The sequence goes on from LPNX010519618.1 coordinate 12,670, forward strand.
ACTTTTCATCAGTTGAATTGACTCAGTTTGCATTAGAAAAAGGAATAAGAATTATATATTCAGCTAATTACCATCCTCATGGGAATGGTCTAGCTGAATCAACAAATAAAAACTTATTAAAAATTATTAAAAGAACTGTTTCAGTTCATCATCGAAATTGGCATACTGAATTGGTTAATGCTCTTTGGGCAGACAGAGTAACTCCAAAAGCTGCGATAGGTAACTCACCATTTTTCTTAGTGTATGGAACTGAAGCTATTCTTCCGCCAAATTTGTTCTTACCTTCATTACAGTTAGCTCAGTCTGTTCAAGAAGAAGAATGCCCAGCAATGGAAAAAAGAATTAATGCATTGTTAAAATTAGAAGAAGATAGAGAGAAGTCAAAACAACACTTTAACAAACACCAACAAATTGTAAAGTTGTGGTTTGACCAATCTTTTAGTTCTAATCGAGAATTTCAGATAGGAGATTTAGTCCTAAAATGGGATAAATCTCATGAAGATAAGGGTGATCATACTAAGTTTCAGAAACTGTGGTTAGGTCCCTTTGTTATTTCTGAAAAAATAGGTCCAAGTACCTTTCGATTGCAAACACTTGAAGGACAGTCCGAGACATTTCCTGTGAATGGACTGATTCTTAAAAAATATTTCTGTTGATAGTTTGCTGCCTAAAATGTATATACTTACTTGTTGTTTGTAAATAATTTGTATTTCCTGTATATAAACTAGAAAACTGTATATAAATTAAAATTCTGTCAAAGTCAAATATTTCAGATTGTTAAAATTCATGTATATAACTAGTCTTTAGACAGAAATATGTAATTAACAATTGTAATTAATGTAAATAAAGAAGATCAGTTTACTCATCAGCCTTTAAAATTTTTGATTTTAGACTGAAATCTTTTAAAATTTGTTCAGATTGATCAAAATTTCTTGAATTTGTAAAGACCTTCGTTATTTGTATTTATAGGTGTTTCTCGGATTTCTCTTCATCTGGTTATTTTCTTAAATAAGGATAGTTTATTGTATATCTTTTTCGAAGCTTGTACTTTTGAAAAATCTTTATAGATCTCTATCATCAGTCTTAGAAGACTTTATCATTTGAGAACTGTCTAGCATCTGTTCCAGTCAATAAGAAGCTAAAGTGAGAGACGGAAGGTCTCAGTAATGAGCCGGTCCGATCAGAATCACAAATATCACTGGTATGACATTATTAGGAAACTAGTAATGGCTTTTGGTTTTGAAAACCAAAAGATAAGGGGTATCATCATGAGCCAGCTGATTCATTTTCTGGTGATATTAATGACTGACATTACTATTTGGTTACCATGCTGGGTAATGATCTCTCATTTTGTAACAAAAAACAAAAGAAAAAAAGAAAAAAATGAAAATTGCAATAGAAACATAACTTTTGTCTGAAGAATGGGAGGTCTCAGTATTGAGCCGGCCTAATCATGATCATCAGTGTTTCCTGGAATAACTTCATTTCTGATCACCAGGGTGATGGCTTTTTTATTTTAAAAGAAATTAAAAGACGGGAGATCTCATCACGAGTTGGCCTGCTTATTTCAGACAACTCTCGTGAATGATACTATCACATTGGGATACCAAACCCAGATAGTAGTCTTCAGACGGAATTACTGTTTTAAAAAAGAAAAATTATTATGCTATGGAACAGGTTCTGGAAAGTTTTCAGAAGAGCAATATTCTATGCTGATGGTAAGATCATCTTTACTAAGAAGTACTTGTTTCGATGAAGATATTTGTAAGCCTATCTCTGATCAAATGTTTATTTCAAAAGATGAAATATTTCTGAGTTATACTTATGAATCTGAATAAGTAAAGGTATGATATGAATAAAGGATTTTGATTATTTTTAACAGATTTCTAAGATTTCGCTTTGACCATCTTGTTTTAAGCAGAGATAACTGGTTCACCCAGGTCGTCGCCATTTGTTGGCAGCCAGCAACAACCTCTTCATTTCTTGACAAAATGAAGAGAGATCAGCTCTTTATCATCTTTTATCAAATTAAAATTATGAAAGAGCACCTTCAGAATCTTTGATTCTGAAGGTACTCTTAATCAAAGGAAAGTGATTTAATGATTTTAGAGCTGAAAGAAATCTGATCATAAAACTTGGCTTTTAACTGTCAGATAAGTTTCCTAAATTTTCATTAAGTTATTGAAATCATCAAAATGAATTTATGTGACTTAAGGGATTTGTGCCAAGAAAAAATTCATAAAACACATTACATGTTAAATAGGGTATTATTAGTCCTAAAACTAACATCATATGTAATACCCTATTATAAACTTTGTAAATATGATGGTTAATGAATAAATAATGTTTGTATAGGAAACTTTTAATTATGATAAATATCCTATATGATGGTATATATGTGTCAATTGGATGTTTAAAGGGTTAAACTTAGTTTTGTACATATATAGTATAGACATTAATCTAGCCATCTTTTCAACGAAGCATTAACATTAGAGTGCGATTTATTACTCTTAATACCATTTACGTAGCATGATAATATAGGAATGATTGTTTGGATTAGCTGGCCATGCAATAAACCAATTGTCAAATTGATAAGCGATTAACCATTTAAATCGATGAGCTGGTATAAAACGTGGCTTTTACCCCTTGATAGAGTCGACAGTTGTATGCATGTGGTAATATCGTGTTGACAGTGTTAAATGCTAACACTCATTTCAAATTACACCATTGTACCTGTTAATTATGAACCACTGTCAATAATCAATGGTTGCAATAATGATTTTATCAGTCTTCATATCGTTGGTTTGCCAAGTTAAGTGGTTATCACTAAGAGGCATGGTCAAACATAGATAAACTGGCATAAGTCATGGTGTAGTGTAATATTTATCACTGCTTAAAATCCCGCTAAGATGGCAGGTTCAGAGATTAGATCTCCGATTAGATTTGAAGCATGTGAATATTATCCATCATGTCGTTGGTATGGATACCTATTCCCTCTGTTTTCACTTTCCCATTCATTTCACGACGAAGCTCAGAAAGTGCTAGAGAAACCATGTCTCCTCTGAATCGTTTTGAGATTTTAGGATGTGAACTTATTGAAGCTAACCAGGAAGCTACCAAGAAATTTGAGAAAATGGGATGGGCTCATTTCTTTCGAAGCTTTGATGGTCACCATGTGGAGATTACTAAGATGTTCGCAATGAGTTTTGAACATGACAGGGTGCAAATTGGGGGTTTCGAATTCGTTATTAACGAAGATAAAATTGCCGAAGCCATGAAACTTCCACAGGTTGGGGAACGTTGGTTTAAGGGCACGATGGTCAACAAGAAGAAGTGTCTGGATTTGTTAACGCCATTACCAGATAAAACGAAGCTGAGGATAGGCGTACCTGTGAAATTCCTAAAGCCCGAATGGAGAGTTTACTATGAAATTTTAGTAAGGTATGTGACATGCTGTGGACGCTATTCCCATTTGCACTTGTATCATTTACGATTGCTGTTAGCAGTAAAGGGTTGTAAACTTAATTTGCCCTTCTATCTTTGGCAAAGTCTTAAGAAAATGTCACAATCTGTTAGGAACTTCAATAACCCTGACAGTAGTCTGTGTCATCACGGGTTGATTAAAATTTTACTGCAATTCCAATTATCTGCTAAAGGTGTGTCTTGGGATAAATTTCTAGTTGACTGTAAATTGGGGCCAACACAGTACTGGCCTAATCCATCTCCACGAATTCGTAGAAGACGAATGGCCATAAATCCTGAGGTTACTAGCTCAGAGATTAAGGAGCCAGAGGTCGTAAACATGCCCATAGATAATGAGATTAATGAAAATGCTGATAGGGTTTCAGTTCCTTGCGATTCTAGGGAAATATTAGATAAACCCAAACCTGATAAGAATGATGGCAACCCTACAACATTAAAAGAAGGATTAGCCAAAGGTGAAATTGATAAACCTGATGAATGTGATAAAGATTCTATGCATAAATTGAACCATTTGGCTCAGGTTTGTTGTGACAAGGAAGGGTTGAATTATGAAAACTTATCGTTTTCGCGTAGAGTTACTAGGAGCATGCATAATCTTCATTCGACTCCAGGATATAGGTCTAATGAACAGACTTCCAAATCTACAGCTACTGAACCTACAATTGTAAATATTGAGGATGATATTCCTATGTCTGTCCCTAACACAATGGATGTAGGGAATTCTGCTACTGCGCAGGGAAGTGATGTGCAATCAGGTGAGGTCGAGGGCAATCAACCAGAAATAAACGTTAACACTGTAGATCTTGAACCGTTACACAATCAGCATTGTGACAGTCCTCGTTCTCCTCGTGTAACTAAAGAAGATGAAACTTTGCAACAGGTGTTAGGGAATGTATATCAAGATAAAATCACAGATTTCAAAGGGAAGCTTAAACAGTGTCTGTCCAGCGCAGCCTTATTAGAGGAAGAAAACAAAACTTTCAGGAAAGAATTGCTTGAATGGATTGATAGATGGAAGAAGGAGAACATGAAGAAGAATCAACACAAGAAGTCCAAGAAATCAATACTAAATACAAATCAGCTGCTACTGGAATGAATCGAAAAACAAAATGTTAAAATTATCAGGATGAAGGCTAAACTGGCCGAAGCTAGAAGAGTAGTCGCTCTTCATAATGAGGCTTAATAGTTTTCTTTTCTCTTATGTCACAGCATAACAGGTAATAGTTATTTCGATTTTGCATGCCTGTAAAATCGGAGATTTAACAGGCATGCATTTATAATTCTTTAAATATTTCTGTTAGCTATGTTAAACTCATTGTAATATGATGCGTTGAGTGAATTTAATGCAGGAAGTTTCATCATCGCCCATTTCCAGAAATACAGGACGTGGTTATACGATGGCATGGGGATATGGCTGATTTGTTACAAGATGGATTTTTATCAATGGTCAAGAACTTTCTGTGATACCTCGACTCAGGCCAGTCGATTTCTATTTCTACTAATAGGTGTAATTAGATGCCCTTTTGGTTAATAGTTCCTATAATGTAGCAAGCAGCTTTTATTGCAAAAAACCGATTCTTAGTAGTATATAAGTTAAGAGTTTTGATGAACTCGGGAGGATGGAGTGGTGAAGAAACTCATTGGAAATATATTTGGTTACTAGTATTACATCATACTTGAAGCTGAAGCTTTCATATGAATGATACTGGACATCTGCAAATGATACTATGACTGGTATTTCATTTTGGATTTATATATATATACATATATTTCAGTTTTTTGTCTTCTGTTTATAAATGAACTCTGTGTGCTGTGACACATTGATGTTTAAATATTTTTCTCACTTTATCATCTCAAGTTAGTTGTTGAATAAATATTTC
>LPNX010519618.1:18389-132495 GCA_001517045.1 Pseudotsuga menziesii
AACAATCGAGGTCTTTCCTTAAGAAAGCATCCTTAGGATATTTTAGGTATTTAGGTAGGATAGATATTAGAATAGGTTAGATTTTGCTGGTTTTAAGTTCTCCTTAAGAGACAAACTAGCTGGTAGCAGGACCATAACCTGCGAGGTTTTGTTAAACCAAACATACCGGACGCTGCTCTAAGCTGATTGTGTGGACAAAACCTCCTTATTGGCTCTGATTCATAAAATCAGGCCAACATGTCTTTACAATTGTCAATTAAGATGCTTGTCTGTGAAAATGGCATACTGAAGATGCACCTCGAGTAGTATAAATATGGTGTACGAGGGTTGTGGATACCACAAATAAAGGGGGGAAACAAATGGAAGGATAAGGGGTAGATGGGTGCAAGTTACAATGGGAATGTGAAGGAAGCCGAGGAAGAAAGTTGTCTTCCAAGAGAAGGAGAAAGGTCTCAATAAGAGAAGAGGCATAGGAAAGGGGAAGGTCCTCCTACGATCAAAACACAAGACCACGAAGGAATACTACATAGGACGAAGCAACCCTACAGTGACGACGAGGACAACCAGACCCAGACTACACCAAGGATAGCAGTAAGATAAACCCCCAGAAGCAATGTACCCACACCTCCACACACTACATCACAATCAAGAAGAACTGCAAGTACTACATTGATGTGTTTGACATGCCAACAACACTCTAATTGTAGTAGTAAATCAGCAACTGTAGGAAGGAGGCCAAGAATGGAGGGTGATGAAGTGATGTTACCTTTGTTCCATGGGAACGGGACTAAGGATGCATAGCAATAATGGTTCCTGTGAAAGGCAGTATGGACAATCAGACAAACTTTGGATGATGACGTTAAGAAGGGCCAATTGAGGACATCCCTTTGGGGTCACGCACTTGATTGGTACATGAAAATTGTACAAGTTCCTATGGGCACTCTGGTGAAGACACTAGTAGAAGTCAAGAAAGGACTTATTGAAGAATTCATAAAACCAAAGTTTGAAGGGTAGTACATTACAGAACTAAAGGAAATTAAGTAGTATCCAAATGAGAATGTTTTGGATTTTAATCGAAGATTCAAGAAACTAATGGATAGAGCCATTTTTTAGATGAGTGACATTCAGCAAAAGGAATGGTTCATTGCAACATTTCTAACTCATATAAGACTACCTCTTATGCAACAAATCATTGTGATACAGTGTGAAGCTCTGGAGATCGCTATGAAGATGGAAGCTTCACCCATTAGAGAAAATGCCATTGGTATGAGCCAAATTTAGACACAGTTGGTGAACTTGACACTCCAGTTGCAAGATATTAAGAAGGTAAAGGAGAAATGCAAGGATCTTTGGTGCACTCGATGTCGCGCAGATGAACATACTAAGGATACTTGCCTAGATTTATGAAACTACCTGTTGTCAGGGGCATCGAACACTTTGAGTTGTGGTAGTGTACCGTGGTGCTGCATTTGTCAAGTATATGGGTATAGACATGAGAAATGTGGATACATGTAGAATATGGTGACAAAGCCAACGAACCTATATTGATCATTTTTTCGATCTGTCAGGAATGAAGATAAAGACTATCATGCATATGATCTCCTCCAGGAGTGAATGTATGATTTGTATTATGTGAAGGGAGAGGATCAATGAGCAATACAGCAGCCACAGCCATAGGTGGTGCAACCACCACCTCAACTGCAGTATGTACCAGCACCGCAAATGTAGTTTATACTGCAACAATAGTTTGCACCATAGCCACAATATAGTCATATGTAGATGGCTCCGTAGGAGCCACAATACGTTCAGTCGGCATATTATGTTCAACAACAGCTGAATCACCCACAGTAGAAATTTTCTCAACCATAGTACCAACAACAAGGAGGATTTCATGGAGGATTCAAAGGACGAAGAGGAGGCTTTTGTCGAGGAGGTAGAAGAGGTCATCGACCTATCCAATGTTACAATTGTGGTGTATTGGGACATTATTAGAGGGATTGTCCACATTTGCAATGTACATGTACATATTATACTGTGATTGATCATATTATTGAGAAATTTCCACAACTAATCGTGAAATGGAAGGCTGGGAATGTGCCTTAGAAACAGAACTAGATTCAAAATCAGTTCCAAACCCAGAATCAGTTACAAAATCAGAACCAATTGCCGAATCAGAATCAACAGTAGAATTAGACTTAATTGTAGAACCATAATCAATTTCAAAACCAAAACCAGAATGTAAACCAGGAGCTAACTCAACCAAGGAATCCACCAATGAACTAGAACCAAGGACCAACAATTGCGATGATCTCAGAAGAGCCCAAAATGCAGGATGTTGATGTCGTTCTTGTCACTCACGGAGGTGTGACAACTGGAGAAGATATTCCAATTCCACAAATTCATCTATCTAGAAAGAAGAAGGTACAATTCGATATCAATACTAAGAAAGACACATCTTTTGAAGCGCGTGACGTGATAGGAATAAATCCTAGTAAGTTACCTATCTATCAAATGCCGACAAATTTTGATTCCATATCGATCACAGGGCCATCATGATAACATGGTACCTTGCAGTAGTTTTTTATAAGTTGCTTTTCATTGGCGATAAATCTCGATTCTCTTTCCAAGATTGAGAATATATTTCATCGACTAGCTAAGGGGTGAAAGGATTCCACAATGAATTCCTTGCATAAGAAAAAGACGGGGAAGGAGATGCGCATGAACATTCAGATTGAGGACTATGAGGTAGATTTAGTCATCCTGGATCTAGGCTCAGATGTTAATATTATGACAAGACAGACATGGAAGAATATGGGGAGCCCAACGTTGAACTGGCCCCCCATGCAACTGCGACTAGATAACCAGGTTAGGGTAATTCTAATTGGGAGAGTTTTACACCTTGCTATGGAAGTTGAAGGCATGAAGACCTATGCCTATTTTGATGTAGTTGAAGTTGTTGATGGTGGAGGCTCCTATTCTGCATTGCTGGGGATCGGATGGAAAAATGATAGTATGGGAGTAATCAATTTTAAGAAGCGCGTAATGAAATTTGAGAGTCAAAACATTAGAGTCATCGCTCCAATGGATCCAAATGAAGTTGTATGTTGAGTCAGTAGAAGATGAAGTTGTCCAAGGATGGGATCATGCATATAAAATTTCCAAATATTATGTCCATATGATTGCTGATGGGAACTCGGTTTCCATAGCGCTAGCTCTATGTATTCTAACTCTGATGATTCTTTAGAGAACTGGCATAACTGCTTGCATGAAGTGTCACTACAAAAGTGCATCTTGATTACATAGTCACTGTGTCATGTCGCAACTAAGACATTTGAGTTGCCAATTTATGAAGGATTTCCTAAGTTATCTAAGTTTCTTATTGAATTCGAAGATAAAGTTTCAGAACCATAGCGGTTGCTGGCATTGAAAGAAGAACTGAAGGCTACCCCAGCCCGCTAGTTGGAAACCCATAAGAAGACAATCACCGGATGGTCGCAGTTTTGAATACTAATGACAGTTCGATTTGGAGATGCAAAAGTGTACCATGGTAGATAGTATGGTGGGAAGAACATCCCTAGTGATCATTTGGTTGAGTGTCATACCTTGTGGGCATCACGACCAAAGGAGGAGTGGGTCCATGCCTTTGTCCACACATTGGATGAAATGTCGGGATCTTTGTATGTCTTAGCTGAGTTGCGTAGAGAGATCGCTACCTAGGAGGAGTTGACAGTTTTATTTACTCACACCTTCAGTTTCATGGATGCCAATACCGATGTTCATAATGCTTTGCAACTTATCTGCGATGTTGTTCTGAAGGTTGTGCCGATCACATATCCAGTGGATCTGCATGCGCATTGTCACATATAGTCAATGATGGAAAGCTATAATGTGTTAGGAGAGCCAGATGATGATGATATGTAGAATATTAATATTCCAGAAACTGAAGGAAGTCAGGATATCATAGCACCGGATATACTGACGGATCCCATGAATTAGACACTGAAGATAATAAAGGTCAACATTGGGACATAATATAACCCAAAGTTTGCAAGTGTTAGAGACTACTTGGATGAAAAAATGATGGCAAAGATTACAAACTTACTGCATGAATTCCAAGATCTGTTTCCAATGAAGTTTTCTGAGATGAAGGGGATAATCGGAGATTTAGGAGAGATGAATATCTGATTGAAACCAGATGTGAAACTAGTAAGGCGACGGTCGTCTCGCCTGAATCTGCAATACAAGGAGCGAGTAAAAGCTAAGCTTGACAGGATGCTAGATGCTGGAATAATTGAACCAATTGAAGAATCGAAATGGGTTAGTTCGATGATAGTCCAAGAAAAAACGAGGGGTGAGGTTCGGATCTGCATCAACATGAGGAAGTTGAATGATGCATGTATGCATGATCCGTTTATGACACCATTCATGGATGAAGTTCTGGAAGGAGTAGATAGTCAGGAGATGTATTCATTCAAACATATATTTTATGGCTATTGCCATATAAGGATTGCAAAAGAGGATCTCCATAAAACAACATTTGTTACTAAATGGGGTTGTTTTCAGTACACTATGATTCTTTTTGGGTTGAAGAATGCACCTGCGATATTTTCCCGGGTTGTTGTCGCTGCATTCAAAGATTTTATTCAGAATTTCTTGCAATTTTATATGGATGAATGGACAGTTTATGGATTGATTAGAGACCATATAAAAAACATGAGACTAATGCTAGAAAGATGTCGATAGCATCAGATCATGCTAGACTCAAAGAAGTGTATCTTCTACGCACCTTTTGGGATGCTACTGGGTCAAATTGTTTGCAAACAAGAGCTGTTGGTTGATCCGAGATTGTGTTGATTTTTAGCTTGTTGCCGCATACGAATGTGAATATGATTAGAGTGAAATTGGGGAACACAAGGTATTATCACAAGTTCATATGAGGGTATGTTGTGATCACAGCTCCCATGGAGAAATTATTGAAGAAAGATGTAGCCTTTGTGTGGAGTCAAGAATTTCATGGAAGTTTTGACACATTGAAAACCAAGATGGCTTCCGCACTGATACTGGTTTTCCTTGATTGGAACAAGGAGTTCCATGTTCAAGTGGATTCTTATCTATTGCATTGGGAGTGGTGTTCTTGAAACTAGGAGAAGGAGATCTAGATCATCTGATTTCTTTCGCTAGTCGGAAGCTGCCGCCTGTAGAGAAAAACTATACAACCATCGAAATGCAGGGTCTGATGATGGTATATGCAGTACAAAATTTTAGGCATTACCTATTGGGTGGTCATTTTAGTATTTTTACAGACCATTCTACTTTGAAATACCTAGTCAATAAGCTTGCGTTGGCAAGGAAGATATGCTACTAACTACTTCTCTTTCAAGAGTTTGCTTTTGATATAATCGTGAAGTCGGGGAGTCACTTCATCAATCACACAATCAGTGCATTGACAGAAGAGCTTCAAATACACCACAAGAAGAGTACCCCGTATCATCCTCAAGCGAACGAAATGGTGGAGGAATTAAACAAGGTATTGGAGCATGCACTTACAAAGGTATATAATGCAAACCGCAATGACTGGGATTTGAAAAATCTAGCAGTCTTGTGGGAATATCGCACCACGTGCAAGCGATTGACGAGGAAGACACCATTCAAGTTAATGTATGGGAAAGAAGCAGTCATGCCTATGGAGTACATTGTTTCGAGTCTATGCATTGTAGCAGTGACGGGCATGGTTGATGCCATAGCACTAGAAGAATGATTGGACCAGTTAGTATAGCTTGAGGAAGATTGCTTCATTACGGGTTTTCACCAATGCATTGAAAAGGATCGACAGAAAGCTTGGCATGATCTCCATATCAAGAAGAAATAGTTTCAACAAGGAGACTTGGTGTTGTTGTATGACAACGAGTTCATGAAGCATCCATGTAAGTTACAACTACATTGGTTAGGTCCATATCTTGTTAATTCAATTACTTCAGAAGATGTAGTTCAACTACAACAGTTAGATGGTGTGATGCTACCAAAGCTGGTGAATTGTAGCAGGCTGAAGCCCTATAGGACGGGCCCAGAACCGTGCGATGCTTGAGGCATTACGCAATGAAAAAAAATAGGATGGATGGATAGAAAGATGGTGCACCAAGAGGAAGTGGATGCACAAGAGTAGGAGTCAGTCGTGTAGTTAGGAGGTCATGCTGCAACAACTGTAGGGATGTGCACAGATTCAAATCAATAATATATGTAGACAATTAAAGCAGTTAATTGGTGATGCTGGTAAAAGTGACACATATTGATGGTGGATCCGACCATTGGGTTGGGAGGATCGATGAAGGATTCAAGTAGTTAATGCATGATTTTTTCATGATGATTTCCTTGATTTGGTAATGATGAGGATGGATTGATTTAGCGCTATAAGAAGGGGCTCAATGTGGTCAGAAGACACCATTGTGCAGCATTGAGTTGAGTTACAGAGTTGAGATGAGTTGCAAATTTGTAGAGTGAATTTCCAATTGAAATTGAGTGAATTGAGTGCATTGCTAAGTGTCATGAGGTTGAGTGACTGTTAAGTCCTGTGGGGCATTGGTGTGGCATGCAGAGTAACCCAGACACAGTAGAGATTTTGAGTGAGCGAGATTCACCAATTAGACCGGTAAGCATCATTGAAGAGATTGTTAGTATGCATATAGGATCATCCTTGGCACTGAAGAAGAAGAGGAAGGGTCAGAATCCTATCTCTCTAGCACTGCAGAAGAGGCAGACAAGAATGTTTACAAGGGCAGTGGAGGGAACTGCGTAGATGGGACCATCGAGCTCAAGATTTGTGGGGTCAGCAGCTCGAATAGGGGTGTCTATTAAGGACATCCATGGGTATTTACCTCCTAGTTGACCTGGTGTGAAGACCAGGAATCCCACTAAAAATAAAAGTACCAAATAAGGATGTCAGTGATACCACAAGGGATGGTATGTACTAACATTGTCTCTGCTCTAATGCAAATGAAATATGAAGACCATGAATTGCTTGCACTGGAGGATGTTTCACACAAACCATACATGCCAATGGTAGTAGTCAGAGGTAGGACAATAGAGCACATCCCACATGACTGGGCACGTGGGATGGATAGTTCGGATTACTCGGGTTGATCAACATGCCGCACTTTGGGCAGCCAACCGAAGTAAATGCTTATGTGAAGCAGCTTTTGGCATTATTCCATGGAGGATTTTTATGGTTAGATAAGCATGTCGAAGTCATGGAGGGGCTGATTTCATAAATAATGGGGCTACCCAAGGATGGGCCAAACCCCTTGCAGTATTTCTGAGGAAAAGACAATGATAAGAAGTTGGTGGTGACATTGAAAAAGTACTATGTTTTGGAGCATGGCGGGAGGGTGTACTGCATTGATAGTATCAATAACAGCGTGGTACGCATTAGCACAAGGATTTTGGCCAGTAAAGTGGTAAGGAAGAACCTCCTCGTCCAATGTAATTTGGGGGTGGTTGCATGTGTTGAGTTGTGAGAGAAAGGTGTACAATAGAACTGGTCACAGTTTCTCATGAACCAAATGGTGGAGGATGGAGTGGCAGTGCACGTGGGTGAAAGACCATTCACATATAGCTGGATACTCATCTTGATCATGTTAGTGGATTGGATGGAGCCAGATGACTACCAAGGCATGGATGTAAAAGAGATAGAAGTATGTAAGGGTGCGCGATATCTGAATTTATGGTGGGTGAAAGGACCTAAAAGAATGATGGATTGTGCGATCCAATTTTGGATTTATTGGGAAGCACCACAAGTGACAATGGTAAAAGTTCCTAGATTATATGAGGAAGCTACCACAAAATATCAAAGGATTGTACGGTTCACAATTGGACCACATGCTATTCACGTGAAAGCACAACATAACCTAGAAAAACAATGGTTGTCCACACCATATAATTTTTTTTTATGTAGAATTGGAGGCAATGGTTAATGATTGGCCTGTAGAATGGTGAGAACTAGTCGGTCTGGAAGAGGTCTCGACGGGACCCTAGGCAGATGCACCTATTGATCCCATGTGTAAGGATGGCCAGCAGAGTCAACATGAGCCTGATGAAGAATCATTAACAGAGACTCCCACTAACCTAAAAGTAGAGCACATGTTCAACGAATTAAGAAAAAAGAGGCACATGGAGAAGGGTGCTAGGAGTAGCACCACGCAAGGGATGGAGGCATAGCTACATAGACTTATCAACTTAGTTGGAAATGCAATCAATGCGGTAGTAAAGGAAATGAATAAGTCGACACAAGATGGATTCATGGAGTTAAGCACAAAATTAGATCCTTTTTACAATGTTGTTTCAAAGAGAGCCCCATAGCCCCATATGGAGCAACTATGCAGGACTTTGCATCAATCAGCCCTGAGCCACGAGTTAGGAATGTTCAATTTCCTCCAACTGTGATTGATTCTAGAAGAGAGGATTTAAATACCTCCCTACATCGGTTGCAGGATATATCACTGGATATCAACGTGTTGTCCACACTGACCTTGGTACACTTGCAACGAGTCGCCAACTAGGAGTTGGAAGATATACATACAGACATCGGCCGAGAGCGATGCAACTAATGGTTCAAGTCATGTGATCTGCAGAGCTGAAGGAACTATAGCAGAAAAATGGGAAGGCCCCAGAGCATCAGTGAAAGCACACTGAATAGTTAGATGAGTTCTAGGATATTAGTGCACAACTTTCTAGTGAAGAACTTGCTACGTTGCAGGCCGCACAGGAAGGTAAAAAGGAGATCACTGAGAACATGATCGAGCACCCAGACACCCATGATCTGACAGTGAGATGGGACATAATAGACATAGTTAAAGCATAGGTGAAGAATATTACTCAGTAGTATGAATATTTCACGATCAATATTTCTGAGTACACCATGTCTAGCTAGCGTGGCTCGAGGGAAAGCCACATAATTGTGATGGGGGGTTGTTGGCAAGGGGTTCAGATACATTAGTTGCACAGCATCGCAGATGCTATGCAAGCTCAAAGACACTGTACAAGTGGAATATGGCACATAAGACATAAAATAGAATAGTGTCACCTTTTGTAGTTTTGGACCATATTTTGTAGATATTGGTCATCATTTTGTAAAATTAGTTAGGAGTTAGTTAGGAAGTTTTCCAAGTGGACCTTGAATGTAAAGGTGCAAGCCTATAAATAGATGTTGAAGTACAAGTGAAAGAGATCATGGGGCAGAGAGAGAGAGAGGGACCTAGAGACTTGGAGAAATCGTTGTTAATCCTTGTTGTCGGAGATTTGTTGATATGTGAACTGTTTTGGTGATTTTGCGCAGAATTAATATGACAAGGTGAAATTTGATCTGAATCACTGTGTTCTTTCATGTTTTAATGTTTACTATTTTCTTTGACTCAATGATGAATGCTACGTGAATCTGTTACATGGATCTATGATGTAATGTTTCCCCATTTTAAATGATGTTTTTGGATTGGATCTGTTTGCACATCAATATGTTTACTGTTATTTTGACTGAATGATGCAATATGTTGAAAGGTATTAAGGAATGGCTCTATTAGTGCTTAAGTGAATGATCATATTTGTGAATATTGCACTAAGTCCATAATTTGATGCATATTTCCCTCTCCTATTCTATGGAAACTTGATTCTATCAG
This sequence comes from Pseudotsuga menziesii, assembly GCA_001517045.1. Classification (NCBI taxonomy): domain Eukaryota; kingdom Viridiplantae; phylum Streptophyta; class Pinopsida; order Pinales; family Pinaceae; genus Pseudotsuga; species Pseudotsuga menziesii. The sequence continues at coordinate 28,055 of LPNX010519618.1, forward strand.
CCCTCCCTCAAACATCTCGGGTGAAACCTCACCCGCTCTGCGGGTGTTGCTGGAAAGGGTAATACCTGTCTAGGTCGGTGCTCAAGGAGATCATGGTGGTTTGGCTGTCAACAGAGTGGGAACCCCTGTCGACTGGTTTTGTTGGTTGGGTTTGTGTCAACATTGCTAAAAAATAAACATGGTATTAGAGATTAGGATGTGAAGGAGGTGAGTTGTGCAAGCAACTAGGATCCTACGTAGATTCTCTAGAGTTGAGAAAATACTTTTAGATCAATGACATTGATTTCCATTCAAACAAAAGATCGTATTCATGGCGCTTCAAATTTCAACACTTGGAAGGCGAGGGTGTTAAACATCCTAGAGGAACATGAATTGGATACCTATGCAGCCACTATGGTAGAGGATCCTACCACCAATTCAGGGCAAGTCAACTTCAAGAAGAATCAAGAAAATGCCAAATGGATCATCTATGATTCGGTTAAGGAAAATATCATGTCCGTGATAACTTCATTGAAGAACAAAAAGGAATTTTTTGATACACTAACGAACCTATATGATAAGAATTCTCCAAGTCAAAAGAGGGAATTGAAGAATAAGATGCATAATATGAAGATGGAGAAGGACGAGACAACGACAACATTCCTCACCAAGATCTCTCAGGTAAGATATAAACTTACTAGTATCATGGTTATGGTTGATGAAGTTGATTTGGTTCAAACCACTATTGATGGCCTCCCATATGCATGGGAGACATTCTTGGATACGGTAAATAACGAAGAGGAGTAACCTAACTATGAGAGGTTGTGGTATTACTGCCTCCAAGAGGAGGGGAAAATCCAGAGCAAGTCTGTGTGCACCAAAGAAGAAAATTTTTCCCTCACAGCAAGAATGAATAAAGGGAGGAAGCCATTTTCTCCAAATAATTAGTTTCATTCAAAGAAGAAGGAGTTCAAAAAACATTTTGACAAGTCAAAAGTTCGATGCTACTATTGTCAAAACAAGGTTCATTATACAAGAGAGTTCCATGCAAAGAAAATTAATCAAGGAAGGTCTCATGCTTCTACAATAATAGAATATGAAACAACTAAGAAGAACTCATCCAAAGAAAAAGATGATGACCGTTGAAAGGAGTATTGATGTAGGAGAATAGGAGAAACCAAGGACTAGAAGAATTATTAAAGAAAATACAAAAAATGTTTAGAAGCAATAGAGTTGGGTCTATTTGTTGTCAATTGAATTTCATAATAAGCTAGAATTTAATAAAGGATATCAAAACCTTATGCAATTGTAAAAATCTAAGTTTGTTGAGATACTTAGGGAGATATTGTGTAAAGAGAGATCCAAGCCTTGTATAGTGGATATGATTCCATTGTCTTATATATTGTAAATAAATTATGTGATAGGGGGTCGATAGGAGGAGGGTTGAGAGAGTAGTATTGGGGAGATTAGAAAGTTATTTTTAGAGAGGAATTGAAGGAATTCTTTGTAATCCCAGTGCAAAAATTGAATACAAGGAAACCGAATCTATTCATGGCTCTAAAAATATCATGACTATGTGAATGTTATCATTAACTTTCCAGTATATCTTTTGAGAGTTAACTCTGTGTAAACAAATTTTGGATTGTATCAGGGTGTAAGAATTTACTAATTATTTGATTTAATTAAGCAAATCAATTACTCATTTGTCGATCTCAGTCGAGTTTACCAAACAGAGTGATAAACCTCGACGAGTATCCAGTAACTAGGTTTTAGAACTTGTTATTGCACTACCCGAGGTTTAGTCTAGTTGGAAACTAGCTAAACACGGTAGAAGCTCTAAAAAATATAGAGAATTGCTAATTTTATGGGAGCGTGAAATTGGGAGAGAAGTGACGATCTAGATATAGTGCATTCTAGATCCAACGGCCTAGAATCATCCCACTGGCCAACAAGCAAGTGTCTTAAACTCTTGGTTCAGATTGATTGATGATATTTGACCTCGTCAAGATCCAGGATTTATCCAAGCGTTAAATTCCTACTACAGATGGAGGCGTTGCTAAATTGGAAGTATACTAACTTTTAATGAGACTCGATTCTATAGTCATACCGAGACATGTAATTAATCTAGTTTTCATGATTTTAAACATTGAATTCAATTGAGCATATGAATGAATGTAAATGAGTCTAATATAGACTTCAATCATGAGCTTGAAGAAATAATAAGAAGGATCGATCGGTTAAGTCTAACCGTTGATTCCATTCAATCAAGGTCTGCATCCATCACCCTGTAACAAACTTAAATAACAACNATATGTTATGGCTTATTTAATATTCCAAGTCTTTTGGTAATATTATTTGTGTAATCCATCACCCAGGGTTTCCCTTAAAAAAAGGACTGTGTCCTTAAATAAAAAATAAAAATAAAAAAGGTAAAAGTAACCCCCCCCCCAAAAAAAAAGGTTAAAGTTAAAACAAAAAAAGGGGTAAAAGTGAAACCACACATGGTTTCTTAATAAGTGGGTTTGGGTTTGAATATAAAAAGTGCATAATAATAACTACAAAGAAGCAAGTGGGATTTGAACCTAGGTGGGGAAGGTAACACTTATTCCTCCTAACCACCCAATTTACTTGCATTTTACAAAAGTATTGGAAAAAAATAAAATTCAAGGACTAGAATTTGGAAGGCTATATATTATTTTATATAACTTAAGTTTAAAAATAATAATAATTATTATTATTTTATTACAAAAATAATTATTTTTGGAAAAAAGAAAGGGTTATTTGACCTAACAAGAAATAGTCGAAGATTTTTTTTTCCAAAAGAGACATATTGAGAATTATTAAAGCTTTTGTATCTATCCTTCTAGAAGAAACGAAGACAAAAGTGAAGTAGAAACATAGTCACAAACAATGGCTACTACATATTCGGAAATGAAGGAACAGCTACAAACAACAGTGGACGAGTTAGAACAATACAAGGCGATAAATAAAAGTCTACAAACTGAGGGTGAAACAAAAAAGTGGTTGAAAGAGTGGAAATACGATGAGAATCACCACTTATGGAATCAGAATCGACAGCTAGATCGAACCATAAGAGATAACAAGAAAATGTTATCTGATGAGGATAAATAAATATCATGTTTAAAAGTTCATAATCAAAACCTAGAAGACCAGATCAAAAAGTCAAAAAATGATAACAAATTACCATATGGATGCAATAATTAATTAGAAGAAGAAATAAAGCATCTAAACAAACTCATCATGGAAAAAGATGTTGAATTGGCGCAAGATTGGATGACGCTAGAAAATCAAAGAGCACAGTTATGTCATCATAAACAACAAAATGAAAAACTCCAGCAGTAGTATGACGACAGTAAGAAGACACATAAGTTAGAACTGGCAAAAGTGAACAAGGTTTTATCAAGCCATTTCGAAGAAATTTTCAGATTAGGTAATCATAACAAGACACTAGTCACAAAAATTAAGAAGTTGAAAAGTAGTCAGAAGACATAACAATCTACGGAAGACATTGAAGGAAAAATTCTAGACAAATAGGAAGAAAATCGTTGTATCAGATGGAATAATGAAGATCTTAAGGAACAAATTAAGAAGTCTGAAGATGATAGAAAATCACATGTAGAAGTGATTAAGAAGTTTCAAAATGATAGCATGCAGTTAGAAAACAAGTTGGAAAAGATACAGAATGAAACCTTAAAACCTCAAGAGATGAAAACACAACTTTCTACTCAGATCAATGCTAAAAAAGTGACACTCATAAAAGACAGTGACATTGTGAAAATTCCATATCGACACCCCAACCATAAAAAAAATATTCTAAAAAGTGAGAAATGTCGAAAGATAGCGGTACCGATGTGATCAAATCTCCTAACGATAGATCAGTATGGAATGCCAACAGTCCACAACAAATCAATTTGGGATGGATTGATTCATCCACATATTGGAATTTGTGCTCAACTCTTAGTAGTTCGTATCGACACATTTCGTCACCTGTGACACCACAAAAGATGATGCAAAAACATTATAAGGCTTTGAGGACAAAGCCTTTCTAAGGGAGTGGCAATGTAACAAACTTAAATAATAACAACAATATATATAATATCAATATGAATTATTAATATGAATACATATTGATATTCATAATTAATAATTAATAAATAGTTATTAGTCAACTATTCTAAAATGGCGCATCCTTTCATGGATCGTATCCAAAGTGCCTTTCCTATTTATATATATATGGCACTCACTTTGTAATCTATAATCATATCTATTATATCATCAATTTATATATTATGGCTTATTTAATATTCCAAGTATTTTGGTAATATTATTTGTGTAAGCGAATAATTATTCGCTTCACACTCCATCATTAGGGGTATCAGAGCAGAAAATTGTCACTAATCAGAATCTTAGAACTAGGAGAAAGGGATATAATATGGCTTTTAGAATGCATGGAGGTTGTGGTGGTCACAGAGGAAGGCCCATAGCTAATTCCCAAGTATTAGAATTCATGTAGAGATTAACAACAAGGTTAGAAACCATAGAGTTAAGAACTCAAGGGAACAATCCCGAGGGAGATGTTAGTGAACCTATGATTGAATCCCCAGATGAGGAAGAAGCTGTTAGATTGACTTCTAAGATGAGGTTCTTGAAAAATGTGTTTGGATATTATTCAAAACTTAGTCCTGAAGTTCCTGTTTATAAAGGGAATCTTAATCTATAAGAATTAATTGACCGGATTAATGAGATGGAAAAGTTCTTTGACTGTGAAGAAATGGCAGAAGAGAGAAAGGTCAAATTTGTTGTCACAAAGTTGAAGGGACATGCAACACTTTGGTTTGATGGAGTGCATATAGAGAGAATAAGGTTGGGTAAATAGCCAATTAGAAATTGGACTATATTGGTAGTGAAATTGAGAGATAAATTTCTACCAAGTGACTATCAAAGACAGCTAAAGAAGCTTATCAGATGACACTGAAAGCTGAAGGAAAACTTCTAAGGAAGCAATATTCAAAAGGTAGGGGGAATTTCAAAGGAAAGGAATTTCAAGGTGGTAGAGGAGGATCTACTGCACCTAAAAATGGACCTAGTAGCATCTTTGAAGAGCAGGCACCTACATACAGTGATGCTATAGGAAGAGGAGGCTGGTCTAGAAGACAAGGAGGTCAAGGAAGAGGAAAAAAATTTCGATGCTTCAAATGTAATGAAGTAGGACATAAATTCTATGACTGTCCAAAAAATGGTGGTACTAATCAAAGAAATGTTGTTTTTTCTCTAGTTGAAGGAGAAGAACATCAGATTCCAGAAGCAGAAAACATACCAGAGTTAGGAGAATTACTGTTAATGAACAAAGTGTTACTGAAACCAGAGAAGGAAGCTAGTGAGCCAGCTCAGAGAAAAAATTTGTTCAGAACAATATGTAAAGTTGAAGGGAAAGGTTTCCATATGATCATACATAGTGGTAGCACAAATAATCTGGCATCCACTGAGGTAGTGAAGAAATTGAAGCTGAAAAGGATAAGACATTCTACACCTTATAAAGTGTCTTGGCTTCAAAAGGGACACCAATTGCTAGTAAGTGAGCAATTTGAGTTGGAGATGCAGTTGGGACAATACATAGATAAAGTTGTGTGTGATGTGATGGCTATGGATGTGTGTCATATATTGTTAGGTAGAACTTGGCAATATGACAAAGGAGCCATACATGATGGTAAGAGAAACACATACATGTTTCATAAAGATGGAATTAATCATACATTGGTTCCAATGAAAGATGAAGGATCCTCAATAACTCATGGTCCAAGGGCATTATTGTTGAGTGGAAAAGAGTATCTACAGCAAAATGAAGAAGGTACATTGAACTTTGTAGTAATTTGCAAACCAAAGGTAATTATTACAAATACAATTATTTCTTATTTGCCTTTAGAAATTCAAGACATACTGAATGATTATAGAGATATCCTTGTAGATACTTTTCCTAATGACTTACCTCCAATTAGAAGCATTAGTCATCATATAGACTTGATTCCAGGAGCAAGTTGACCAAACAAGGCAGCTTATAGGATGACTCCTACACAAAATGAAGAGATCAGAATGTAGGTGCAAGAATTGGTAGACAAGGGTTTGATTAGAGAAATTTTAAGTCCTTGTGCAGTACCAACAGTCTTGAGTCCAAATAAGGATGGTGAGTGGACAATGTGCACTGACTCAAGAGCTATAAACAAAATAACAATGAGGTACATATTTCCTTTGCCCATAATTGAATATTTGATGGATTGTTTAAGTGGAGCCAAGTATTTCACTAAGATAGATTTGAAAAGTGGCTACCATCAAATAAGAATTAGGGAAGGGGATGAATGGAAGACTTCCTTCAAGACAAATCATGGACTCTATGAGTGGTTGGAAATGCCTTTTGGCGTATCAAATTCTCCTAGTACTTTCATGATATTGAGGAATGAAGCACTGAAAGAATTCATAGGAAAATTTGTAATAGTATATCTAGAGGATATATTAATTTATAGTCAGTCCAAAGAAGAACACATAAGGCATTTGAAATATGTATTACAAAAGTTGCATCAGGAGAAATTGTTAGTAAACATGAAAAAATGTACTTTCATGAAGAAAGAGTTAGTATACTTAGGATTTGTTGTCTCTGATGAGGGATTGAAAATGGATCTAGAGAAGGTTAAATCAATCACGGAATGGTCTACACCAAGGAATTTGTTTGAGGTAAAAAGCTTTCATGGCCTTACTAGTTTTTATAGGAAGTTTATAAGGAACTTTAGAAAGACAAATCCTCCTATTATTGATACTATCAAGAAGGACAGATAGCCTTTTAGGTGGACTGTTGAAGATGAAAGAAATTTCCAACTGTTGAAGAAAAAGGTCACAGAGAAACTAGTTTTGGTTTTACCTGATTTTAACAAGACATTTCAAGTAAAATGTGATGCCAGTCGAGAAGCTATAGGTGGTGTATTGAGTCAAGATGATAGACCCGTGGCATATTTTAGTGAGAAATTGAATGACACTAAAATAAAATATTCCTCTTATGATAAGGAATTCTATGCAATTGTTCAAGCATTGAAGAAGTGGAGACATTACTTGATGGATAAATAGTTTGTATTGTATTTTGACAATCATGCATTGCAGTTTATAATTCAGCAATCAAAGCTTAATTAGAAACATGCAAAATGGGTAGAGTATCTTCAAATTTTTAGTTTTGTGTTGAAGCATATTAGTGGCCAATCTAACAAAGTAGCAGATGCTTTGAGTAGGAAAAATCTGTTGATACAAGAAATTCAAATTCAAGTCTTAGGCTTTGATTTTCTTAAATAATTGTATAAAGAGGATGCATATTTTAGAGAATCCTTTGAAGCATGTCAAAATCCTATTTTGATGGACAACAGTAAGTGGATGGAATATTCTTTACAAGTAGGATTATTGTTCAAGAAACACAAGTTGTGTATACCAAGTTGTTCCATGAGATACAATTTGATCAAGGAGAAGCACAATGGAGGAAGTGCTGGACATTTTGGAGCAGATAAGACTTTTGAACAATTTACTTATTTCTATTTCTAGCTAAGGATGAGGTTTGAAGTAGAGAAGTATGTAAATAATTGTAAAATTTGTTAGTATGCAAAGGGAAAGAGCCAAAACACAAGACTGTACAAACCATTGCCTATTCCAAATAGACCTTGGGATATGATAAGTATGGATTTTTTTTTGGGTTTGCTAAAGACTCAAAAGGGAAATGATTCAATATTTGTAGTAGTTGACATATTTTCAAAGATGGCCTATTTCATTCCTTGTTTTAAAACTAGTGATGCTACACATATTGCTAACTTGTTTTTTAAGGAGATTGTACGCTTGCATGGGCTACCACAAAGTATTGTTTCAGATAGAGACACCAGATTTCTTGGACATTTCTGGAGAACACTATGGAAGAAGCTTGGTACTAAAATTAGTTTCAATTCTGCATATCACCCACAGACAGATAGGCAAATTGAAGTTGTCAACATAAGTTTAGGTAATATTCTAAGGAGTCTTGTAGGAAAACACCGTAAGTAATGGGAGAACAACCTAAGTAATGGGATCATGTATTGGCACAAGAAGATTTTTCCTACAATGATTCTCCTAACAGAAGTACAGGTCAAAGTCCATTTCATATCATTTATGGAATGCATCCCAGAGGAGTATGTGAGCTAAGGGATTTTGGAGAAACAGAGTTCAAAAGTGCAAAGGGAGAAGACTTTGCCACAAAAATACAAGTCATTCATGAATAAGTGAAACATAATTTACAAGATAACAACATCAAATACAAGAACATATCAGATTTGAAGAAGAGGAAATTTGAATTTGGAAACTTAGTGTTGGCACACCTAAGGAGAGAAAGATTTCCAAAGAGGGAGTACAATAAGCTGAAGCTTAAGAAGATAGGACCTTGTAAGATACTAAGAAAGTTCTCTACAAATGCCTATGAGATTGAACTACCCCTTGATGTTGGAATATCTCCAATATTCAATGTTGTTGATTTATAAAAGTATCAAGGAGAGGGTACAGATGTTGAAACGGAAGATGCTAAAGAACAGGAAGTTGACTGGGTAAAAAAAGTACCTATTAAAGAAACATTGCAGCGAGAAAGGATATTGGACAGGAAGGTATACAGAAAGACCATAGGGTAAGAGTATTTCTAGTATTTGGTCAATTGAAAGGATCATGAAATTGCATATGCCACTTGGGTGACTGAAGCAATGTTGCAAAAGATGAATAGTTCAGTGGAGGAGATCATGGACAGGATCCCATGAATATTTTGGCCTTGGGATTCTGATGCAGGAGCATAGGAGAAACCAAGGACTAGAAGTATTATTAAAGAAAATACAAAAATGTTTACAAGCAATAGAGTTGGGTCTATTTGTTGTCAATTGAATTTCATAATAAGATAGAATTTAATACATGATATCAAATCCTTATGCAATTGTAAAAGTATAAGTTTCTTGAGATACTTAGGGAAGATATTGTGTAAAGAGAGATCCAAGCCTTGTATAGTGGATCTGATTCCACTGTCTTATATATTGTAAATAAATTATGTGATAGGGGGTTGATAGGAGGAGGGTCAACAAAGTAGTATTGGGGAGATTAGAAAGTTAATTTTAGAGAGGAATTGAAGGAATTATTTGTAATCCTAGTGCATAAATTGAATACAAGGAAACCAAATGTATTCATGGCTCTAAAAATCTCATGATTGTGTGAATGTTATGATTAACTTTCCAATATAGCTTCTGAGAGTTAACTTTTTGTAAACAAATTTTGGATTGTGTCAGGGTTTAAGAATTTACTAATTCTTTGATTTAATTAAGGAAATTAGCTACTCATTCATCGATCTCAGTCAAGTTGATCAAACAGAGTGATCAACCTCGACGAGTATCCAATAACCAAGTTTTAGAACTTGTTATTGTGCTACCTGATGTTTAGTCTAGTTGGAGACTAGATAAAAGCAATAGAAGCCCTAAAAAATATAGCGAATTTCTATTTTTATGGGAGTGTGAAATCAGGAGAGAAGTGACAATCCAGATCCAGCACATTCTAGATCCAATGGCCTAGAATCATCATGCTGGCCAACAAGCAAGTGTCTTAAACTGTTGGTTCTGATTGATTGATCAAAGTTGACCTCGCCAAGCTCTAGGATTTAGGCAAGCATTAAATTCCTACTATAGATGGAGGCGTTGCTAAAATGGAATTCTACCAACTTTTAATGAGACTCGATTCTACAGTCATACTGAGATAGGTAATTACTCTAGTTTTCATGATTTTAAACATTGAATTCATTTGAGCATATGAATGAATGTAAACGATTCTAATATAGACTTTAATCATGAGCTTGAAGAAATAATAAGAAAGATCAATCGGTTAAGTCTAACCATTGATTCCTTGCAACCGAGGTCTGCTTCCATCACCCCATCAAGTATTTCCTTTAATGCAAAAGAGCGTCCACTCTAGTTTGCATGGGACCTAATTCCCCATGCAAATATTTTCTACCTCTTGCATGAGATTAATTTTGTAGAGTTAAAGTTTGTAGTGAAGAAAGAAGATCGAGATCTAGGGACTTTAGTAATATCCGCAAGGATGCAGAGATCAAGAGTGATCCCACAAAACAATAAAACACAAGCACGTATATTTTGATTATCATATGCTTTTAAAAATCATATCTAAATGGTTTTGAATGTGTTTCATTACTGTTATATAGAGATATGTATTCCTATATAGGAATTATGTTATGGAATGAAATGTTGAGCATATAGTCTGTCTTTTATTTAAAAATAGTAAAACTCATGAAGTACATGTTAGGATTAAAGAAGAATATAGGGATGCATAACATTACATGATATTTGAATTAGGTTATGTTGAAACAATAATTAAAATATGTACATAACTATGTGAACCATTGAAAGTGCATTGAAGTATTCATATGAATGAATTTCTTGGTTATGCAATGTTTTCTAACCATTAGAATAAATTTGAATTGTAAGGAAAAACAATATGCCCTAACCTACAATCAGAGAATAACATGCATTGAGTGAGGATTTATTCCAATGGAAGATCCTAAAAGAGAGAAAAATGCTCTGAAGCAGGAAGCTTCTAGGAGAATATCAGGATTAGGTTCCTATGTTTCTATGGGAAGAATCCAGAATAGAATTCCTAATACTATTCTAGAAGAGAAGAACCCTGAAGATATGTATTTATCCCATTTACACTCATGTGTAAAAATATATTTGATATGTTTTATACATAGATGAGCATGAGACTCCTATTATGGAGAACCCATATTACGATTCTCACATCCATATGTTGAGAGGGAGAAGCCATATTCACTATCTCCTAAAAAACTAGTAAAATTGGTTTATGTACCTCTTATTAAGAGGAGATATGAATGGTGCTCATATTAAAAAGGAAGAAAATCATAGTATGATTCTTGGGATTAGAGGTATGGAAGTAACCATATAATATTTTCCACTGTTAAGGAAAATACACAGTAGAGATCCTAAGAGACTCAAGATGATGGATTGTAAGTCCATGGCCATACATATAATGATGGCTATGAAGTTGATACTTATTCAGATTCGGAGGATCTCAAATATAGTTGAGATGTACCCAGTTAAGATCTAGGAATAGATATAATATTTGCAATCAGTACATAGTCATATATAACAAATCATGTGTTATTGTACCTAAAAGGTATGAATAGATATGGACTCAGATATATCTCGGACAATGAAATACATTTTGAAGGATATATGGTTTCTAACTATTGCAGTGAATGAGAAAACTCACATCAGAGATGTTTTTCTAGATAGAGCATATTATGAAGGAGTAAAGCTTCAAAAGGTTCTTAGTCAGCTATATCTGAGACATGGTGCAGAAAGGAGCAATACAACTCTAGTACATATCCATAGATGAGCAGAATTCTCAGTATACTTTCTAAGCCTAGTTCCAAATAAAGTAGAGTACTTGCAGGACAAGCTTGGTATAGTATAGAAAAACTCCTCTAGTTGAAGAGGGAGTATACATGTGTCTTCATAGGAAGCAATAAATAAAAATTCCCACTGGTTAGTCATGTGAGATATGACTCATAAATTTCTCCCCGCTGGTAATCCATGCAGTGATACATGACTCTGACACCAATGAATCCATACAATAATATATGAATAAGATTATCTATATAGTGGTACATGGCTCCAGTAATTCATCCAACAGATAAGCCACTAAGTTTCACATAGCTATGATAATTCATGGCACATGACTAAGATAGACAGGGGTTGTAGTATCTCTTGTGAAGAGAATACACAAGAGTAGAGACATGGTAAAGGTCTCATAGACTATCATATACTCGAGAAGAGTTATAGCCAGGACTGTTGGGGAGAAGTCAAACCTCTTGGAGAGGTCACATAGAGACATAGTTGTTTAATGGGGTACTGCAGTATAAGAAAGTAAAATGAAATCACTTTGAAAGTGGTCAAGACTTGGAGAACATCACATAAAAGGGAAATATCACAGAGAATTTCTCTAGACAGTAAAAGATTCTAGATGTCAACAAGTGTTAAATATTGACAAAAGGAAAGATGAGATTTCTTTTCTCTGCAAATATATTACACAGTTAATGTGTTCTAATTTTTTTTATATGATGGATTACAAATACATAGTTTCTAGTTTAGGGAAACTACATTCTGGATCAAATCTAGCATATGCTACCATGAATAGGTAGATTATTGTAATTGATCATAGTAAGCATATGATATATTGTGTTATCTGGCTACTGTTATAGCCTGAGATAATCAATTGCAGTTAGTACCACATAAACAAAGTGTAATGTGGCTAATACTACAGAAGAAAAGTGTATTTTGATAGTACTACATAAGCAAAGTGTATTGCAAATATTACTACCTGGAAAGAAGTAGTGTATCTTGGGAAGCTACTTGCTAGGTTAAAAGCTTGATTCTATACCTTTCCAAAAACTATATGTTTTGTGATTAAACACAATGATACAAAATTTGACCTCATCAGAGACATGACCCAGTCAGGTAAAACTTTAGTACATTGTCACTGAAGAGTAGATTGCAATAATGAAGATGTGTTAATATTCATTGTCAGTGATGAAGTTTAAGTACTTTTGAGACAATATTGGTATGACAGAGAATGATTCCTTCACTAATAGGGAGTGTTAAATTTACAACATCATGATTCATTCTCTATAATTGTGAGTAATCACAAGTCCTATATCCTCATGTGTTGAGGTGGTGATGTTCTAAAGCATTCTAGTATAAGGCTATGGACTTGTGAGTAATATCAAGTCATGATTCCCATAAAGTACCAATGGGGTGGACCCTCTAGTTATAGATGTGATTGATTCTCATGTGAAATAGGGTGGACCTCTAATTATAGACGTGAAATGCTTTGGACATTGAAGCAAAAATACTATGTGATGTATTACTAACAATGGTCAATCGATATGGATAAATATATTAAGTCTCCTCTACATAATGGACACCTATATAGTGAATTACTTTAGCATATGTATATATGGTTTGAGAGTAATACAAATATGATCATAGCATGTGACAATTCTTCTGAGTGTAATATGATATGATAGATAAATAAAGTTAACACACCTAGACCATGTAGTAAAGATAAAGAGATAAGAAATAAAAAGATAATGCATAGAGAATTTGAATTTCCCAAAGATGTCTAAGTGAACTATAATTATTGAGCTTCAATTAAAGCCTCAATGTGTGCTTCAATTAATTAAGGAACTTGCAATGATTACTCCAAAGAAAATCAATCAGCATGATTTAGTTATTGATAGTTGACCAAGTGTTAAAAAAGATAGACTAGTTAACTAAAGTATTTATACTTTAGTAAACTAAAAGATGACACTTAAGTTAATCAAAATATGACACTTCAATTATAAAGTGTTTTGAATGATGACATTTGAGTTAAAACACTATGACACTTAAGTTAACATGTTAACTAAGTGATCATACTTTCAGTTAGATCCCGAGTTCACTCTGATGTTAGTTAAGAACTAGTTAATTTTAAATATGAAAGGCATGGCACATATATTATGCACGATGGAGATTCCAATGCACGTGAAATTATTATTCACGAAGGAAAATTTTCATCGTTGCAGTGCAAGTGTGCACAATTATCATGCATCCATTTGTTAATGTATTCATGGAAGCATTTCTATATTGTTATTAATGTTCCCAACACATGGAAAGTTCATAAAAAGTTGATCTCTATTCTATATTGCTCAGTTTTATCTCTTATCTTGCACCCAGGATGACAAAAGAAATCTCCAATTTTGTAAAAATCCAGTCTCTCCAATCTATCATAATTATACTCTAAATAATTGCTAGGTTTTTCATTCTCATTATTATGAGGGTTTTCCTAGGGTACATTTTTTGTTGTTGATGAATATTTGCGTGATTGAATGATTTAGTGATTCATGTGTTCAGTATTTCATTGATAAAAGTTTTAATGTTTGAATATCTTCATATTTGCTCAAAAATCAAAAGATGTTACCTCTAGGGTTACTGTTTCCAAACATAAATTTGTGTCTAGATGATATAGAATAAAGCAAAGAGATAGAATCCTCTGTTTCTAAGATTATACAAAGATTTTTCTTAGAGCTACTTACAACACAGTAAGACACACACAAATTGATAGGATACCTTCAAGAGTATACCCAGAAATGAGGCCTCTTTGAGTGGATTTTATAATAGTATATCTAGGATATATTCAATATTTCATGTGGCTTTCAGCCATTTCATCATCAAAAAAACAAACTACACCTTTTTTGAAAGCATATAAATCATTGTTATGGAACAACATATTTCACTGGAACTGATAACATGTTAATATATCCTTGTCTTTCACATGTTTTAAAGAAATGGAAAACTTATATGACATTAGCAAAACAAGCCAAATAAACATGTTACAATACCTGACATATTGTGCCAAAACCAACATCAATTTCCACAAACTGGTTTTTTAGTGTCCATTTAATGTTATGAGAAGTCCAATTACCTGCCTTAAATCCAAAAAAGGTTGACATTATTTTCAAAAACAATACAACAAGATAAGTGCTAATAAAGTCACAAGGAACAAATGTCTATTTATCTAATTGTCTAGTAATTATCCCATGGATATACCTTTTTCTTGAAGGAAATGCTTACTTGAGACCGGGTATAAGCTAGTTCCCAAAAGACTATAAGACATGGTATATAGAATAAGAGAGGTGGACATTATCTGCCATCTCACATTGATGTTTTCAAAGTTTTGAGTAGTATCTTATAAATATTAAACAACTTGGATAGGTCATATGTTTGGAAAAGAGCATATTGAGAAGAAAAACACTCAAATGAGCATGAAACGCGAGGTTGGGACATGGAGTATAGGCCATTGAGCCATAAAATCATGATTTTGTTGATATAATATGACTAGAAAGGAAACCTAGATATAGTTGGTAGGTATTATGAATCTATTTAGTTGCAACATAATGCAGTGAAGCAAGAGAAGAACAAAATGTTAACCCTCTTTTTCACCAAGCACTATTTTGATATGAGGAAGATGAAAATAGATTTGTAAAAGGCACTTGTGTCACAATATATTGTTGACCCAAAAAATAGAGCGAAGGATGCTGGATTATTATTTTCTCTTTCTCTTGATGATCTTTTCCAACATGATGGACTATCTCACACAACTAATTATGCCTCATCTTGTTGTGCACTGGTTAGCCTGCTTGAGGATCAACCCACAAAAGACATGCAAATGGTGGAAATATGTGCCTTCCAGAATTTAGTAAAACATAGTTTGAAAAATAAGCGTGTTGTTGTGAAGAAAGTGATATACAGGTTGTGCAAGATATTCTCAGTTCAACAAATTCAGAAATAGCTAGACAATGGGATTTGTCAATCTACGCTAGGATCCAATTCGATGTCACCCCAAACCATCATTTGGATTCATCCCTTATATTCGCCAATCCAATCACCTATCAAGATAATAAGACTTTTGTATCTATGATCTATGGTTCATTCACCAAACATGATCTGAGCCCTATTTTTTATTATGGTTGAATAGGGAATAGTTCTATTTGGGATTTCTTCTTTGAATAAGAGCACCACATATTTCCAAATTAAATGAATAGATTGATTTTTTTTTTGGATTAAAACAAGATATGTAATTTCATTTTTTGAGTTGCCAACCAAGTCAGTTGGAGCTTTCCTCATTCATTTTATTCACTATGAAGCTGCAATCCATAGTGTTTTATTCATGAGAAGCTAGTGAACCAATGCATTCAAACACCACAGTTATCCTAATGGAATTTCCAAGATAGATGACCCATAGTATTGCATTTTTCATGTTCAATTTTTTTCTTATGGTTTCTGTACAAAAACTTCCTTTACAAATCATGGATCAAACATTGAATACAAATAAAATCCCTGATTTTATCTTGAAACTCTAGGATTCTCCTGAAACAATAATTGATGAATTTCTCTTGTGATAGATAGAGGAAAAAATTAAATAGCTCATAAACTCAAAGAACAAAGAACCCATAACCAATATTACAATGATCAAGAGAAGCCCGGGAGGTATCTTCTCTAAGGCCAAGGTTGATGTGGCCATGTTGCTATAGATGATGTTGTCAAGATCATTTGCAAAGATTTGAAGCAAATATAAGCATTCATGATCCCTATATCACACAAAATCCATGAGTTTCTTTCACGTAATTTTTTTCCCACCAATAACTTTTCCCTCTAATAATAAATTTTAATTCCCACTAATTACTTTAATAATTCGAATTTATAAAATTTATTAATATTAATATTGAAATTTTTTATCCTTAACTAAATTAGTCATTTTTAGTCATTAGTCAACTTACCACCTTGGGGCCGCAAACTTTATGACGGTTCATCTTCGAGGGTTATGTTTTGGACTTTTGGGGTTCTCACCTCATTCTTATTATAAATGGGACCCTTTGGCCTTATTTTGTATTCAGCTTGTCACGAGTGAGTGTAGGCTCCACATCTCTTCTCAGAGATACAGCTACCACCATTTTAGCTACTTTTGTTTTACAGTTTGTTCTATTTCAATCAGTTAATAGAATCTAAGTTCACTGTATTACTATGTTGATCACCACATATATCTGTGCATTTGAATATATATATTCTCTTTCATTTCGTTCTCACATAAATCTAGATCAGTGGTATCAGATCTTTCTTCTCTTGTGGTTTCTCGTTGCATGTCCTCAACAAGATCTAAATATTGAGAGCTGGGTCTCAAAAAAGTTGGGGAAAATACTACTCATCGTCCCAAGAAGCCTCAGATGGTGGGAGAAGAAAAGAGAGATGACAAAGCAGGAGATCCTATTAAAATGTTGCTTGGGGAAGCCCTCATGCGACAGAGGAACGAGATGATGGATAACCTTACCCAAATCCTTCGAAGAATGCTGACAGCAACAGATGCACCTTCAATGAGTAGCCATTTCGGGGGTGCGACTCCCTTCAAGGTACAAGTTAACTTTGACATCCCCTTATTTGAAGGAAAGATAGATGAAGATGCTTTAGGAAAATGGTTAAGTTTTCCAGAGGGTTACTTCTCTATTCAAAAAAATTTCAACAGTGAAAAGATCACCTTTGCGCTCCTTAAGTCCCTCCCCCATGTCAAAGATTGGTGGGATGGGTACTACGAGAGGCATGAAAAGGATGACGCTGAGATATTCGAAACAGAACCCACTTGGGCATCTTTTGTCGATGCTGTCAAAGAGGAATTCTACCCTATCGGAAACTATGATCATCAATACACCCAATGGACGACATTGCACTAGGGAAGAGACCAAACAGTGATGGAGTACACTAATATATTCCATACCCTGCGCTCAAAGCTGGGTATTAGAGACTGTGAATGACACTTGGTTCTAAAATACCGAAGTGGGATTCACTGGTACATTCAGTCAGAGATGGATTTCCTGGACATATCCTCACTAGGAGCGGCTTACCGATACAGTGTCAAAATCGAGCAAAAGTTTAAGCAAAAGAATAAGTGGGATTTTGGGTCCACAAATTAGTAGCAAAAGTTGGGAAAAAATGGCCCTAGCTCACAAACCAGAGGATAGATAAATGATGGTGAAAGTTGTGACAGCTAGTCAAAGCCATAGACAAAGAAGGATAACGGGAAATCGAAGAAGGACACCAGCAAGTGATGCGAGTTCCATAGAAGCCCTTGGCACAACACTAATGAATGCTACTCAAAGAAGTCATTGTTGGCTGAGAAAAAATCCCTGGATCCAGAATCTCACTCAGACAGTGATACAGAGAAAGAAAGGGGCAAGCAAATCATTGACGCAGAACCTAGTGCCACCATAGCAACCACAAAGATCTAGGTAGAAGATTCAAATGAGCCAGAGGAAGTGGAGCGCCTCTTCCACTCACAACTATGGGTGTAGGGGACTCCTCTACATTTCATTGTTGACAGTGGTAGTAAGAAGAACCTCATTTCGGTTGAGGTCATCAAAATATTGAAGTTTCTGATAGTTCTGCATCCCCAACCCTACAACATTGGTTGGTTGATCCATGGACGAGACATCCACATCAATCAACAGTGCCACCTCTCCTAAGGTATCAAGCCCTTCAAAGATGAGGTAATTTGTGATGTTTCCCCACTTGAAGTTTGTGATGTTATCTTAGGACAACCATATACATGGAAACACCATGTTGTGTATGAGTCTAGGCCTCGTAGTGTCATTATTACTTTGGGAAAGAAACTCTATAGGATACTAGAGACACTTCCTGCTACTGCAGTGTCTCTAATCACAGTGAAACAGTGTAGGAAGGTAATCTCCTAGACAGGTAAATTCGTACTCTTCATGGTTCATTCTGAGGGGGAATGAAAGATCATAGCAACATCCATCACCTCCACACAGAATCCCTCTACATAGCAGAAACAGGTGGACAAGATTGTGGAATCATACAAAGACATCTTCACCACACCTACTGGGGTTCCAGTACATTGTCAAGTCAAGCATTCCATTGATTTGATACTTGGTTTTCCTTTACCTAATGGTCTAGTCTACAGGTGTTCCCTCATGGAGAATGAATAAATCCAATGCTAGATTAAAGAGCTAATATGAAAGGGTCACATTCAACCTAGCTCCTCACCCTGTGGGAGCCCAATTGTACTGGTACAGAAGAAAGATGGTACATGGTGACTCTGTATTGACTACTGAACTCTAAACAAGATCACAATATGGAATCGGTATCCCATTCCTCGAATCGATGACCTCCTCAATCAGCTCAAGGGGGCCAAGTATTTCAGCAAGATCGACCTGAATTCTACCTTTCATCAAGTGCCGATTGAGCAGCCCAATGTCTAGAAGACTTCCTTCAAATCTCAGGAAGTCCTTTTTGAGTGGTCGGTCATGCCTTTCGGCTTGACTAATGCTCCTACAACCTTCATGAGGATGATGGAAGACATTCTATGGCCATTCACTAATTCCTTTGTGGTCGTATATCTAGATGATATCCTCATCTACAGTAGAACATGGGAAGAACATATCCAGCATATCCACCAGGTCCTCAGCACCCTACAACAGCACAAGTTATACGCCAATCTAGATAAGTGCTCATTTGGCATGGAAAGGGTTCAGTATCTAGGATACATTGTGGACAAACATAGAGTTCATGTAGATCTGGCCAAGATCCAAGCCATTCGCGACTGGCCAACCCTGACAAATCTCATAGAGCTTTGCAGCTTCCTAGGCCTTGCAAACTTCTATCGCAGATTTGTGTTGGGATTCTCTAATATTGCTTATTACCCAGGTGATGAATGGGGGATCTAAGGTCAAGTTCATCTGGGCCAAGCCACAACAACATGCATTTGAGGAGCTAAAGCAACGCCTATGTTCAATGCTCGTCCTTACCTTACCAGATCTACAACAACCCTTTGAGATCAAGATAGATGCTTCGTACTACGCTATTGGTGTCGCCCTCACTCAGCATGGCCATCCCATGGCATATCATAGTGAGAAACTTTTGGATACAATCCACAAGTACCCCACCTATGACAAGGAAATGCACTCCATTGTCCAAGCCTGCTGCCAATGGAAGCATTAAATCCTTGGAAAAGAAACAGTTATCCACACTGATCATAAGCCCTTGCAATTCATGCAAACCCAAGGAAAGTTACAGAATGACCGCCACCAGAAGTAGTCCACTTACTTGTAGCAGTTCCACTTGAACATTAAATATAAGAAGGGTAGCACCAATTGAGTCAATGATTGCCTTAGTCGACCTCCAGTGGCGGCATTAACCAAGGTGCTCAACTCTTGCAGCCATAAGACCTCTGCGTGGCCTCAACTATATGGAAATGATCCCGATATTGCCCCTATCTATCAATCATTATGTGTGGGTACACCAGTTGCAGACTTTCAACTTTAGAAAGATTGTTATGCCACTTTGGCCATCTCTATGTTCCTTCAAGCGGGCATTCCAAGATCATTTGGGAGGCACATTATAGTCGAGTGGCAGGGCACTTTGATATTGAGAAGACAATGGTAGTTTTGCAGAAGTATTTTTATTGGCCCAAACTCTGACAAGACATCGATAGATATATCAAATCATGCACTACCTGCGCCATCGCAAAACCAACTGTAAAAAAGTCGGGGTTGTACACTCCCCTTCCCACTCCAAATGGGCCATGGGAATCCATCTACATGGATTACATGTCAGGACTACCTTCAACTAAGCATGGTAATGACTGTGTTTTTGTGGTTGTGGATCGCTTCTCTAAGATGGCCATTCTGATAGCTTATAAGAAGAGCATCTCTATTGAAGCCACTACTAAGCTATTCTTCGAGCATGTTAGGGTTCATTTTGGGCTACCGCAAACTATAATTTTAGATCAGGACAGTAGGTTCCTGAGCATGTTTTGGTCTAGTCTATGGTCCTTGATGGATACCAAGATCACCAAATTGACTGCCTTCCACCCCCAGACTGATGGAAAAATAGAGGTAGTCAATCGAATGATTGTGCATATTTTGAGAATGTACAATTCTAAACATCCCTGCACATGGGATGAGAGCCTTCCTTATGTTCAACATAGCTATAACCAAACTCTACGTAGCTCTACCAGTCACAGCCATTTTCAGGCATGCTTGGGCTTCCAACCATTGGCCCCGATTGATGTAGCTCTACCCCTTGCATCCACACAGGAGGAATCTTCCCATGCTTAGGGCAAGGTTGATAAGGCCACCATATTTTTTGAACAAATCCATCACATCTTCCAATAGGTCCATGACATTCTGGAGAAGTCCAATACTAAATACAAGAAACGACATGACCAACATCGGGTTCCACACAAGTTCCAGGTTGGGGATAAGGTTTGGTTGCATTTACAGAAAGATAGGATGACAGGACCCCATCGCAAGCTTCGTCCACTTTGATATGGGCCATACACAATCACCAAGGGAGTTGGTGATAATGCTTTCGAATTAAGCATTCCTCCATTCCTTGGCTTGCACCCAGTATTCAATGTGGAACTACTTTGACCATATTTTGCACCACTGTTGGACACCTCAGATGTAGCAAAACAATTGACACCTACAGAGATTAATCCCGACTACATGGAACAAGAAACCATTGATTAGATCATGGATAGATAGGTTAAATTCACCCGCCAGCAGAAGATCCAACTATATCGAGTTATCAAAGTAGGGCAACTCCTCCACCAAGGCAAGTGCCTCACTAAGAATCAAGTTCAGCAGAAGTTTCCCCATTTGATGGGGGCACTCAACAAAATGGAGACCATTGCTTTCTAAGGGGGGAGGAATGATCCAGATGGGTATAGGTGGCCACCTACCTATTCCACTGACTCAAAATAGTTTCTCATGTTGACAATTTTCTTGTAATTTTCTGCAATTTTTCGAGTCCTAAATTTTCGGGGATGTTTTGAGGCCATAAATGATGTTTTTTGGAGATTCAGGGCCAAATGGTTGCCATAGTGATGCATTTGGCCAACCAAAAGTTGTAAAAATTATATAGACCTTTCCAACGAGCTATCAAACTCCCAAATTAGAGATCGTATGCAAAAGTTATGACCCCGAGAAGTTGACTGTTCAACTTACCACCTTGGAGCCGCAAACTTTATGATGGTTCATCTTCTAGGGTTACGTTTTGGACTTTTGGGGTTCTCACCTCATTCTTATTATAAATAGGCCCCTTTGGCCTCATTTTGTNTGTCTCTTCTTAGAGATACAACTACCACCATTCTAGCTACTTTTGTTTTACAGTTTGTTCTATTTCATTCAGTTAATAGAATATGAGTTCACTGCATTACTGTGTTGATTGCCATATATATATCTATGCATTTGAATATATATATTCTCTTTCATTTCATTCTCACATAAATCTGGATCAGCGGTATTAGAGCTTTCTGCTCTTGTGGTTTCTCGATGCATGTCCCTGACGAGATCTGGATATCGAGAGCTGGGTCTTGAACTAGTTGAGCTTGGGGAAAATACTTCTCGGCATCCCAAGAAGCCTTAGATGGCGGGAGAAGAAGAGAGAGATGACGAAGTAGGATATCCTATTAAAATGTTGCTTGAGGAAGCCCTCACATGATAGAGGAACAAGATGATGGATAACTTTACCCATATCCTTCGAAGAATGCCAACAGTAACGGACGCACCTCCAACGAGTAGCCATTTCAGGGGTGCAACTCCCTTCAAGGTACAAGTTAACTTTGACATCCCATTATTTGAAGGAAAGATAGATGCAGATGCTTTGTAAAAATGGTTAAGTCTGCTAGAGGGTTACTTCTCTATTCAAAAATTTTCCGACAACGAAAAGAACACCTTCGTGCTCCTTAAGTCCCTCCCCCATGTCAAAGATTGGTGGGATGGGTACTGCGAGAGGCATGAAAAGGATGATGTTGAGATATCTGAAACAGAACACACTTGGGCATCTTTTGTCGATGCCGTCAAAGAGGAATTCTACCCTGTCGGAAACTATGATCATCAATACACCCGGTGGATGACATTGCGCCAGGGAAGAGACCAAACAGTGATGGAGTATACTAATATATTCCATACCCTACGCTCAAATATAGGTATTAGAGACTACGAATGACACTTGGTTCTAAAATACCGAAGTGGGATTCATCAGTACATTCATTCAGAGATGGATTTCCTGGACATATCCTCACTAGGAGCAGTTTATCGATACAGCGTCAAAATTGAGCAAACGTTTAAGCAAAATAATAAATGGTATTTTGGGTTTGCAAATCAGCAGCAGAAG
Organism: Pseudotsuga menziesii; assembly: GCA_001517045.1. Lineage (NCBI taxonomy): Eukaryota > Viridiplantae > Streptophyta > Pinopsida > Pinales > Pinaceae > Pseudotsuga > Pseudotsuga menziesii. The sequence continues at coordinate 50,896 of LPNX010519618.1, forward strand.
TTGGGAAAAAATGGCCCTAACTCACAACCTAGAGGACAGAGAAAGGATGGTCAAATTCTCGATAGCCAGTCAAAGATGCAAACAAATAAGGGTAACGGGAAATCGAAGAAGGACACCGACAAGTGGTGCGAGTTCCATAAAAGCCCCTAGCAAAACAATGATGAATTCCACTCAAAGAAGTCATTGTTGGCTAAGAAAAAATCCCTGGATCCAGAATCTGACTTAGACACTGATGCAGAGAAAGAAAGGGGCAAGCAAATCATTGACGCAAAACCTAGTGCCACCATAGCAACCGCAAAGATTCAAGTAGAAGAGTCAGAGGAGCCATACGAAGTGGAGTGCCTCTTCCACTCACAACTATGGGTGCAGGGGACTTCTCTACATTTCATTGTTGACAATGGTAGTTAGAAGAACCTCATTTGAACTGAGGTCATCAAAATATTGAAGCTTCCAACAGTTCCGCATCCCCAACCCTACAGCATTGGTTGGCTGAGCCATGGACGAGACATCCGCATCAGTCAACAGTGCTGCCTCTCCTATGGTATCAAGCCCTTCAAAGATGAGGTAATTTGTGATGTTTCCCCACTTGAATTAGTTTGTGATGGTATCTTAGGACAACCATATATGTGGAAATTCCATGCTGTGTATGAGTCTAGGCCTCATAGTGTCATTATTACTTTGGGAAAGAAACTCTATAGGATACTAGAGACACTTCCTGCTACTGCAGTGTCTCTCATCACAATGAAACAGTGTAGGAAGGTAATATCCCAGACAGGTAAATTTGTACTCTTCATGGTTCGTTCTAAGGGGGAACGAAAGATCACAGCAACATCCACCACCTCCACACAAAATCCATCTATGCAACCGAAACAGGTGGACAAGATTGTGGAATCATACAAAGACATCTTCACCATGCCTGTTGGGGTTCCAGTACATTGTCAAGTCAAGCATTCCATTGATTTGATACCTAGTGTGCATTTACCTAATGGTCCAGTCTACAGGCATTCCCTCATGGAGAATGAAGAAATCAAATGCAAGATTAAAGAGATAATCCACAAGGGGATCATTCGACCTAGCTCCTCACCATGTGGGATCCCAATTGTACTGGTAAAGAAGAAAGATGGTACATGGCGACTCTCTATTGACTACTGAGCTCTAAACAAGATCATAATCTGGAATTGGTATCCCATTCCCTGAATCGATGACCTCCTCGATCAGCTCAAGGGGGGGGAAGTATTTCAGCAAGATTGACCTGAAGTCTGGCTATCATCAAGTGCCGATTGAGCAGACTGATGTCTGGAAGACTGCCTTCAAACCTCAGGAAGGCCTTTTTGAGTGGTTGGTCATGCCTTTCAACTTAGCTATTTCTCCCACAACCTTCATGAGGATGATGGAAGACATTCTACGGCCATTCACTAATTCCTTTGTGGTTGTATATCTAGATGATATCTTCATCTATAGTAGAACATGGGCAGAACATCTCCAGCATATCCATTGGGTCCTCAGCACCCTATGACAACACAAATTATATGCCAATCTAGAGAAGTGCTCATTTGGCATGGAAAGGGTTCAATATCTAGGATACATCGTGGACAAACATGGAGTTCATGTAGATCCAGACAAGATCCAAGCCATTCATGATTGGTCGACCCCGACAAATCTCACAGAGCTTTGTAGCTTCCTATGCCTTGCAAAATTCTATCACAGATTTGTGTTGGGATTCTCTAATATTGCTTGGTCCATTACCCAAGTGACCAAAGGGGGATATAAGGCTAATTTCATCTGTTCCAAGCCACAACAACACGCATTTGAGGAGCTGAAGCAACACCGATGTTCGGCGCTCATCCTTACCTTACCAGATCTACAACAACCCTTTGAGATTGAGACAGATGCTTTGGACTATGCTGTTGGTGCAGTCCTCACTTAGCGTGGCCATCCCATGGCATATCATAGTGAGACACTTTCACATAAATCTAGATCACTACCACTAGTTGATAATCTACTAAGGAGCATGTGATTCCTTTTGGTACATGCCATAAATTACGACCCACACCAGGTGATTTCCAAAAGGAGACAAGCTAATAAGAATAAGCCTTTTAAGCATAGAAAAATAGTTGGACTTAGGGCAGCTATGAATTGGGATTATTATCCTAATCTCGCCACAAAGGAGGTCATCATGGGACAAAACTGTGCCTCATCCCTGCCTAGGGAAACTTCCTCCCAAATGAACCTATTAAACATAGTTACAATGGATGGAGATGTTTGATCATTGGTGAGTTTTTTAGAGAATAATAAAAAGAGAGACCATGCAGAACCCATGGATACTATTGATATAGACACTACCAGCATGGAAAAAAAGCATAGAGTGGAACCAGAACAACAGATAGTGCAGATAAAGAGAAGAGGTATGAGAGGCCAGATGAAGATGAGAAATGGAAAGGGAAAACAGAAACAAGAAGAACCCATAACAGCTGGGTTATAACTGCAGGAGTATGTATTTAATGGGAAGACCCCAAGAAAATATGCTTCTAAATAATATTTTCTAAACAAATATAGAGAGACGGTCGATAAAACCTTTGATGAGATAGTGAGGTTATATGATGAAATAAGGCCGTTACCTAGGCCAGGGGTAGCGTTGAAGACTATGAGAGATCATGCTACATACACCCTAAGTCTGGTCATGTCAATGGGTAATAAAGTGTTAGAGGTCAAGGTGAACCTAAGGCAGGTTCGTATTCCAGATATCATACACCTTAACAGAAAAACCAGGGATATCCTAAATACCAGACTACTAAAAGCCACTTTACAGATGTCTAAGCTGGAGTCTAGCAAAACAAAGACTTAAGATCCATTGAGGAAAGTAAGAATTGAAAACAAGGCTGTCAAGGTCCAATTTCAAAAGTTGCAAGATGAATCAATGAAAGTGGATGGACATGAAGATAAAGGAGAATTGGCTCAAACATTGCTAGACGAGAAATAAAAGGAAATCCAAGTGCTTAAAAAGAAGTTAAAATCCCTTCTACCCAGCTCATTCGGACCTCTGAGTTAACTGAGTTCGAGAAGGAAATGGAGGATTTAAATACCGAGTTAATTGATTGTAAGGCCAGACTTTTAAAGCTCGAGGAGAAAGAGATACAATGGGAGAAGGAAACTAAGTTGCTAAAGGAAAGTGAAGAGGGTTTGAAGGTTCAACTAGTAGCTAAGGAGAAGGAGCTATAAGAGAAAGGTGAAGTGATGGAAATCTCCGCCATTGTACCCATTACAGAGATAAACACTGCCTCCTTAGCTAGTGCTATATTTTATGTAATTAAGCTAAGGGATGTAGGGCTTACTGGATTAAAGAAGCAAAATAAGAATTTGGAAGACATAGCTTTGAAAAGGGAAGAAGAGAGAAAGAAATTGGCAGAAAGATGTTAGGAATTGCTAGAACAAAATACCAAGTTAAACAAGAAAGTGACTGGCCAAATGGCCCTACAGGGATGATGGCATATGATCTGGGATTTAAATGATTTCATAAGACGACAGTTTCATACCTTATTTAAATTTCATTTCATATCAGGAGGATTCCTTGGAAATGGCCAAGAAAAAGATTTCAATAGTAAAGGGAGAATTGCATAAAATACTAGTGGGGGTAGCTGAGAATGCTGCCCATTTTCTAAGTAGCTTGTCAGACTAACAACTGTACAGGTATGATATCAAAAAAAGATTGGCTATTATTTTAGGATCTAGGAAGGTAATTGGAGAATAGAGAATGTTGGACACTTTACAAGCCAAAATTGATATTATAGATCATAAAGTAAAAGGGTTGATTGAATTATTTAAACCACTTGTTAACAGGGGGATTCCTTTCTTCTTGGAGGAAAAATGAACTTTGTTGACTCAAGAAGAGTATTTGGAGATATTGATCCTTCGTAGGTCTGATCATAGCAGTTTTGGGGATATGCAACACGCCCTGTTGGGCCCCGTTGTATTTGAAAAATTGGCTAGAGCATTTGAATTGTTAGCTGATTTTAAAGCCACCTATGTTGCAGTACCTGATTTATCGTACACCAAGAATATAGAGCTCAATGTACTAGCACACGACATGGATATTGCAATTTTATCGGGTCCATATTTGTGGAAGTCAATTCAATTGTATGGGTCAAACAAGCTGAGAGTACAGCCTTAAATATCTCAAGGGAGGAGGCCAGCAGAGTTTTCTTCAAGGTGTACTTGTTCGCGGTCTCCTTTCTCAAGTTTTGTGCACTGTGTCAACATCTGAGATATACAAAAAAAAGGATTTTATCCTATTTCTTTTGATATTTTGCAGTTTATTTTTGTCTTATGTAAATCATGGTGTATATGCCATGTTCAACTTTGTTAGAAGTTTGTTCTTCAGTTTGTAACTAATTTTGATTCTAAGGTCGGTCGAAGAGGTCCAAAAACATTATAATACACCTCTTGCAGAAAAAGAAAGGGTTGGAACCCGACTGATTTTGGAGTTGTATGTATTCAATCTTTTTTTAATAAAATTACAGATCTAAAGCCGATGTTTTTCTAGGGATTCATGTGTTGTTCCATATTATAGTCTGTGCTTTCTTTCCCTTGTGAATGTTTTCCTGTTTATTTGTTCATTGTGTTTTGTTTCACTTTTGGAATCAGTGCATGATAGTTTAGAATTCATAATCATATGCTCTATCTGTTCTTTTTATAGGTCCACAAACCTTTTCTTCTAAAGTTAATACAGAATTCATTTTGTAATGCTCTGTGTTAATGGTCGGTTCATGTTCTTCACTTACCACCAGCCAACCAATATTTGACTGTAAATGAATGGCTATCTTACCTCTGCGTTCAATTCACCTTGCATAAAGTTATTTTATATATGTCTTTCACATATTTACTCCATATCCCAATGGTCTTGCATCTTGTTTCAACCAATCTTATAAACAATACACATTTTCATCTGTATATATTTGGCATTGTTAATACTTGGTGAGAGATCCCTCTTGGGAGAGAAGAAAGCCATTCTTCCCTTCAAAAGTGGTTTTGTTGTTACATGGGAATACACCTTCACAACATTTGGTGAATTTCTAGTGCTAACAAACTAGCATCATTGTCGGGGACAAAAGTACATATCATCCATGGGAGGAATGACAAGGAGTGCAAAGTTTTGAGAAAGAGATTTATGCGGGAAAACATGAGTTTCTACATTCGCAAGAAGGTTGTTACATTTTCCCTAGTGACTTCACATTCATTTTGAAAGATATCACGCAGGACATCCTGGATGTTAGGAGAGTGCATACAAGAGGGAATCCTAATACTGAAGCTTTGAATAGTGTGAAAAATCCAAAAAGAATACTTAGAAATAGAAATAAAGAAAAGGTACATATTCCTTAGTTTGATACGTCGTCATCTCTAGATTTTCATAACATACCATATTCTGAATGAGAAATCAATGTCAAAAGGGTACTATCAAAATAAAAATTTGAATCTGATCTAAGGAATGTTGAGACTAACCCTAGTAGATTAGGGTCATATCTCCTTGACACCTTATGGTTAGAGCTTGAGACCTCAGCTGAAGCTAAAAGAGTCATTCCTAGTATTCAGAACGTTCATTCTCCTATATCATACTCTATCCAAAATCCCCCTATTGTTCAGCCTATACCTCTTGCTCCAAACCCGCTTGTACCAATGGCTGCAGCCATATTTTCTCCATTGGATTTACTCGCAGCATTGCAGGCCCTCCCTCTGAACTATGCCCAACAAATTTCATTATTTGATGGAGAAGGGAATGTATCAACGATTTACCACGTGGGGAAGTTTGACGATTTTATAGATTTGTAGGAAGTAGATCATGAAGATGTCAAGATGAGCCTGTTTGCACAGAGTTTGTTTGGGGAGGCCAAGAAGTGGTATAAATATTTTCCTGCTAGGTCTATCCCAAACTTTGCAGGTTTTCAAATGATATTTCTGGAAAGATGGAATGATAAGCAAAGCCCCTTACAAGTCTTATCCCAGTATAATATCCTCAAGAAGGGAGGTTTTGAGTCAGTCCATGAGTTTTTTAGTAGGTTCATGAAAGCCTATAATTCAATACCTAATGATATCAAGCCTTCACTTGGTGCTGCTAAACTCCATTATGTAGAGTCCTTTGATAATGATTTTGATCTATTGTTAAGAGAAAGAAAATAAGGTACTCTTCCCTCTATTTTTACAGATGCATTAGAGGTAGAAGCTAATATGATGGCGTGTGGGAAATAAAACAAAGGGTGGATGCTGACTGGAGGAAAGGTAGAGAAGAGTTACCCTCCACCTCTGTTGTTTCATCACCTAATGATGTGAAATTCAAAATGATGTTGAAAGCAATGGAGAATTTAATGGACAGAATAACAATCGAAGCTAGACTGGTGAATCGAGAGCAAAATGAACCCCAATTTTAGAAGGGTCGTTCCTCCCCCACCCCCACAGAACAGATAGAGAGACATGAGGGATCCAAGGAACCAAGAGGAGCAGCCGATAAGGCCGCCACTCCATCAAAATTATGTAGTTGATAATGATGGTGTTGAATCTATTGAAGATCACATTCACCATTTTAGTGATTTGGATTTGGAAATCTATTTGACTGAGGAGGAACATAGTATGTTTGCGCAAGAGGATGATAACAATTTGGAGGGAGAATTAGAACAATATATTAAGGGTTATCCATGCTATCGATGATTTTAGAAAAATAAAATTGAGGAGTAGAGATGTTGTCATTAATAAAGGAAGGGTGAATCCAAATCATCCTTCTAGTAGTTAGGCAAATGTAGAACAAATAAATGAAAAGCAAAAGGATCTTGTTGTACACAAAGAGGTTGAAGATATAACTTTGAAAATAAAGGAACTAAGACTAACAACACCCATAGAGGTAGACAAGATTTATTCCATGTTTAATCTACAAACTGAACTTGCTAAGTTAAATATTTCAATTCCTTTTAATGCGCTACTCAGAAAATAGAAGTACAAGGATGCAATAACTAAAATGATCAGTAGTCAGGGGGAAGCTCACCCAGATATGTTGGAGTTGACAAATGACAACCCTACTATCATCTTGGGATCTAAGATTGATAGTATGGACAATGAGGATGAAGAAGTACCACCTTTCTATATGAGCCTAAATGTACATGACATTGTGTTGCACAATGCTATGCTATATTCAGGGGCATCACATAATTTGATGCCTAAAGGAGTGGTAGAAAGTCTGGGGTTGGAGATTACCAGGCCTTATAAAGACATGTATTCCTTCGACTCTAAAAGGGTTAAATGTCCAGGGTTGATAAAAGACATGGTAGTTTCCTTAAATAAGCTACCATCTAAAACCATAGTCATGGATGTTGTTGTGGCTGATATCCCTCCAAAATTTGGTATTATGTTGTCAAGATCCTGGACTTCAAATTTAAGAGGGATCCTGGAAATGCACATGTATTATTCTACGATCCATGTTTGTAATGAAAACAAGGAACTATATAGTGAAAAGAGATCCTCTTACGTTTTTAGCAGCCAATATCAACCAGAAATTCATCATGTTTATGCTATTGATATTGATTTAGGGTCATCTATCTTATTGGGTCCACTATATGCCAGTTAATTAAAACTTAACATGCAAAGTGTTAAACATAAATTATCAACTTGAGGAAGTCTTTTATTTCAAAGCTATCATGCAAGATCTATGCAAGCACAATTTCTACTTGACACTGCTATCTATTGGTATGCAATTGAAACTCTTTGTAAACTATATCACACCTTCTTGAAAGTAAATCAATCCTCAAACATATTCATAAAATCACACTGTAAATCTAAATTAAAATAAAATCAACTCTTTATGAAGAAAGATCTAAATACACAAATCTGAAAGAAATGCTATGTTGGCCAACGATCTATCAAGATGAATTAATCAAGAAAACAACTATGATAAATCTAATGAAAGCATGAACTAAATAATAAAAACAACTATGATCAATCTAATGCATGAAAGCATGAATTAACAAATAACAGATATACAAAATAAAACACCTATAATCAACACTACCAGCATCTGCTCAGGGAAGAGGACCCTTCCTCCACTGAGCAGAGTTGGATCTCCATAATTAAATTCTACAACTCCAGAATTAAGAAACTGCCAGCATGTATTATCATAATGAATGATTACAATAGATATGGATCAAATCCTACATCATAACATTGAATTCTCTTCCCCCCTCTCAATGAGATTTATTACATATTTATACATAAAATTATCTCATGGAAATGAGGAACTGAACCCCCAACTTGTGATCTGTAATAGCTGAAACATGACCGTAACTACTGGCAACTTTGGAACCGACTGCAACAGTAAATCTGGAAAATACCCTCTCAAAGAACCATATGTATATCACAAACCATCACTTTGTTTGGCGATTTCCTTGCAATTCAGGTAAATCAGGATGTTACGCAAAAAACCCATGTCTCAGAGTTTTGAGATTCATTTCCATCTACCCACAAATAGAGACATGAATCAAGGTGTTCTTATGTGGCATGCATTTTCGATTAAGGCTGTAACAGCTGGCTATGAGTGTCCTGTACTGGACAAATCACTCCACAAATGATCATTAGTAAAATTATGCATAATAGTCTTCAATTCATCAAAGATAAAGAAAAATAATCATTATTAACCACTTTAAACATCAATGGAAGTAGTATGTTGTTTTACGCACAGTTACAACAAATGGATGGAAAATGGAATGATAAATGGGTGATAATGGAAAGAAAATGGATGAAATATATGTCTATAAGTGGTGGAAAAATGGACAATTCCAGGGCCCAACATCTCCCCCAAACTGAACTTGTTTCATTTCCTCATACAACCCAATACCTGTGTAGCATCCAACTAGAAGAACTCATTCACTTGTTCCTTCATTTTACCATTCGGACAATTGCAGTCGAAGAAATGGAGAGTTTAACAGAAATTGGTAGAGTCACAACTGCTTAGTGGAGGACTTAGTAGAAAATTTGGCAGAGTTGTAGCTCCTTAGAAGAGGATCTAGTAGAAATTTGGCGGAGTCACAGCTTATTTTTAGTGAAGAATTTGGAGAAGGTTTTAGTGAAGATTTTGGTGGAGTCACAACTTCCTTTTAGTGGAGAATTTAGCGAAGGTTTTAGTGAATATTTTGGCAGAGTTGCAGCCCAAATAGCGCTAAATTTAGCAACAAATTTTACAGAGTCACAGCCCAAATATCACTAAATTTAGCAAATCACTTGATGAACATTTTGGCGAAGTCACAGCCCAAAGAGAGCTAAATTTAGCAGAGAATTTGACGGAGTCGCAGCTGCCTAAAATGGGAAAAAAGACAAAAATTTTACGGTGTTGCAGCTGCATGGAACGGGAAAAGGCCAATATTTTATGGTGTTGCAACCACACGGAATAGGAAAAGGGAAATATTTTACGGTGTTGTAGCCACACGAAATGGGAAAAATGAAACATTTTACGGTGTTGCAGCCACATAGAATGGAAAAATGAAAGGTTTTACGGAATTGCAGCTGCACGAAATGGGAAAAGGGCAATATTTTACGGTGTTGCAGCCTTTTGAATAGAAAACTTCCAAATTCATTTACCCCCAAGCAACAAACTAGAATTGGCTAAAAACTTTTATGCGGGTTTATATTAGTCCAATGCACCTACACACCAAAAATCAGAGATACCCACATCATGGATTTTGAGAAAAATGCAAATCGGCTGTAGGTGATTATGACCATTTTCTTGAAAAAAGAAAATTGGATTGGGATGAAAATTACCAGGCTTGTTCATTTTGATATTATGCACTTATTGTCCAAATATCATGAGAATCCCACTTACCAATTGCAATATATGTCCATTTCAATTTCTACACTTTTATAGATGAACATGAATAAAAATGTGTTGCAGCTGAACTTCATGAACCAATATTTCACCAAATACAAACTAGTTTGGGCTGAAGTTTTGCAAACAAGTAAATACCATTCTAATGCATTTCCACACCAAAAATTAGAGAAACCCACATCACGGAGTTCAAGAAAAATGCAAATTGGATATAGGTGATGATGGTTGTTTTCTCAGAAACCGTGTATTAGAGTGAGCTGAAACTTTCCATGTTTGTTATTCATGATGTTATGCATTTCATGTCCAAATTTCATGAGGATCCAATGTGTGGTTTGTGAGATATGCTCAATTCAAATTCAACATTTTATGTGAGGAACAATATGCATGAGAAATATGAATGTGAATGGAAAACCAGCAAGCATAGTAGCTCCTCCCCCAAACTGAATAATTTTTCATGTCCTCATGGAAATTAGGAGTTGTTATATTAGTTGGAAAGTATCCATCTCCCCCAAACTTAACATGTTGTCATTCTCTGATGCCTTGGAATATATAAACCAATATATGCAGCATTCAATGATTCTCAAATTTTCACAAACATTTTCATCTTTAACAACAGACCCATTTCTCAAATCATCTCACTGAAAGTATGCAATGACTATTATAGCTCAAAGATCAACCAAACATGGAATAATCAACCTTGTCCCTGGTTTCTAAAAATGCCTTCAATTTGTTGGTCTAAATGTATCAGGGCTACTACATGTTGTTGTATTCTAGCTTTGTTTCAATATGTTGTTATAGAACAACTCACAAGAATAAGATACTTGTTGCCACCAAGGGTAGCATTGTTCAATGCTACTCAAATTCTTCTCCCCAATTGTGATTCCTTCTTCAAAATGTTGTTGTGGGTGCCTTGAATTCTGAGTCGTAAAACCAGATGATTATATCTTGAGGAAGATTCTACAAATTGACTCAAATTGTTGCACTCATAATCTTAGAATAGGCATTAATGTTATTGATTGGGGTGCTAAAAATAGTAAAAAGAGAAATAGTGCAAATAGAGCCTTTATTCATTAGCACTCCTATCCTATATTCATCTCAACTCATTGCCATCAAATTTCCATGACTTAAACAAACATAAACAATATCATACATCCCTTCATATTTTATGAGCATAAACACCATTGCCAAATAACAACAAACCCCAATCATTCATGAAGAGAACATCTTGATAGTAGCAACAATTTTCCCTATTGTATGGTAGCATAGGCTTCTTCTGTTGCTTGGAATAACTATGGGAAAAGTGCCTCTGAAACAAGCCACTACAGAAAATGTTTGAATTTCCTTTTAATAACGACTCCCTTCTATTAGCATTGGCGTAATAATCTATAAAAGTATTTTCATAATTTCAAGAGAGGCTGCCACAAAGCCACCATGCTACTACCCAAGAAACGATTATCATGCTCCATTGGTAAATCTTATGATAAGATAAACTGCTTTCAAACAATGAGGTGTATCAGTAGGCATGAAAATAATGTGCCACACCTTGCAACTTGTTTCATGCCTGGACTAGCTGATTTCCATGAACTTTGCTATAGTATTGCCATCAAAGTGTTGTAAATAACATCTTAGATCATCTTGACAACAAAAACAAGTGTCCTTTAAATACTCCATTATAGACATCAAATGCTATGTCAATGGATTGCAACTTGATTTCCAATTGAAGGTAACTTGGAAACCTACAACAATTGTGTAGAAGTGAACCAATGCATGCATTAATCAATCATGAATCCAATAAAATGAATGCATTGCATGCCTTCATTTCACACTAATTCTTCCATAAAATTTTTGATCAATTTCTTACTGTTGGTTCTTGTGTGGCAGCAAAAAGACTTCTTTTCTTACTGCTCGTTCTTGTGTGGCAGTAGCAAGACTTCCTATTGTTGGTTCTTGTGTGACAATAATAAGGTATCCTTTGATTATTTTCATGCTTGGTCAGTTGGGTTGGTGAGATGCTGGGTAGGACTTTGAAGTGGATGTGCATGAATGATGAAGTGTTAGAATTGAGTGGGAAATGATGGGAATGGATGGACATAAAATGCTATATAGAAAATGGAAATGGCTAATGTTTAGTGGTTCTTCATGACATTTCCCTAAATCTTTAATAAATAAAAAACTCATGCTATTTTACCTCAAGTGTTACCTCCATGGAAGCCTTGGTTGACATGAATGGATTGGTGTATGCTGGAGCTATGTAGGCCAATCTAATGCTAAGACAAATGTATATGAGAGATAAAACTGGATGAGACTGAATTTGATCCATGATGTTGTGCTGGTTGCATGTAGGACTAATTGCTGAGACAATTGATGAGGAGAAATTCCACCATAGAAGCAGAAAGCCCATTCTCTTATTCTGAAAATCAACTGCTGAAATGAAAATGGAAAGGAATTGCAAAACTACTAAACAAATGATGCTGCAAGTCATTGTTGAAACCATTAGATCACATAATCTTCAGCTGCTACAAAACCAAGGTACAATTCTTACCATGCAAATGAATGTGCTAAAGTCGAGCATGGAAAGAAGTCATTGGATTACCGACCATTAATGTATGCCGCCGTTAACCAATGTGAAGCAACTCACCTTTGATGACATTGAGCTCTAAAGTACCTTAGTGCATCTTGAAAGGTATGAATGGATGTGCTGGAGTCGATTCACCTGCAAGATTTGTCAATCAAGAGGAATTGATGAATCCCCATGATTAACAACAAGGAAATCTACCATTGATTCATGCAGATACCAGGGCACTATAAAACTCTAATCTCGATCCCAGATGATGTGTCAAATTCGATAGGACAATACCATTGGAAGGTGGACCTTAATGAATTCCACATCATCCAATACGAGTACAAAATAAATGATTGTGAAGAATCATAGTGAAAAATAGAACCAACATGAAACTCAGAAGTGGAAAGTATATGTGAAGTCGTGATGTAGTGATGGAAAATAAAATAGTTAAGATGACTACATAAGCAATGGAAAATGGGACTTCGACATGAATGTATTTTTAAGGTTTTAAAATGAGGAGGGTGAATGAATCTACCATAGTGCAATTGGCTTCTTGAGGGGTTTCTTTCGGCAAAAATTAGTATGACAGGTGTCTAAAAAGGATTCTTGGCATGTAACAATGAGACTTGAATTTGGAAACATTGGAATCTGTATGGTTTGCACATCAATCTCTCCATTTTTTTATGTGCTCAATCCATTTGCAAATTGAGAAAAAGTCTTCAAGAGTCACTCGTGCATGTATTGACCTTTTTCTTCCAAGGACCTGCAAAAACCTAGCACTTGCCTGCAATAAAACATGAGATGATGGAAGAAGAGAGATGATTGTTCTCTATTCACCCAACAATTATAAAAAAAACAACAATAAATTACTTATAAAACAAATCCAAATAAAAATGAACAAAGCAAAATCCATTTTATACCTGTGGGAGAGCAATGTCCATCTAGACTCGCCAACAGTATTCTAATCATAGCTTCTTCGTTCCTTGTCCAATTTGACTGATTCCAAATCCAAATGAAATTAAATTTATATTTCTATTTCCTTTATAAATATTTTTTTAAAATTCGATGTAATGATGTTTCAAATTACTCAGTAACAGCCTGCATGACATGGTGTTTTTTTCGAATTCTGGACTAGATCAACAGTCACGGTTTTAGGCTTAACTTTTTCATTTGATAATGGATTGATGTGATTCCAATTGGAGATGAAATTATATTCAAGTAGGTATCTCCATTATAAACAATTTTTGAATTTAATAAGAATTGATGGGTCAAATAATCCAATGAACAATCTAGGAAACCGAGGTTTAGGAATGTTGATTTGTGATAGGAAATCGGTATTTTGGTCGTACAATTTGGATACGATATCAGAATGGAGTGATTCAAATTGTTTTGTAAACTAGATTCATAGAGGAATATACCAATGAAACAGGTTTTAAATATATGTCCAATAAAGCATCCAAAAATTGACTGTCTCAGCTCTATTCCTAAGCTGCTTGCTTGACACCCCATTAGTATTTTGGCCATAAGTTTTTCGTTTCATACCCAATATTAAAAATTCAAATTGTTTTGGAAATTAGATTCAAAGGGATACTTGGGATGTAAACGGGTTTTAAAAATAAGTCCAATTGGTCTCCAAAAAATGGATTGTCCCGACTGTGTTTCAGTAATATTTTCAAGCCAAAATGTCACCAAAAATTTAATAAATGAAATTTGACCCCCAAAAAGTGACTGAAATAGGTGTGAATGTTTTGAATGATATAAATTTAAATATAACACACACCCATACAAAAAATTTCAAGCATTGAACACCTAGATTTACTTACATAGTCTGTTGTAGCCGCAGCTGCAACTCTTAAAAAATAACATAATGTTCAAATAAATCATGTGTATTTTTATGGATGTTTTGTATATATAAAACCAAATAAATTCCATGATGCACAATACACACATGTCTCAAACTTATAAATCCTCACATGCAGTATAGTCACAACTGGGTGTTGCAGCTAACAAATTCATGCCAAAGTTCAAGCTTGAAGGGTTCCATAATCATTGGCTCATTTTCCTATGGATCCTTCATTCACCTTCCCTAATTACTATCATTTTGTTTTCAGGAAAGTGTTTTTTTCTTTTGTAACAAATAGTGACAAATTTAATTTTGAACATTGCAGAAAAAAAAAACGATTTAAGCATTTTGCTCAAATAGTCAGCAATTCCAAAACATTCTTGAAAACATCTCATACCCATTCCTTATCTTTCTACTTTCTGATCTTCCAGATCGCAACAAGGCACAGGAAGAGAGCATACTTATTCAAAATTAAAAAAAACTTAAACAAACAAAAGCATGGTTTTATTCTGTTATTCTATGCTACCTTATTCTACTTGGAAATATAAAAATTGTTCAAGTGTATGCATATTTCCAATGGAGTCACTTTCGAAGAAGTGACTCAAGAAGGCTCATACTCCCAACAGAAAAATATAACTTTATGAATGCTAGGATATGAGAGATCAACTTCCCTTGAAATGATGGTGCCAAGAATTGGTGAAGTATGGAATGATGTTGCAGACCGATGACAGATTGAAACCAAGCTTCAATATAGTCTTTTTTTCCTTGATTTCTAATGGATGTTACACCATGAATCTCCTTAGTAAACTGATCTTCCTCAATGCACAAGAGATTCAGATCTAATAATGTAAAGGATGCTTCAATTTTTTGTTCCAATGTGTGTTCGTCATCAAATGTTACATGTGGCATGTTGATCTTATCTGCTTGCTTATGAGGACTAAAAGAAACTCCATTTCCAAATATTGGATTTAAAACATGTTCAGGCCTCGTATGGATTTGATGCAACAATGCATAGTCTTTTTGCAGCAGTATAGGTGAGGTAGAACAAGAGGGAAATGTAGGAACATTTTGCAGTTCAACACTGTAAGCATACTGTACTGCTTTACTATGGTTAGGGTGGAGGGTGGATTGGACAAGAAATCGTGTTGGATACCAAGGATTTTGATGAGAAAATAGATGTGGATGATGTAGATGATTGGTTTGTGAGGTTGATATTGAAGGACCAAGTTGTGTTGCAGCATGAGGGAGAGTGGCCATGTTATCATAAGATAGGCCATTCCAACCTTGTGGATAAGGTAGGTAAGACTTAAATTGAGGCTGCAGCAACTACCATGGTGGAAGACTATTCAATGATTGAGTATGAGAGTAAGGAAATGGAGGGATAGAATTTTGAACCATACATGTAGGCCACGGTTTCCATGACTATTGCAATGAGTTGGTTGCAACTCCCAAATCTCTTTGATATGTTTCTTCCATCCTTGGTAAGGAGGGACAATGATCTGTGAAATGATTCAAGTCGCATCTGCCAAAAATTGTGGGACTATCCAGAGGACAATCCATTGCAAGATGTTTCTTTTGACACCGAGGGAAAACTATTTCTTCAAATTCCTCATGCTTTTCCTTAACCTACAAAACAACCAATTATGAATTTAGTGAATCATTAATATCACCATTATAATTTTCATATAAATTACTAATTTCAGCTCCTAAAACTCCTTTTTTGCAGCATATTCCAAAAATAGAGATAAAATTTCCTTAGAATTCTTACCAGCCTTGAAGTTTCCTCTTGAATACCTTCTACATAATTCACAAATATCATCATATTCTAATTGAAATACATTACCTGTTCCCATCACATTGAATATTTCTAATTATTTAGCTTGGATTCCCTTGAGTAGAAGTGTTTTTAAGCTCTCCTTCCCTAGTTTCCTTCATTTGGATCTTTGGAGGTTATATTGAAAGCGTTCTATGTATTCCTCCAGACTCTCTTCTTCTCCTTGTGTCATTTCGAATATGTCTTCATTGACCCTACAATAATCTTGGTACCTTTTCAGGAATACATGTTTCACGTCTTCCCAAGTTTGTATACAATTCCCACCGAGGCTCATGAACCATTGGAGGGCTATTCCTTTTAGAGTAAGGGGAAACACATTAAACTTTTGATCATTAGCACAATAACCATATCCTCTACAAAGTACTTCAAATTGAAATAAAAATACATCAGGGTGTTCATTTTTCAAACCATGAAAATTTGGTAGAACATGTGGGGGGGTGCTTTTCGTTGGTGCCACTCTTCCTAAATCTCTGATGGGAAATTCGAAGGTAACAACTTCTCCATCTTTATCACCTGCCATCTCTTCATTAGATTCTTCATCTGCTATCTTGAGGCTCCTCCTTTGAGTGTTCCTGTCCACTTGTTAGTAGAATGGGAGGTGCTTACAACACCACTAATGGGAATGATAAGACTTATGCTTCAAAGATTTAAAATGAATTAAAACTAAATGTAAAGACAAAAAATTCACACTCAAAATAAATTCAATAAACTGAAATGTAATCATGAAACCTGCATGCCCTACTTTAACAATGCAACTTTAAAACAATGTCAGATGTACTTTTGCACCATTGATAGCTTCCCCAGCAACGACGCCAAAATGTTGGGCCCACTATATGCCAGTTAATTAAAACTTAACGTGCAGAGTGATAAACATAAATCATCAACCTGAGGAAGTATTTTATTTCAAAGCTATCGTGCAAGATCTATGCAAGCACAATTTCTACCTGACACTGCTATATATTGGTATGTAATCGAAACTCTTTGTAAACTAGACCACAACTTCTTGAAATTAAATCAATCCTCAAACCTATTCATAAAATAACACTATAAATCTAAATTAAAATAAAATCAACTCTTTATAAAGAAATATCTAAATACATAATTCTGAAAGAAATGCTATGTTGGCCAACGATCTATCAAGATGAATTAATAAGGAAAACAACTATGATAAATCTAATGAAAGCATGAACTAAATACTAAAAACAACTATGATCAATCTAATGCATGAAAGCATGAATTAACAAATAACAGATCTATAAAATAAAACACCTATAATCAACACTACCAGCATCTGCTTAGGGAATAGGGCCCTTCCTCCACTGAGCAGAGCTGGATCTCCATAATGAAATTCTACAACTCCAGAATTAAGAAACTGCTAGCATATATTATCATAATGAATGATTACAGTAGATCTGGATCAAATCTTACATCATAACATTGAATTCTCTTCCCCACTCTCAATGATATTGATTACCTATTTATACATAAAATTATCTCATGGAAATGAGTAACTGAACCCCCAAATTGGGATATGTAATAGCTAAAACACGGTCGTAACTACTGGAAACTTTTGAACCGGCCGCAGCAGTAAATTTGGAAAATACTCTTTTGAAGAACCATCTGTATATCGCAAATCATCGCTTTGTTTGGAAATTTCCTCACGAGTTAGGTAAATGAGGATGTCACGCACAAAACCCATGTATATTTGAGATTCGTTTCCATATCCCCGAAAATCGAGACGTGAATCAAGGTGTTCTTATGTGGTATGCATTTTCGGTTAAGGCTATAACAGCTGGCTATGAGTGTCCTGTATGTGACAAATCACTCCATAAACCATCATTAGTAAAATTATGCATAATAGTCTTCAATTCATCAAAGATAAAGGAAAATAATCATTATTAACCACTTAAAACATCAATGAAAGTAATATGTTGTTTTAAGCACAGTTACAACAAATGGATGGAAAATGGAATGATAAATGGGTGATAATGGGAAGAAAATGGATGAAATATATGTCTATAAGTGGTGGAAAAATGGACAATTCTAGGGCCCAACATATCTTTTTTAATGGGGGGTCTCCTTGTGACTCTAAAGTTGTTGTGCTAGATAAACGTAAAAGGGACAAAAGGGAAATAAGTGAACAGGAAGTGTTAGAGAAGAAATAGAAGGAAGAAGGAGTGTGGAAGATGTATTTTGATGGATCTATGGCCAATGTGGGTGCTAGTGCTGCTGTTTATATAATCTCTCCCATCTGAGATTTCAAAGCTTATTCTTACAAGTTTGTGTTTGAATGTACTAACAATGTAGCTGAATATGAGTCTTTTCTA
Source organism: Pseudotsuga menziesii (assembly GCA_001517045.1). NCBI lineage: Eukaryota > Viridiplantae > Streptophyta > Pinopsida > Pinales > Pinaceae > Pseudotsuga > Pseudotsuga menziesii. The sequence continues at coordinate 69,316 of LPNX010519618.1, forward strand.
CTAGGTTTTCATGCATTGAAGGACCTGGGAGCTAAAAGGGTCCAAATTTTTGGAGATTTGGAACTTGTGATAAATCAAGTGAATGACAGCTATTAGATTAAGCATCCCAGAATGAGAGCATATAGAAATGAAGTGTGGGATATGTTTGGGAATTATTTCACAGAGCACAGTGTTCAAGTGATTCCTAGGTATGAGAATACAGTGGCAGATTCCCTGGCCACGGCTGCTGGAAAATTCAAAACTCCTACCATAGGTAAGAGAAAATACAAGGTTGACATTATGAGGAGACCTTCTATACTGAAAAATACTAAATACTGGTATGTTTTCAAAGATGATATGCAAATTAAAATATCTTTATATTTATCTAATGAATTTTTAAATACCCGCATAGATGAAGAAACTGCTGACTTTGAGAATGTCTTGGAGGTGGAAGGACACAAAAGAGGGATGGTTGAAACAGAAAAGTTGAAAAGCTCTTTAGGGGGGAGGGATATATTCCAATTAAATAGAAATCACATCCCTGGAGGATTGATCCCCTTGGAGAAACGTTTCAACCAAAATGACGTTGTCTAAGATCCCAAGGTCAAACCTGTTGAGGACGCAGTTGAAGATAAGAACATTGGTGCCAAGGAGGAGCCTCGAGTTGTAAGGTTATCCAAGAAATTTCCTTCTAGGGAAAAGGAGGAATATGTGAAATTGAGGAAAAAATACACAGATGTGTTCGTATGGAGCTATGAAGGCCTTAAGGAATATGACATTTCCATTATACAACATACTATCCCGATCAAGTCGGGAGAAAAGCCATTCCGACAGAAGCTCAAAAGGATCAACCCGATGCTACTACCTATCATCTAGAAGGAGATCAAAAAGTTGTTTGATGCAAAAATAATAGTAACCCTGAGATTCTCTAAATGGGTTGTCAATTTGGTACCTATCCGAAAGAAGAATGGAGAGATAAGTCTATGTGTGGATTTCAGAAATTTGAATAGAGTTTCTTTGAAATACAATTATCCACTACAAAAAATGGACCATATTTTGCATAAAGTAGTAGGTTCGAAGAGAATTTCTACTATGGACGGGTTTTTAGGTTACAATAAGATAAAAGTACTACCTAGAGAACCGGAGAAAGCTGCCTTCACCACACCATGGGGTACCTTTATGTATGTGAAGATGCCTTTTGGACTGATGAATGCAGGAGCCACCTTCCAGCGTGCCATAGATATTGCTTTCACAAATGAAAGATACAAGTTTGTGGTGATTTAAATGGACGATATTACTGTATATTCTAGGTCCGATAAAGAACATATCAAACATTTGGAGAGGATTTTCCTTAAATGCAGAAAGTATGGAATTTCCTTAAATCCAAGGAAGTTGAATTTTTCTTTAGGGGAAGGAAAACTTTTGGAGAAAATTATTTCCAAAGAAGGTATATGGATTGATCAAGAAAGGGTGAGTGCCATTTTGAAAGTAGAGGCGACGAGAAGTAAGAAGGAGGTACAGTCTTTCCTTGGACAGGTAATTTTCTTGAGAAGATTCATTCCCAGCTTTGTTGAGATCCTAATGAACATCAACAATATGTTGAGAAAGGACCATGAAATAAAATGGATCATGGAAGCTAATAAATCTTTCAAAGATATAAAACAAGCTATTTCAGAAGCTCCTATACTAGTAAGTCTTGACTTTAATAGAGATTTTTTAATATTCTCATATGCTTTAGAGCATACTGTGGCTGTTGTTTTGTTGCAGAAGAATGATCAGGCTGAAGAACTGCCCATAGCATTTTTTAGTAAGATATTGAGAGATGGAGAGTTAAAGTACAATATAATGGAAAAATAGGCTTATGCTTTGGTTAAGGCCTTAAAATATTTCAATATTTACATTCTCGATTCACATGTGATCACCTATGTCCCCAACAGTGTGGTAAAGAGTATACTTACACAACCATATTTAGAGGGCAGGAGAGCTAAATGGATTGCAGTGTTCCTAGAATATGATATAGAAATAAAGCCCAGCAAGTTGATCAAAGGGCAACTAAATTTGTTGGCTGGCTAGTCAAATCTGTGAAGCTGAAGGTTGCAAAATTCTATCTTATAGATCGACACCTCTAATGGAAAGACCCTGGAGGTATATTGATAAATTGCCTTCTGAAAAATGAATCTCAATAGATAGAAATAGAGTTCCACAAAGGATATTGCGGCAGGAATCATTCCTGGAAGGTAATTGCAAATAAAATGTTAAGAGTAGGATTTTATTAGCCTTCTTTGTTCTCAGATGCATATAAGAAAACAACCATATGTCATCAATGCCAAATTTTTGAAAGAAAGAGGAAGGTGGTATCACTCCCCCTCAACCCCATATGAGTAGAGGCTCCTTTCTAGCAATGGGGGTTTGATTTCATTGGGGAAATAAATCCTAACTCCTCAGGACAACATAGGTGGATTTTGATAGCCATTGATTATTTTACAAAATGGATTGAAGTAATGCCCACTATAAGAGCTACAGAAGTAGTAATAATGGATATCTTGGAAAATAATATTTTAGCAAGATTTGGATGTCCTACAATAATTGTGACAGACAATTCCCCTTCTTTTAAATCCAAGAAGATGATTAATTTTTGCCGCAAGTATCATATAAGTTTGAATCATTCTACTGCCTACTATCCATAAGGTAATGGACTAGCCAAGTATTCGAATAAAATCTTGGTAAGGATAATTAAGAAACTTATGGAAGAAAATAAAAGAGTATGGCATACAAAGTTAAAATATGCTTTATGGGCTGACAAAATCAGCAAAATAGGGCTATTGGAATGCCACCATTCCATGCTGGTATACAAAGCTGAAGTGATTTTTCCAGGATCTTTGGGAACGCCATTTATGAAATTGTTGCAAGACCAACATGATGAGCCTAATAATATGCAAAGGAGAATAAACCATATTATTGAACTGAATGAAAAGATGGACAAGGCATATGATAAGATACATAGTACATGAAGTGAAGATGAAGAATAATTTTGACATGAGGATAAAAGAAGATATTTTTCAGGTGGAGGACTTGGTGTTAAAATGGGATGCCCCACACGGAGGAAAAGGAAATCATGGCAAGTTTGATCATTTGTGGGTAGGCCCATACATCATCACAGTGCATAGGGGAAACAATGATTTTATTCTGAAATATCAAGATGGATCACTATATGGTGGGGCCCCCGTAAATGGGAGGTTCTTGAAGCATTACTTGGAATAGGGGAAGACAGTTCTACTGTACTATAGTGTAAATATTTTGATTTTTCAATCAATACATATGGTGAACCCAAATATTTGAAGCCCAAGGGGAAGTCCCTAAGATAAGGAGGGTAGCTATTTTTTAGTTTTTATTTTCTCAGAATAAAAAGGAGACTTGGGTTGTTAATGGATATGGAAACTGGTCTATAGGGTTCTTTTCTACCTCACTGGGAGGATAGCATCCCTCTTCAAGACGATTGTTAACACTGTATTTGAATTTTTGAAACATGAGCTTGTAAAGGTTTGAGATGACCCTATTTAGTGAAATTTCATGGAAACACCTTTCATGTTATCCGGTTGGCTAGTTCTCTCATCTGGAGTCGTTCAATGGATAAGTGGATTTTTAGTCTACGATGATAAAATCATCCTAAATATGGGAACATGCGGCAGAAAAATAAAGGCAAAGGAGGTGAAGCCTCAATAGTGCAAATTCACGACAAGGAGGATCAACGGCTGAGAAGGATTCTATGGAGCGGAGGTGCGAGGAAGAATTTGGTTTTGTGATTTGCAAAGTCCATTTAAAAAGTGCCATATAAGAGGGACACGATTGATCTCGATATAGATCGACGGCTCTAAAACTTTCCACGCGGTGTAGAAGCTTGAACTATGAAACATTTCCATATCACGCAAGGTGTTAAAGGAAGAAAGGATCAAACAGCGGAGGTAAAAATGGAGATAGATATGCGGTCGTAACTGATTCCACAATCCAAACTAGCACGGATGAATCTTGAATTTTTATATGCGAAAATTTGTAGATCCCGTAAATATTGACGGTTTCGAAGAGAGATTGATCTTTATCGATGCATAGGAAACATTCCACAATCGGAATTTTCTCACCCAATCAGAGGAAAGAAGGTTAGCGGAATGTTAAAGTTCTCAAAGGTGGACGGTTCTGATGGGGATAGCTTAGAGATCAACGGTGGATGTCTATCTCCCTAAATCAAGCTATGCATGTTGATATTGTTGAAGCTTCAGTATGAGTACCCTATGTATCAAAGGCTTAGATTACAAAGAAGAGGATCTACGGTGCAGATTATATGGAGACACATGAGGGTTATGCTGCACGTAAAACTATAAAAGTGTCTGTGTGAAGTTGAAAAAGGTTTTGTCTTTTTAGAGCCTACAGATCGGCGAATACCCTGATTGCATATAGATTTATAACACAGTTAAATCAGAGAACTGCAAGTGAAGAGGTAAGAGCCCTAATACTTCCTCAGTACTTTTGAAAATTGATATACAAGAAGAGATAGAGGTAGTAGAAGTGGGAAATAATGAATAATTAGGGGTTAGTAGCCAGAAGGAGTAGGAAATATTTGTAGATGACAATGCACAAATATTTGATACTATTTTGTTGAACGAAGTGATTGAAACAACTAAAGTTAAATTGGAAGTTTGTAAGGACCAAGGTAGAGATACCTATGGTGTTTTTAGGTCAATTTCCATTTTTCTCTATTAACCAGCCCCCCCATTGCCCCGAGTTTGTTGAATGGTGTGCAGGAAATTTTTCCACCACCGAAGGAGTCATCATGAATAGTTCCAAATCCAAAATCCTTTTCTCAGTTTAAGCTCTTCACATCCGTAAATCCATCCATGTCCCATACAAAATTTTCCACACTTCTGAGGAACACAGTCCAAAGCAAGGAAGCCTTCGTGAAGTCTTGTTCACAACCCAATGCTGAATTTATCACCCTGTCTTACCCCCTCTACCTGAGTCTATTTAATGAAGAAACCCAATTGTGCATAACCTTAGCCAGTCAGTTCCTAGGTTTAGATGCAGATGGCTGTATCACTGATTCATTGTTGAGTCTACAGTTTGTCTTGGGTACCTGTCCGATCGAATATGAACTCCTTGGGCAATCATTTTAGTCTTGTCAGCTTAAGTTTGATGAGTTTCTAGCTGAGAATATTCGTTCTCAGTTAGCTAATTTCCACAACACCAGAGTGTTCAAATTTCAATCCTTTTTATTGACAATTTTCTTGTCTTATAATGAATATTATTCACAGGCACTAGGGTTAGTAATCACTGATGACATGACTAAGAATTACTGTGAATTCTTGAAGTATTTGATGCAAGTGATATATGGAATCTTCTTCCAAGAAAAGGGTATTGCCTGAGATGAGAGAAATTCAGTAGCTATCTCCTAGTAAGAGGATAGGAGATTAGTTTCTGACTGAATTTGAAACAGTTATAAGCCTGTATGATTTTGTGCATCAACCATATATCCTCCCCGCCTTTTTGACAATAATGATTTTTTCATTGTAATTGATCGGGTAGAGGCTCACTGTTGAAGAAGAACATATTTTGAGTTTTACGAAAAGTTCAGGGATAAATTTTCCCTAGAAGATGGGGCCATACACAGTCAAAAGAAGAGTCACCCTAGCATTGGTTGATAATCTACTTAGGAGGATGGGATTCCTTTTCAGACAAGCCATAAATTACGACCCACACCAGGTGATTTCCAAAAGGAGACAGGCTAATAAGAATAATCCTTTTAAGCACACAGAAATAGTTGTACTTAGGGAAGCTACAAATTGGGATGATTATCCTAATATCACCACAAAGGAGGTCAGCATGGGACAAAACTTTTCCTCATCCCTGCCTGGGGAAAATTCCTCCCAAATGAACTTGTTAAACATAGTTACAATGGCTGGATATGTTTCATCATTGGTGAATTTTTTGGAGAATACTACAAAGAGGGACCATGCAGAACCCATGGATATTGATGATTTAGACACTGTCAGCATGCAAAAAAAGCATAGAGTGGAACCAAAACATTATATAGTGCATGTAAAGAGAAGTGGTATGAGAGGCCAGATGAAGATGAGCAGTGGAAAGGGAAAATAGAAACGATAACCCATAACAACTGGGTTAGAACTACAGGAGTATGTATTTAATGGGAAGACCCCAAACAAATATGCTTCTAAAGAATAATTTCTAAGCGCATATAGAGAGACGAACAATAAAACCTTTGATGAGACAGTCAGGTTGTATGATGAAATAAGGTAGTTACTTGGGCCAGGTGTAGCATTGAAGACTGTGACATATCATGCTATAGACACCCTAATTCTGGTCGTGTCAATGGGTAACAAAGTGTACGAGGTCAGGGTGAACCTAGGGCAGGTTCCTACTCCGGATATCATACACCTTAACAAAGAAACTAGGGATATTCTAAATACCAAAATGTTAAAATCCACTTTACAGATGTCCAAGTTGGAGTCTAGTAAAACAAAGACTCAAGATCTATTAAGGAAAGTAAGAGCTGAAAACAACGCTCTCAACGTCCAATTTGAAAAGTTGCAATATGAATCAGTGAAAGTGGATGGATAGGCAGATAAAGGAGCATTGGCTCAGAATTTGGTAGATGAGAAAGAAAAAGAAATCCAAGTGTTTAAAAAGAAGTTAAAAATCCATTCTACCTAGCTCATTCAGACCTTCGAGTTGACTGAGTTCGAGAAGGAAAGGGAGGATTTAAATACTGAGTTAACTGATTGCAAGGCCATACTTTTGAAGCTCAAGGAGAAAGAGATACAATGGGAGAAGGAAACTAATTTGCTAAAGGAAAGTGAAGATGTTATGAAGGTTAAGCTAGCAACCAAGGAGAAAGAGCTACAAGAGAAAGGTGAAGTGATGGAAATCTCCACCATTGTACCCAATACAGAGACAGACACTGCCTTCTTGGCTCGTGCTATGTCTCAGTTAAAGTTAAGGGATGTAGAGCTTACTGGGTTAAAGTAGCAAAATAATAATTTGGAAGACATAGCTTCTAAAAGGGAAGAATAGAGAAATAAATTTGCAGAAAGATGTCATGAATTGCTAGAACAAAATACCAAGTTAAACAAGCAAGTAACCGGCCAAATGGCCCTGCAGGGATGCTGGCATAGGATCTAGGATAAAATCATTTTAGAAGCTGACAGTTGCAAACCTTATTTAAATTTCATTTCAGATTAGGAGGATTCCTTGGAAATGGCCAAGAAAAAAATTTCAATAGTAAAGGGAGAATTGCATAAAAGACCAGTGGGGGTAGATGAGAACACTATCAATTTTCTAAGTAGCTTGTCATCCTGAACATGCTCGTAGGTATGATATCTAAAACAGATTGGATGTTATTTTAGGAGCTAGGAAGGTAATTGGAGAACAAAGAATGTTGGACAACATACAAGCCAAAATTGATATTATAGATCACAAAATAAAAGGGGTGATTGAATTATTTAAACTAGTGGTTAACAAGGGGATTCCTTTCTTCTGGGAAGAAAAAGGACCTTTGTTGAATCAGGAAGAGTATTTGGAGAGATTGATCCTTCGTAATTTCGATCACAGTAGTTTTGGGGTTATGAAACACGCCCTATTGGGCCCCGTTGTATTTGAAAAATTGGTTGGAGTATTTGAATTGTTAGCTGATTTTAAATCCACCTGAGCTGCAGTACCTAATTTCTTATACACCGAGAATACAGAGCTGAAAGTACTAGCACATGACATCGCTATTGCAAATTTTCTGAGTCCATATTTGTGGAAGTCAATTCATTAGTATGGGTTAAACAATCTGAAATTACATCCTCAAAGATCTCAAGGAAGGAGGCCCACAGAGTTTTCTTCAAGGTGTACTTGTTCGTCGTCGCCCTTCTCAATTTTTGTGCAGCTATCAACAACTGAGATATAAAAAAAAAGGCTTTTAGCTGATTTATTTTGATATTTTGTAGTTTATTTATATCTTATGTAAATCGTGGTGTTTATGCCACATTCAATTTTGTTAGAAGTTTGTTCTTTGGCTTGTAACTAATTTTGATTCTGATGTCGATCGAAGAAGTTCGAAAACATTATAAATATACCTCTTGCAGAGGAATAAAGGGTTGGAACCCGAGTGATTCTGGAGTTGTATGTATTCATGCTTTTCTTAATAAAATTACAGATCTGAAGTAGACGGTCTTCTAGGGATTCATGTGTTGTTCCATATTACAGTCTGTGCTTTCTTTCCCTTGTGAATGTTTTCCTGTTTATCTGTTCATTGTGTTTTCTTTCACTTTTGGAATGAGTGTATGACAATTTAGAATTTATAATCATATGCTCTAGCTGTTATTTTCTTTCACATGCCCCAAATTGCAAAAACATTTTATGTTTTAAGAGATATTATGTTATAATTTTACTATAAATTTTGTAATTAATGACCAAGTGGGGTCAAGGATAATTGCATGTAATTGTGGAATATTTTATTAATTAATAAATGAAAGATAAGAAAACATCTTAAGGAGGTTCTTAAATGAGTGTTTTACTGGTCACTTGGTGGAATAGGTTGAGAGAATATTGATACTTGGCAACATCCTCAAACTACTTCTAGGTATTGCACAAGGCAACTTCCCTATTTTTGTGGTCATGTTCCCCAAGAAAGTGGAACACGAGCAGGTGGCTCATTAAGTGAAAACTAACCCAAAAGACCTAGGCATGGTAATAAAATTTCCCATTGAATTCAGCTAGGCTTCTCATTCTTTACTTGTGAAAATTCTGAGTGAATTGAGTGCACAAGAAAATTCGATGGAGGGGACTAGCAGAAGTTTTTCTTTTGAGTGAAATGTGCTAAAGTTTTGAACTATTTCAGCTGATTTAAGCTAAGTTCATACTTCTATAAGTAGAATAGATTACTATTGATTGCTCAATAGAGTGGCAGAGGTTTTCTAAACTAGTTCTCTCACCTAGTGCTTCTACAAGGTGGACTAGTAGACAGGCTTGGGGATCCTAAGATTTGCAGTTCAGCTATCTCTAGGAGTTGGTTGGGAGGAATAGGTTCCTTAAGTTGTATCGTCTGCTACATTTCTAGGTTCTACATGTTCTTTTTTATTTTCTATGCATACTTAGGATCAAGAATGAATGAATTTAGGAATTAATATGTTAAGTTTATGTTCATTTGTTATTAGAATAATTGAAGGAAATATTTTCCTATGAAAAGATAGACAAATTATGGATTAGATATGGATTAGGATAACTCATAAGAGTAACTTCAAATTTTACTTATGGATAAAATACCTAACTGTATTTTTCCACACCTTCAAGAAGGTAGTACTCTAGTACAATAGGTTGGATTAAATTCTGATAGATAATCAAATGAAGTATGCAGGAATGTGTTTATTTACCTTCTACAAAATTTATAGAGTTAATCAGAAGAAAGCTTTTTTATTTGAGAAATGTTTGTTAGATAGAGTACAGTATTATAAAAATAAACAAAACTATCTGCAAGAAAAATCTTTAAAAAAAATATACACAGTCTGTGCTCTTGTTTACACAGTAAATAAGTCATTTTCTATAAGCCTAATTATTATTAATATACCTAGTAATTAAAAACATTACAACAACAGAAAACAAAATAAGCACGAATAACGTAAAGAAAAAAGTAAAATGAGGGCTAGTAATTACTTGGATAATTTCATTAATAATCTAAGTAAGAATCAAACTTTAAATACATCACAATTAAATATTAAACTCTGTAAAGATTTAAAAATAATTAAAATTTTACCAAACCCTAATTTGGAGAAATTGTCAAATATGACCTTCATTTTCCTCTCTTTTTCCAGAAGAGGATTAATACAGTTTTACCCATAATTACTTAAGGCATAAATTCTTCATTTACACAAACACAATTATCTATTATTATAAATACATAGATTTAAATAAACTCTTCACACAAACAATATTAAAACTGTTAGTCAAATATAAACCTGAGACAATTTAAGTAAAGACCCTTTAAACTTTCCAACTCAAGTACACAGTAAAAACTTAGGTAGTACTAGTGAACCCTTATTTTAATTATTTTCTGAATAATTGTTTTTACTTTTCCTCTGTTAAACAAAATAAAAAAAAAATTACGAACTTAAACCATAATAAAACCTCTTTTAAGTTCTTTAACCATTTATTCATCAATAGAAGTATTATAGCAATAAAAATATTTCTATTAAGTTAACTCAAAAATTGAAATTCTTAAACGTTACAAGAAACCCCACAGTCTGTCGGCAACCTCATAGAAACCATAGTTCATGGCCAAATACAGGAATAGCTAACACAATAAGTCTGTAAAGCCTAAGCATAATATAAGTATCTTTAAAAACCTGATCTAAAACACATTTACAAATTCCATAGAGGTCACGGCTTTAAAGCCTGTCCAAAATATAATCCCTATAAATTGAGTTATGGCTGTGAAGGCCTCAAATAATTTCATCAAGCTACTGCCGCAAGGGCTTCAAAATTTTCTCATCAAAACATTTCAGTCTCGACCACATGGCCTTTCTAAGCAAACAAAAAAAATTAATAACCAAAACTAAAGTCGCATCTTGGTGGGATTGTAACAACCAAACCCCATACAACCGTTGCGGGGGAAACCTCAGGAAATACCGAGGCTTACCAGGGTGGACATGAAGCGTGGATTCCTTGCATGGAGTTTTTCAATGGTTTCCAGCACACAACAGCCAAACTAGAATCCTGCACAAGTTAAACCATTTGGGCGTTATTTCTTTCTTAATTCAGATAACGAAGACAATAAAAACTTTGAAACAATGTAGAAGGTTTTAAAACTTAAAAGAAAATATACCTAGATATTTTTTGACCTTAACTGCATAGAAGGTGGCTTAAACAGAAACCTAGCCCCAAGCTAGAGTATGCCCGAGCAAATGAAGGACGCTACTGCCAAGAAATCTTCAACGAGATTATTCAAGTTATAAAAAAAAGGCCACACCACGATGAATTAGAATTTGATCCCACATAGTAACTTCGACAGAGTTCACAACTGAACCAAAACTTGAAGGAAATCCCACATAAAGGAAAAGTAATGGCAACAAAGACCTCACAAATAGAGCAAAGCGATGGCAATGAAGACCTCACACACCGAAGAAGCATAATGGCAGGGAAGGCCTGTACATGCATAGAGAAGGAATAGCATCAAGGCCCATGTGGCCATGATCCTGTGGCCCTCTCCACTTCAGCAGTAAAAAGATAGGTCAGATGCAGAATTTTAGGGTTTTAGGAGAGTTATATAGTGAACCTCCAAAGTCAAAAAATCCTAACCATTAAGCATCGACCACATGGAGTTCAATATATTTTGGAATTGTGGGTCTAACTCTATAGTTTCGAGAGAGTCTTGGAGCAGCCTGCAAGTAATAAAAAGTTACATAAAAACTTGGATATAAACCCTTTCAACAATAGAATAATATCTCTATATTATAAGATGCATATTATAATCATAAAGAAGAATGTTATGGGAGGTAATCTTCGCATAAACTAGGGTTTTCAATTGTGTTTTATAAACCATGTAATGGGTAATAACTTATTTGCAAAATAATATTTAACCTTGTTAACATTATAAATAAACAACTTGTCATAAACTATAGGACTTGTAAAAAGACCTTGTAGAAAACCTATGACAATACATTGGTTAAAAACACTTATGTGTGTAAGCCTGCAAGAATAGAAAGATTCATAGCTTCATTCTTAGTATAAGTATTAAAACTTAGTTTTGTTATAGGGTAATAATTTTTACATCATATCTCTTTGTGAGATGATGATCATGCGAAGGCTAGGTTGGATATATTTTGTAGGAAATGATCTTTTCATTCTTTACACAAAGCAATAATATTATTGTTTAACGATATAATGTTCTTATTATTTCATTTCTACTTGGTAAGTACTTAAATAGTTAGTAGACTATCTTTTGCACTAAATATTTAGTTCCAGGTATGAATGTCAATCATTATACCTTATGACTATACCTAGATTTAGGTTTTCCTAGTTTACTTAACATTTGAATATTGTTGAGACAAATACATATGAACTATCACTGGTAACAAGCAATAAGGTATCAAATGACCTCGTGTACAATTTTATCTTTCGCTAGAATTGTATATAGGACCTAAATTGATAATAAATAGATGAAAGTTTGATGAACAAGTTATAGTTGAAAAGAGGTAGAAGAACAACTAGATTTATGTTCAGATTCTCCAAATGCTTATGCTTACAAGAAATTGAATAAAACATAAAATAGAGTTCAATGATACCTCCTTTATTTTGATCAAAGCTGTAATTTATACAAATATACTAGCATTTTATTTTATGCTAGTTGAGATAATAATCTCGATCTAGAAACTAGTTACAAAATGTCTTACCTGTAAAAGACCTATAAAAGAAGCATCACTTCACTGCATTAGCTAAAAAGCTAAGTAAGCCCCGAACTTAACTGAAGTTCCTTCATATTCACAAATAGTAAAACAAACTTTAGCACTTAGTAATTAAACATATGTTTCAATTCATGTTGTTCCAAATCATAACCTGCTAAATCAAATCTTTAATAATGATTTATGAAAGCAAATATTTAAGTATGCAGATCTAGAATTTAATAAAGGATTTAGTTCTAGTTTAAACCTTATTATGTTAACTATTAATAGTTAAATGTCCCTGAGAAGTCATGATTGTAAACATTTAATGTCATAGAAAAATTTTAATTTTTTACAAATTTTTGGAGTATTACATGTGGTATTAGAGAACACGTTTAGACACTATGCCTAAATGCGACTCAACCTGCATATATAAACAGTAAATTAAATGCATGCATACTGATTACTATTTTTCTTTTTGAAATGTTATTTCCAGAAATTTTTTCTAAGCTAAAACTGCAGGTGTGGAAAGACTCGAGGAATGTGCAGATGAAGAGTCCCCATTTAATGAACAAAGTAACTCTAGAAGAGAACCAGTTTAGGAAGAGATAACTAACAATTCTTTGGAATTATTACAAACTATTAAAGAATTAAGAACTGAGATGGAAACAGTTAAGAAAGAAAATGAAAGAATTATGAGAGCTCAAGAAGAGCTGAACCAGATACTAATGGAAAAAATTCAAAATGAAGAAAAAGATAAACAGTTGAGATCTAAAGATATGTCCTATCAACACAAAAGTAAAAAGTCTAAACAGTCTAAAATTGAAAGTAGCTCATCCTCTAAAATTTATGGTGACTCACATAGGAAGAATCGGCAGTACGCGAGTGATAGCAGTGAAGATAATTATCATTCAAGAAAAAAAAATTTAAGACTTATGAAGAAATTTTAGGAGAATTTAAAAAGATAAAACCACCAAATTTCAACAGTGAAACTGAGAAAGGAGAAGAAGTTGAATCATGGATATCTGGAATGAAGAAGTATTTCCAAATCTATAATTACTCTAACCAGCTAAAAGCAAGGATGACCATTTACAACTTAACTGGGAAGGCAGATATTTTGTGGCAGGATTTAAAATGAGTAAAATGTATTAGGGAAAAGAACATTAACTAAAGTACCTTTAATAAATAATTTAAATTTTTTTTTTTTTGTCAAAACAATAATATGAAGAGTGAGCTAAGGAATTTTATGAACTAAAGCTGGGAACTATGAACATGAAAGAATTAAACAGTAAATTTTCAAGTTTGCTACGTTACGTGCCTTACATTGTGGATGAGAAGACTAAGGTATAGCAGTTTCTAAGTTGTTTACCTTTTCACATTAAAGACAGAATTGAATACGATAATCCAAAAACCTTAGAGGAGACTATGCGAAAGGCAAAATTTTGCTATGAGTAGAACCGAAAAAAGGAAAGCATGTCAAACTGGAATGCTAAGAGGTCTAATAATTTTGAACAGAAGAAGAAGGGTTTCATACCTAACCAAAATTTTAGGAATAATAACACACGTAATTTTCCTAATAAGAATTTCCAAGGAAATAAAGGTAATTCACAGTTAAACCCTAATGGCCTTAGAAATAAAGAACCTGCTAATAATCATAGCAATTACATTAAGAATAATGAATCTAAAGAACCAGTAAAGTGTTGGGAGTGTAATGGATCTCATTATGCATCAGTCTACCCTAACAAAAAGAAGACTGTCAGCAACATACATGTGATGCAAGAGGAGATGATTGTTGGTGACTTAGCAAGGACAATCCCCAGGATCAACCCAGCACTGGAAAACAGGCAGGCAGATTATCAAAATTCTATGGTGGAAGTAGAAGGTAACCTGAATCAAACACCTATTTCTAACTTAATTGACCCAGGGGCTAACCTAAGTTATATTTCTCCTGATTTAGAATAAAAATGCAAGTTATCAGTAGAAAATTTTGCAAAGTCATGGTTAGTTCAACTAGCCATTGGAGCAAAAAGAAAGGCGATTAATTTTGTAAACGATTATACTATAAGTATGGATCAGTTTGAAACCTCTGTGAAGCTTAATGTACTTCCTTTAGACTCTTATGACATATTAATTGGTATGGGCTGGTTAGAACAGCATAGAGTACTTCTTAACTATTTCGATAAAACTTTTACTTGCATAAATAATGAAGGAGAAACAATAACTGTAACAGGAATCCCCAGGAAAACAACTATCTGACAAATCTCTGCTTTACAAATAAAGAGAGTTGTTCAGAAGGGTTGTAAAGCCTTTGCTGTAACTGTAAATAACGAAGAACATACTAATAATGAAGATAAACTAAAACTGAAAGATATTCCAATCCTGAAGGGGTATTCGAATGTATTTCCGAAAGAAATTCCAGGACTTCCTCTGAACATTAGAGGAAATTTGAGGTCTAAAATGGGCCTCCTAAGGAAAATAATAAAATAATAGTTATTAATTTTGGAGGAAGAATGAAAAAAACTACATTTTGTGTTCGTATTTTCGACATATCTCCCTGTGTTTTTACTTAAATTTTGAGCGGGAAGGCTTGTTGGATGCAGAATTTAATTATGTATCCAACGAGTACCCACACTGGATACTTTTGATGGACCCCGCTACCCAAAAAATAAGAAATACCTAAAAAAATGTGATGATGACATCATCATCACATTTTTTCAGGTATTTCTTGTTTTTGGGGTAGTGAGGTCCATCAAAAGTATGTAGTGTGGGTACCCACTGGATGCAGAATTACATTCTGCATGCAACAAGCTCTTCCACTTGAAATTCGAGTAAAAACACATAGAGATATATCGAAAATACGAACAAAAAAAGTAGTTTGCTTTTATGACAAATATGTCAATTCAACCATTATGGTTGACTCATTTTTATTGAAATTCTATTGGTTCTTGAATTCCAACTCACAAAATTTATTGTTGGCGTGTTTTCTTATAAGGCCCATTTTAGACCCGAAATTCCCTCTAATGAAGGGAGTTAGACTTCACTATTGAGTTTGTACCTGGTGCAGTGTCCAGCTCAAAAGACCCTTACTGGATGAATATATAGGAACTAAATGAATTAAAATCACAATTAAATGAACCTATTGATAATAAGTATATCAGAGCCAGCGTGTCTCCTTCGGGAGCACCTGTTATTTTCATTAAAAAGAAAAACGGTACTCTACGCTTATGCATTAATTGCCGTCAACTTAATAAAATGACCAATAAGAATAGATACCCGTTGCCCTGCATAGATGATCTGTTTGATCAGCTGCGCGGAGCAACTATATTTTCAAAGATTGACTTACGATTTGGTTATCACCAGGTCCAAATCAAAGATGAGGATATTTTTAAAACAACTTTTAGGACCAGATATGGTCACTATGAGTTTGTTGTTATGCCATTTGGGCTTACTAATGCCTCAGTTGTCTTCATGTAATTAATGAATAATATATTGCATAAGTACCTTGATAAATTTGTTGTGGTATTCATTGACGACATTCTAATTTAATCTAATTCTAAAGAAGAACAAGAGGATCACTTAAAAATTGTTTTACAAGAATTGCGAGAACATCAGCTTTATGCTAAATTTAGTAAGTGTGATTTCTTTGAGGATAAAATACACTACTTGGGCCATGTAGTAACTAAAGAAGGGATCTCAGTTGATCTAGAAAATATAAAAGCAATTGAAGAATGGCCAGTCCAAAGGATGTGACTAACGTATGGTCATTCATGGGGATTACTAGCTACTATCGAAGATTCATTGAGGGGTTCTCAAGAATTGCAAATCCCATAACTTCTTTACAGAATAAAGGGAAGAGATTCAAGTAGAATCAAAAGTGTGAAGAATCTTTTTAAAATTTAAAAACATTACTAACTACTGCACCAATCTTAAGAATTGTTGATCCTAATAAAGACTTTGTAGTATGCACTGACGCATGCAACAACGGTCTAGAAGGAGTTTTAACTCAAGAAGGACACGTAATTTCATATGAGTATAGGAAGCTTAAGATTCATGAGAAAAACTACGCATCCTACGATTTAGAGTTGGCTTCCATTATACATGCTTTGAAGATGTGGCGCCATCACTTAATAGGAAGAAAATTTATGTTAATGAAAATAATAAAGGATTAAAATATTTTTTGGATCAACCTAACTTAAATGAAAGGAAAGCTAGGTGGTTAGCATTCCTTAGCGAGTACAATTTTGAAATCTAACATATTAAGGGAAAAGAAAATAAGGTTGCTAATGCTCTAAGTAGAAATGAAAAACTAAATTTTGTAGCAGCAATCAACATTTATAAAACAAATTTAGAACAATAGCTAGAGGAAGGAGTGAAATTGGATGAAAATTATCATAAATTACAAGCAAAAGTAACAGAAAATTTAACTAGAAGTTTAACTATGGGGTGTAGACTAAACAAAAAGGGATTATTACTATATAAAAACAGGCTATATATACCTAATGTACCTAATATTAAGCTAATGATTTCAAATGAAATTCATAAGACTCCTTACTCAGGACATCCTTGTTATCCGAAGACTATAACCATGTTATGGAAGGATTTTTTTTGCCAAACATGAAGAATGAACTGGAAGAATAAATTTTCAAGTGTTTTGAATGTCAACAAGTTAAGACCGAACACCAACATCCAGCCGGTTTACTACAACCATTACCTATCCCCAGCTAGAAGTGGGAATTAATCAGTCTTGATTTTAGCACAGGTCTACCTAGAAATCAGAATCTGAATGAATCGATAATGGTAGTCGTTGATAAAATTATTAAAGCGGGTCATTTTATACTTGTAAAGACCACCTACAAGGCTATTAATATTGCTGATATATTCATGAAACAAATATTTCGTTTACATGGGATATCAAAAGTTATAATTTCAGACAGAGACCCTAAGTTTACAAGCAATTTCTGGATGTCTTTTTTTAAAGGCCTGAATACTACTTTAAATTTTAGTACCTCTTTTCATCCCTAGATAGATGGACACACTAAAAGGGTGAATCAAGTGTTGGAAGATATGCTCAGAATGTATGTTAAGGATCATGCAGGTAAATGGGAAAATTACTTACACCTGGAAGAGTTTGCTTACAACAATCACTACCAAGATTTAGCAAGATATAGTCCATTTGAAATTTTGTATGGCAGAAAGTGCAATACCCCCATCTCATGGAGTAACCCAATTGATAGGTTAGTAATAGAACCTAAACTACTAAAAGAGATGCAGTTAATTGTAAAACAGGTGCAAGGTAACTTAAAAGTTTTGCAAGATAGATAAAAAAGTCAAGCAGATCTTAAATGAACTCGAAAATAGTTCCAGGTGGGTGAACATGTCTTTATAAAGATAAGGCCTAAAAAGAGTTCTTTGAAATTAGCAAGTTGTGCTAAGTTAGCACCTTGATATTGTGGGACTTTTGAGATACTGTTCAGAATGGGACAGGTGGCATATCAATTGGATTTACCACCAAATTTGAAGGTCCATAATGTTTTTTATATCTCTGTGTTAAAAAAATATGTACATGATGCTACTCATGTTATAAATTGGAATGATGTGTAGGTGAAACCTGAAGGAGATTTTCTGGTGGAACCGGATTGTATCCTCGAAGGGAGGGAGATATTGCTTCAGAATCACACCATTGGTCAGGTGAAGGTGCAATGGAAGCACCTTAGTCCAGAAGAAGCCATCTGGGAATTGGAGAGTCATATGCGGGCCGCATATCTAATTCTGTTCAGGGAAATTATGAGGATGAAGATTAAATAACATCGAGGATGATGTTATATTTAAGGGGGTGTGTATGTCACATGCCCCAAATTGAAAAAACATTTTATGTTTTAATAGACATTATGTTATGATTTTATTATAAAGTTTGTAATTAATGACCAAGTGAGGTCAAGGATAATTGCATGTAATTGCTGAATATTTTATTAATTAATAAATGAAAGATGAGACAATAGCTTAAGGAGGCTGTTAAATGAGTGTTTTACTGATCACTTGGTGGAATAGGCTAGGTTGAGAGAAGATTGACACTTGGTAGCATTCTTCAACTATTTCTAGATGTTGTAGGAGGCAACTTCCCTATTTTAGTGGTCATGTTCCCCAAGAAAGTGGAACAAGAGCAGGTGGCTCATTAAGTGAAAACTGACCCAAAAGACCTAGGCATGCTAATAAAACTTCCCATTGAATTCAAATTGGGCTATGCATTCTTTACTCATGAAAATTCTGAGTGAATTGAGTGCATAAGAAAATTCAATGGAGGGGACTAGCAGAAGTTTTTCTTTTGAGTGAAAAGTGCTGAAGTTCTGAACTAGTGCAGCTGATTTAAGATGAGTTCATACTACTACAAGCAGAACAGATTACTATTGATTTCTTAGTAGATTTGTAGAGCTTTTCTAAAACGGTTTTCTTACCCAGTGCTTCAACCAAGTGGACCAGTAGACAGGCTCAGGGGTCGTGAGATTTGCAGTTCAGCTATCTCCAAGAGTTGGTTGGGAGGAATAGGTTCCTTAAGTTGTTGTCTCCTCTACTACATTTCCAGGTTCTACATGTTCTTTCTAATTTTTCTATGCATACTTAGGATCAAGAATGAATGATTTTAGGAAGTAATATGTTAAGTTTCTGTTCATTTGTTATTAGAATAATAGAAGGAAATCTTTTTCTGTGAAAAGATAGACAAATTATGGATTAGATATGGATTAGAATAAATGATTAGAGTAACTTCAAATTTTACTAACGGATAAAATACCTAACTGTATTTTTCCACACCTTCAAGAAGGTAGTACTCTAGTACAGTAGGTTAGATTAAATTCTGATAGATACTCAAATGAAGTATGTAGGAATGTGTTTATTTACCTTCTACATATTTTCTAGGGTTAATCAGAAGAAATTTTTTTTTTTTCCTTTTAGAAATTTTCCTTAGACAAACTTCATTATTATAAAAATAAACAAAAATGTCTCGAAGAAAAATATTAAAAAAAATATACACAATCTATGCTCTTATTTACATATTAAATAAGTCATTTGCTATAAGCCTAATTATTATAAATATAGATCGTAATTAAAAACATTATAAAAACAAAAAAATGAATAAGCAGGAATAACTTAAAGAAAACAGTAAAATGAGGGCTAGTAATTACTTAGATAATTTCATTACTAATCTAAGTAAGAATCAAACATTAAATACATCACAATTAAATATTAAACTCTATAAATATTTAAAAATAATTAAAATTTTACAAAACCCTAATTTGGAGAAACTGTCAAATATGACCTTCATTTCCCTCTATTTTTCTAGAAGAGGGTTAATATAGTTTTACTCATAATAACTTAAAGCATAAATTCTTCATTTAGAAAAACAAGATTATCTATTTTTATAAATACACATATTTAAATAAACTCTTCATAAGAACAGTATTAAAATTGTTTGTCAAATATAAACTAAGACAATTTAAGTAAAGACCCTTTAAACTTTCCAACCCAAGTACACAGTAAAAACTCAGGTATTACTTCTCAACCCTTATTTTAATTATTTTCTGGAAAATTGTTTTTACTGATAGAGAAAAACTCAAACTCTATTTTAAAGCCAACATTCTAAACTTTTTCCTCTGTTAAACAAAATCAAAAACAAATTACAAACTTAAACCATAATAAAACCTCTTTTAAGTTCTTTAACCATTGATTCATCAACACAAGTATTGTAGCAGTAAAAATATTTCTATTAAGTTAACTCAAAAATTGAAATTCTTAAACATTACAAGACACCCCACTGTCTCCCAGCGACCTCATAGAAACCATAGTTCATGGATGAATATAGGAATAGATAAAACAATAAGTCTGTAAAGCATAAGCATAATATAAATATCTTTAAAAACCCGATCTAAAACACATTTACAAATTCCATAGAGGTCATGGATTTAAAGCTTGTCCAAAATATAATCCCTGTAAATCGAGTTACGGCTGTGAAGGCCTCGAAGAATTTCATCAAGCTACAACTCCAAGGGATTCAAAATTTTCTCATCAAAACATTTTAGTCTTGGCCACATGGCCTTTCTAAACAAACAAAAAAATTTGATAACCAAAAATGAAGTCGCATCTCGGTGGGACTGTAACAACCAAACCCCATGCAACCATTGTAGGAGAAACCTAAGGAAAGACCAAGGCTTACCAGGGTGGACATGAAGCATGGAGTCCTTGCATGGAATTTTTTGATGGTTTCCAGCACACAATAGCCAAACTGGAAGCTTGCACAAGTTAAACCATTTGGGCGTTAAAGCTCTTTCTTAATTAAAATAACGAAGTTAATAAAAACTTTGAAACGGTGTAGAAGGTTTTAAAACTTAAAAGAAATTATGCCTGGATATTTTTTTACCTTAGCCGCGTAGAAAGTGGCTTAAAAAGAACCCCAGCCCCAAGCTAGAGTATGCCCAAGCAAACAAAGGAAGCTACTGTCAAGAAAGCGTCGACGAGATTGTTCAAGTTAAAAAAAACAAGGCCATGCCACAATGAACCAGAATTTGACGCCACACAGTAACTTCGATAGAGTTCACAACTGAACCAAAGCTCAAAGGAAAGCCCACGCAGAGGCAAAGTATTGGCAACGAATACCTCACAAACAGAGCAAAGTGATGGTGATGAAGACCTCAGACACAGAAGAAGTGTAATGGAAGGGAAGGCCTATATAGGTAGAGAGAAGGAATGGAATCAAGGCCCATGCAGCCATGAGCTTGCGGGCCTCTCCACTTTAGTAGTAAAAAGATAGGTCAAATGCAGAATTTTAGGGTTTTAGAAGAGTTATATAGTGAACCTCCAAAGTCAAAAAAACCTAACCATTAAGCATTGACCACGTGGAGTTCAATACATTTTTGGAATTGTGGGTCTAACTCTATATTTTTGAGAGACTCTTGGAGTAGCCTGCAAGTAATAAGAAGTTACATAAAAGCTTGGTTATAAACCGTTTCAACAATAGAATAGTATCTCTATATTATAAGATGCATATTATAATCATAAAGAAGAATGTTATGGGAGGTAATCTTTGCATAAACTAGGGTTTGCAATTATGTTTTATAAACCATGTAATGGGTAATAAATTATTTGCAAAAGAATCTTTAACCTTGTTAACATTATAAATAAACACCTTGTCATAAACTATAGGACTTGTAAAAAGACCTTGTAGAAAACCTATGACAATAAATTGGTTAAAAACACTTATGTGTGTAAGCTTGCAAGAATAGAAAGATTCATAGATTGATTCTTAGTATAAGTACTAAAACTTAGTTTTGTTATAGGGTAATAAATTTTACATCATATCTCCTTGTGAGATGAAGATCATGCGAAGGATAGGTTGGATAGATTTCGTAGGAAATGATTTTTTCATTCTTTACACAAAGCAGTAATACTATTGTTTAACGATATAATGTTCTTATTATTACATTTCTACCTGGTAAGTACTTAAATAGTTAGTAGATTGTGTTCTGCACTAAATCTTTAGTTCCATGTATGAATGTCAATCATAATACCTTATGACTATACCTAGATTTAGGTTTCCTAGTTTACTTAACATTTGAATACTGTTGAGACAAATACATATGAACTATCACTAGTAACAAGTAATGAGGTATAAAATGACCTTGTGTACAATTTTATCTTTCGCTAGAATTGTATATAGGACCTAAAATGATAATAAATAGATGAAAGTTTGATGAACAAGTTATAGTTCAAGCAAGGTAGAAGAACAATTGGATTTATGTTCCCATTCTCCAAATACTTATGCTTACAAGAAATTAAATAAAACGTAAATATACAATTCAACGATAACTCCTTTATTTTGATCAAAGCAGTAAATTAAACAAATATACTAGCATTTTATTTTATGCTAGTTGAGATAATAATCTCGATCCAGAAACTGGTTACAAAACGTCTTACCTGTAAAAGACATGTAAAAGAAGCATCGCTTCACTGCATTAGATAAAAAGCTAAGTAAGCGTCGGACTTAACTGAAGTTCCTTCATATTCACAAACAGTAAAACAAACTTTGGCACTTCGTAATTAAACAGATGTTTCAGTTCATGTTGTTCCAAATCATAACCTGCTAAATCAAATCTTTAATAATGATTTATGAAAGCAAATATTTAAGTATTCAGATCTAGAATTTAATAAAGGATTTATTTCTAGTTTAAGCCTTATTATGTTAACTGTTAATATTTAAATGTCCCTCAAAAGTGACGATTGTAAACATTTAATGTCATAGGAAAAATTTTAAATTTTTACAAATTTTTGGAGTATTACATTTTCAGAGGTCCACAAACCATTTCTTCTAAAGTTAATATAGAATTCATTTCGTAATGATCTGTGTTAATGGTATGTTCATGTTCTTCACTTACCACTAGAAAACCAATATTTGACTGTAAATTAATGGCTATCTTACCTCTGCGTTAAATTTTCCTTGCATAAAGTTCTGTTATATATGTGTTTCACATGTTGACTCCATAGCCCAATGGTCTTGCATCACGTTTCAACCTGTTATCATCAGATTTGCTCCAGCAAAATTTTAGTTTCTGGCAGCATCCAAATGTCAAAGCGACCACTCAAGTTTCAAGGGCCTTCTGGCAACACACTGTGGTGGATACATGGAATCCTCACAAAGAGAGAAAGGACCTGCTCCTCTTTTATGGAGAGCCTCTAATTCAGAAACGTATGCAGATTATGGAATGAGTGTGTGTGATTCGCAATCTGTCCTTTCTTCTAATAGTTCTGACACTCTTGACACTCTTGGATCTGGTGTGTTAGGGGACAAACTAATTGAGTGAACATTATCACAGCGGTGTAGATAATATAACAAATCCAAAACATTTTATTATTTTGAGTACACATGTGAAAACTCATATTCATCCAGAGTACGTCGTGAGCTTTAAAGTCTCTACCCAAGAACAAGATCATGTTGGATCAAAATCAGATCATTGTACAGATAGTATTTTGGGAACTGCAAAACATTCAATGTTGGATGGTACTTGGAAGCAAGAGATGGCAAGGCACCAATAGTCTTATCCAGTCTTGGTAAAGGAAGACAAAAAAGAGATTCGGGGGCATGTGGAATTACCTATAAAGATGCCAACTTCTGCATGGATGCCTTTTCCTATGTTTTTTTCTGTCATTGGAAAGCACCTGTCTAAATCAAGTATCGATTCACTTGAGAATCACTATTCTGATTTCAAGAATAGGAGAATATATCGAGAAGTTCTTATAAAGATGGTGAGAAATATTGCTGGAGACAGGTTGCTAATTGTTGCCATCAAAAGCATCAAAAACCAGAAAAATGGTATGGAAGGATTCAAAAGCGTGGAGCATGATCGACAACATGTTCTCAACGTTGGAAAAGTGCACTCAAAAAATAATTTCACTTCATCCTTGAGTGAGGAAAATTCTATGAAAGGTTTAAAAAGTGCAGAGCATAGTCCATAGCCTGTGCTTGTCTCTGAGAATGTGCACAAAAATGAGTTCACTTCATTCCTAAATGAGACCACTATAATTGGACCTTTAGGATTACAAGGTCAGAGTCCACTTGGGCCCAAGCCCATTGATTCCCAATAGTTTCCTTGTAAAAAATGAGTTTACTTCTCATAGCGGTTAGGCACTCTTCTAGGGTACTGGATTGAACTTGCATCAAGGAGTTTTGGGGTTGGGTTTAAAGTCTCAGTTATTGGGTTTCAAACTTCATTATTGGTCTATACCTCCTCAGTGTGGTTAACAAGTTTGGAATCAACAAAGTGTATTTAGGATTTGCTACTGTTTACCTCCTTGCTGTCATCTATGTGGTGAATAATGTGGTTGAAACTAAGGGCCGCTAATTGGAGGAGATTTAATGTGCCCTTAGTGCTTCAAATTAAGTTATGCCCAGAAGAGCTATAGTCTTATGAAGTGTGATAGAGAATCAGAAGCACTAACAATGTTCTAGATTTAAAAATTGCAACCAGTGGTTAAGAGGGTCATTGTGTAGGGTGATTTGAGCACGTTTAGTCTACAGTAACTGCCATTGTAGTTCAGGGAGTATTGGTCATTCTGTACATATTGTGAACCTTGATCAGGCTGCAGAGAATTTTAAGTATTTATTAGCTATTGATATTAGGGAACTTATATCTTTGGAAGATGTCACGATAGGAGAACCTGGATAATTTGGTGACAAGGCTAGGGTACCTGCAGAATTTCAACCTTCATTTAAAGGCTCGGGTGGAAGACCAAGGTTTGGTCGTGGAGGTGGTAGCTATGGTGCTGGACCAGCTCATCCAGCCCTCGAGTAATGGCTTCAGTTTTATCTATTTTTACCTTTAAATTTAGTTGGAAGTTCTTATAAAAGCAGAACAAGTCCATACAGTTGTCAATACATGGAAATCACCTCATTTCCAGTCATCTAGGGATACGGTTGACAGGGAAACAAGAACCTCTAATACATATAAAAAGATCTTGTCTGATCACAATGAAATGGATATTGATGGCACTTTGCCTGAGAACTCTGACATGCAGCTTTAGGCTGGAAGTGGTCAGATTGCCCCTGTGACCAATCCAAAACCCTGTGACCAATCCAAATGATATATCAGGTATTAAATCTTCAGTCCGACCTAAGGATACAAATTCAAGAACAATTTTTGTTTCTAATGTTCACTTTGCAGCAACAAAAGAGGCAATAACCAAGCATTTCAGTCGCTGTGGAGAAGTGCTTAAAGTTATCATTTTAACTAATGCTGCAACTGGCCAGTCATAAGGGTCAGCGTACATTAAGTTCTCTTCAAGAGAAACAGCTAAAATTGCGTTGACTTTGAATGATACATCATTTATGTCACAGATGCTACTGGTTTTATTCATCTATATGGGTTTCCAATCAGAGTTCGTGGCTCCATTTTAGAGGCTCCATTTAATTTTTTAGAGTTATAGTTTGATTGTGAAAGCAATTTTGTTTATTGACAGAAGTCTCTTTTAGTTTACACTTGTATTAAAAAGCTATTTAAAAGGGATTAGCCTTTCTATTTCTGAAAGGGCTTGATCCTTAGAAATAGGATCTTATAGTTAGCTTAAACAAACAGATATTTAGTATTTAAGGAGAGTCTATAGATGAGACAAAAGGGGGGGAGTTGGCAATTTTGGAGTTATGAAAGCCTAGTTTTGATCATTGTCTGTATAACATAACTACTCTACATCTTCAATACAGGTTCTATTTTGAATGAGCATGATTATGATTTGTCTATGTATATTCTGAGTTGTGTTTCTTATAATTTGTCATGTATATGGTCCATTACATTCCATTACAATTATTCTTATTTTGAAGTACAACTATCCTTTATACTTTCAGAAAATAGAGGCAGTTTCATTTCATGACTTTATGATCATAGTTACTCAGATATTGGACTTTGTATTGGGTTTTATGTTATACAGTTCCTGTATGGTTTCATGATCTTCTTATAGATTTGATTTCACACCAGCCTAGTTCTTCGATAATTGTTTCATTTTCTTATAATCTTTCATGTTATACTAGCCTAGTTCATTTATAATTGTGTGATTTTTTTTCCAATACTTTGATCTCATACCAGCTTGGTTTTCAGTTTGATTTCATTGATTTGTTTATTTTTTAAAAATATTTCCTTAAGCTTGAACACCTGTAGTCTACGTTCAACTTTAGGGATAACATCTTCTGGTGCCATTGCCGGGGAAGGAGGAGTAAAGATATCTTCCCCGGGAAAGAATGACAAAGATTAGATCCAGCTCTTGATGGTGGACAGGAGCAGGGCATTAGTTTGACTACAGATTTATTCACCAGGCAACTCCATGTTTGAAGAATCTAGAGGCGATTTTACAAGATATCAAAGAGTTTTGAAACTATGTTGGCACAAAGATTTGGTCCACTCAATTTCTCAGATGTTCCTAGATTTCCAAATACAGTACCTATCATGGATGAATGGGGAGATTTTCTTCCGCAATTCTGACAAAAGGAAGAGGACAATCTAGCACATCATGTAATTAAATTTCATCAATACATGGATCAGCTGAGTATACATCATGAAGATGTATTGATGAAGATGTTTATGTATTCATTAGATGGTTGTGAGAGACAATGGTACAAAACTCTTCCTCCTTCCAGTATTTCCTCTTTGAAATATTTTCATGATGCCTTTTATTCATATTGTAAGAGGATTTACCTAGATGAGTGTCTGTTTGAGCATTGTTGTAGGGGATATGCATTATATATCCAGGGTTTTGAAGTAGATTCTTCCAGTAGTAAAGATGAAGCTGGTGGTTATGCTATGAAGAAGGAAGAATATCTATTATCTTCTTCTAATTCTGTTTTACAACAAGAAATTTTTCAAAATTCTAATATTATAGTTGATGATAGCATCGTAGAACAAAAATATTCATCTTTAGAAATCGATCAAAATGCTCCATTTTATGGTGAAGACATTGAAGTTCTAGATTTGGATCAGCATCAGCTGATTCACTCTGAAGATATCCCAATCTATGATGAGTATTCAAATGAAAAAGAGCAGATCCGGACACCAACTTTTGTTGATTTGAGGAGCAGCCAATGGATGTATGACAACTATGAATCAAATTTTGATGAGGAACAACATTGTGTAGAAATCAACCATCCTAAATCTGTAGAAGACATTGAGCAGCCATATTTGCAATTCAATTTACAAGTAGCTAAAAGTGGCAGCCATAATGAGGAAGAGGATATACAGAGATATTTTGATCTTCAGCAAGAGGTATTTCCTTATAGCTTCATTGATCCATTTGTTGATTAAATGGAGTCTTTGAGCAGCTCAAATGTCAGATTGTTTTTGTCAAATGGAGGTTGGATGTTACCTTCTTTTGAAATTAATTTTGATATTCCTTGGGTTCCTTTATTCATCATCTCCAAATCAGAAGTTTTACTAGTTAGTCAAATATTTGTATGGCTTCATTAGAAGTAGGATTTTACCTAATCAAAAGAAAGCAGATGATTAGAATGGGAGCTGTAAATAAATAAGCTTGATGCTTCAAGCATTTCCTTAAGTTTGTACAGTATGATTAGATTGTTGTGAGAAGATTATTTCAGTTTGCAGAGTAGTTTAAAGATTCAGTCAATAGTTTGTTTTCAAGCTTTTTAAGTAGTAGATATTTGTGATGAAGACTCCAGGCCAATGAAATGGAAAGACACTTGCTCTACTTGTTCTTGGCAGCTCACAGGGAGCATGCCATCCCTAGACAAATCTAGATGTTATCATCAGATTTGCTCCAGCAAAATTTTAGTTTATGGCAGCATCCAAATGTCGAAGTGACCACTCAAGTTTCAAGGGCCTTCTGGCAACACACTATGGTGGATACATGGAATCATCACAAAGAGAGAAAGGACCTGCTCCTCTTTTATGGAGAGCCTCTGATTCATAAACGTATGCAGATTATGGAATGAGTGTGTGTGATTCACAATCTGTCCTTTCTTCTAATAGTTCTGACACTCTTGACACTCTTGGATCTGTTGTGTTAGGGGACAAACTAATTGAGTGAACATTATGACAACGGTGTAGATGATATAAAAAATCCAAAACATTTTATTATTTTGAGTACACATATGAATACTCATATTCATCCAGAGTACGTCATGAGCTTTAAAGTCTCTACCCAAGAACAAGATCGTGTTGGATCAAAAGAAGATCATTGTATAGATAGTATTTTGGGAATTGAAAAACATTCAATGCTGGATGGTCCTTGGTAGCAAGAGATGGCAAGTCACCAGTAGTCTTATCCAGTCTTGGTAAAGGAAGACAAAAAAGAGATTCGGGGGCATGTGGAATTACCAGTAAAGATGCCAACTTCTGCATGGATGCCTTTTCCTATGTTGTTTTCTGTCATTGGAAAGCACGTGTCTAAATAAAGTATCGATTCACTTGAGCATCACTATTCTGATTTCAAGAATAGGAAAATATCTCGAGAAGTCCTTATAAATATGGTGAGAAAGATTGCTGGAGACAGGTGGCTAATTGCTGCCATCAAAATCATAAAAAACCAGAAAAATGGTATGGAAGGATTCAAAAGTGTGGAGCATGGTCGACAACATGTTTTCAACATTGAAAAAGTGCACTCAAAAAATAATTTCACTTCATCCTTGAGTGAGGAAAATTCTATGAAAGGTTTAAAAAGTGCAGAGCATAGTCCACAGCCTGTGCTTGTCTCTAAGAATGTGCACAAAAATGAGTTCACTTCATTCCTGAAAGAGACCACTATAATTGGACCTTCAGGATTGCAGGGTCAGAGTCCACTTGGGCCCAAGCCCATTGATTCCCAACAGTTTCCTTGTAAAAAATGAGTTTACTTCTCACAGCGGTTAAGCACTCTTCTAAGGTACTGGATTGAACTTGCATCAAGGAGTTTTGGGGTTGGGTTTAAAGTCTCAGTTATTGGGTTTCAAACTTCATTATTGTTCTATACCTCCTTAGTGTGGTTAAAAAGTTTGGAATCAACAAAGTGTATTTAGGATTTGCTACTGTGTGCCTCCTTGCTGTCATCTATGTGGTGAATAATGTGGTTGAAACTAAGGGCCGTTAATTGGAGGAGATTGAATGTGCCCTCAGTGCTACAACTTAAGTTATGCCCAGAAGAGCTATAGTATTATGAAGTGTGATAGAGAATCAGAGGCACTAGCAATGTTCCAGATTTAAAAATTGCAACCAGTGGTTAAGAGGGTCATTGTGTAGGGTGATTTGAGCAAGTTTAGTCTGCAATAACCGCCATTGTAGTCCAAGGAGTATTGGTCATTCTGTACATATTGTGAACCTTGATCAGGCTGAAGAGAATTTTAAGTATTTATTAGCTATTGATATTAGGGAACTTATATCTTTGGAAGATGTCATGAGAGGAGCACCTAGAGAATTTGGTGACAAGGTTGGGGTACCTGCATAATTTCTACCTTCATTTAGAGGCTCGGGTGGAAGACCAAGATTTGGTCGTGGAAGTGGTAGCTATGGTGTTGGACCAGCTCATCCAACCCTCGAGTAATGGCTTCAGTTTTATCTATTTTTCCCTTTAAATTTAGTTGGAATTTCTTATAAAATAATAACAAGTCCATACAGCTGTCAATACATGGAAATCACCTCATTTCCAGTCATCTAGGGATACAGTTGACAGGGAAACAAGAACCTCTAATACAGATACAAAGATCTTGTCTGATCACAATGAAATGGATATTGATGGCAGTTTTCCTGAGAACTCTAACATGTGGCTTCAGGCTGGAAGTTTTCCCTTGTGACCAATCCAAATGATATATCAGGTGTTAACTCTTCAGTCCGACCTAAGGATG
This sequence comes from Pseudotsuga menziesii, assembly GCA_001517045.1. Lineage (NCBI taxonomy): Eukaryota > Viridiplantae > Streptophyta > Pinopsida > Pinales > Pinaceae > Pseudotsuga > Pseudotsuga menziesii. The sequence goes on from LPNX010519618.1 coordinate 99,079, forward strand.
CAAATTCAAGAACAACTTTTATTTCTAATGTTCACTTTGTAGCAACAAAAGAGGTAATAACCAAGCATTTCAGTCGCTATGGAGAAGTGCTTAAAGTTATCATTTTAACTGATGCTGCAACTAGCCAGTCGAAAAGGTCAGCGTACATTAAGTTCTCTTCAAGAGAAACAACTAAAATTGTGTTGCCTTTGAATGAGACATCATTTATGTCATGGATGCTGTTGGTTTTATTCATCTATATGGGTTTCCAATCAGAGTTCGTGGCTCCATTTTAGAGGCTCCATTTAAGTTTTTAGAGTTATAGTTTGATTGTGAAAGCAATTCGGTTTATTGGCAGATGTCTCTTTTAGTTTACACTTGTATTAAAAAGCTATTTAAAAGGGATTAGCCTTTCTATTTCTGAAAGGGCTTGATCCTTAGAAATAGGATCTTATAGTTAGCTTAAACAAACAGATATTTAGTATTTAAGGAGAGTCTCTAGATGAGACAAAAGGGGGGGATTTGGCAATTTTGGAGTTATGAAAGCCCAGTTTTGATCATTGTCTGTATAACATAACTACTCTATAGCTTCAATATAGGTTCTATTTTGAATGAGCATAGTTATGATTTGTCTATGTATATTATGAGTTGTGTTTCTTATAATTTGTCATGTATATGGTCCATTGCATTCCATTACAGTGATTCTTATTTTGAAGTACAACTATCCTTTATACTTTTAGAAAATAGAGGCAGTTTCATTTCATGACTTTATGATCATAGTTACTCAGATATTGGACTTTGTGTTGGGTTTTATGTTATACAGTTCCTGTATGGTTTCATGATCTTCTTATAGCTCTGATTTCACACCAGCCTAGTTCTTCGACAATTGTTTCATTTTCTTATAAGCTTTCATGTTATACTAGCCTAGTTCATTTATAATTGTGTGATTTTTTTCCAATACTTTGATCTCATACTATCTTGGTTTTCAGTTTGATTTCATTGATTTGTTTATTTTTGAAAAATATTTCCTTAAGCTTGAACCCCTGTAGTCTACGTTCAACTTTAGGGATAACACAACCAATATTATAAACAATACACACTTTCATTTGTATGTATCTGGCATTGTTAATACTTAGTGAGAGATCCCTCTCGGGAAAGAAGAAATCCATTCTTCCCTTCAAAAGTAGTTTTGTTCTTACCTGGGATTAAGCCTTCACAAACTTTAGTGAATTTCCAGTGCTAAAAAATTGGCGTCATTGTCGAGGCCGAAAGTACATATCAACCTTGGGATGAATGACAAGGAGTGCAAAGTTTCGAGAAAGAGATTTCTGTGGGAAAATAGGAGTTTCTACATTCGTAAGAAGTTTGTTACATTTTCCATGGAAACTTCACATTCATTTTGAAATATATCATGTAGTACATCCTGGCTTTCAGGAAAGTACATACAAGAGGTAATACTAATACTGAAGCTTTGCATAGTCTGGAAAATCCAAAAAGAATGCTTAGAAATAGAAATAAAGAAAAGGTACATATTCCTCAGTTTGATACGCTGTCATCTCTAGATTTTCATAACATGCCAGAGTCTGAATGGGAAATCAACGTCAAAAGGGTACTATCAAAATCAAAATCTTAATCTGGCCTAAAGAAAGTTTAGACTAACCTTGGTAGATTAGGGTCATATCTCCTTGACACCTTGTGGTTAGATATTGAGACCTCCGTTGAAGCTAAAAGATTAATTCCTAGTATTCAGAACATTCATTCTCCTATCTCCTACTCTGTCCAAAATACCCCTGCTGTTCATCTTGTACCTCTTGCTCCAAACCCACTTGTACCAATGGTTGTAGCCATATTTGCTCCATTGGCTTTACCCGCAACATTGCATGACCTCCATGTGAACTATGCCCAATGAATTTCATTATTTGATGGAGAAGAGAATGTATTAGCAAAGTACCACGTGGGGAAGTTTGACAATTTTATAGATTTGGAGCAAGTAGATCATGAAGATGTCAAGATGAGGATGTTTGCACAGAGTCTATCTGGGGAGGCTAAGAAGTGGTATAAATGTTTACTTGCTAGGTCTATCCCAAACTTTGCAGGTTTTCAGACGATATTTATGGAAAGATGAGATGATAAGAAAAGCCCCTTACAAGTCCTATCCCTAATAATAACCTGAAGAAGGGAGGTTTTGAGTCATTCCATGAGTTTTCCAATAGGTTCATGAGAGCCTATAATTCAATACCTAATGATATCAAGCCTTCACCTGGTGCTACTAAACTCCATTATGCCAAGGCCTTTGATAATGATTTTGCTCTATTTTTAAGAGAAATAAAACCAATTACTCTTCCCACTATGTTTACAGATGCATTAGAGGTAGAAGCGAATATGATGGCGTGTCGAAAAATAAAACAAAAGGGAAGATGCTGATAGGAGGAAAGGTAGAGAAGAGCTACCCTCCACCTCTATTGTTTCATCACCTAATGATGTGAAATTCAAAATGATGTTGAAAGCAATGGAGAATTTAATGGACATACTAACAATGGAAGCCATACCAGTGAATCAGGAGAAAAATGAACCCCGTATCAGGAACCCCAATTTTAGAAGGGTTGTTCCTCCCCCACCCCCACAGAATAGACAAAGGGACATGAGGAATCTAGGGGACCAAGAGGAGCAGCCTATAAGGCCACCATCCGCTAAAAATTATGTATATGATAATGATGGTGTTGAATCTATTGAAGAGCACATTCACCATTTTGGTGATTTGGTTTCAGAAATCTATTTGACTGAGGAAGAACATAGTATGTTTGTGCAAGAGGATGATAACAATTTGGAGGAAGAATTAGAAAAATATCATAAGGGGTATATGCATGCTATAGATGATGTTAGAAAAATAAAATTGACGAGTAGATATGTTGTCATTAATAAAGGAAGGGTAAATCCGAATTAGTTTTCCAGCAGTCAGGCAAATCTAGAAAAAAGAAATGAAAAGAAAAAGGATCCTGTTGTACACAAAGAGGTTGAAGATAGAACTTAGAAAATAAAGGAACCAAGACTAATAGCACCCATATAGGTAGACAAGATTTCTTCCACATTTAATCTACAAAGTGAAATTTCTAAGTTAAAGATTTCAATTCCTTTTAATGAGCTACTTAGAAACCACGAGTACTGGGACACAATAAATAAAATGATTAGTAGTCAGGGGGAAGCTCACCCATATATGTTTGAGCTAGCTGATGAAAACCCTACTATCATCTTGGGATCTAAGATTTAAAGTATGGACAGTGAGGATGAAGAAGTACCACCTTTCTATATGAGCCTAAATGTACATGACATAATGTTGCACAATGCTATGCTAGATTCAGGGGCGTTGCATAATTTGATGCCTAAATGAGTCGTTGAAATTCCGGGGTTGGAGATTACCAGGAGTTATAAAGATATAAATTCTTTTGACTCTAAAAGGGTTAAATGTCTGGGGTTGATCAAAGACATGGTAGTTTCCTTAAATAAGCTACCATCTAAAACAATAGTCATGGATGTTGTTGTGGCCGATATCCCTCCCAAATTTGGTATTATGTTGTCAAGATCTTGGACTTAAAAGTTAAAAGGGAGCCTACAAATGGAAATGTCTTATGCTACGATCCTTGTTTGTAATGAAAACAAGAGACTATACAGTGAAAGAGATCCCCTTACGTTGTTAGTACCCAAGATCAACCAAAAATTCATCATGTTTATGCTGTTGATACTGATTTAGGGTCCTCTATGTTTTTTAGAGAGGTGTCTCCTTGTCACTCTAAAGTTGTTGTGCTAGATAAATGTGAAAGGGACAAAAGGGAAATAAGTGAACAAGAAGCGTTGGAGAGGAAACATAAGGAAGGAGTGTGGAAGATGTATTTTGATGGATATGTGGCCAAAGTGGGTGTTGGTATTGGTGTTTATATAATCTCTCCCATTTGAGATTTCAAATCTTATTCTTACAACCTTGTGTTCAAATGTACTAACAATGTAGCAGAATATGAGGCTTTGCTACTAGGTTTGCATGCATTGAAGGACCTAGGAGCTAAAAGGGTCCAGATTTTTGGAGATTTGGAACTTGTGATAAATCAGGTGAATGACAGCTATCAGACTAAGCATCCCATAATGAGAGCATACAGAAATGAAGTGTGGGATATGTTTGGGAATTATTTCATAGAGCACAGTGTTCAGGTGATTCCCAGGTATGAGATAACATTGCCAGATTCCCTGGGCACAGCTACTAGAAAATTCGAAACTCCTACTGTGGGTAAGAGAAAATACAAGGATGACATTATGAGCAGACCTTCTATACTGAAAAATACTAAATACTGGCAGGTTTTCAAAGATGATCTGCAAATTAAAAAAAATTTAGAGTTATCTAATGAATTTTTAAATACCCGCATAGATGAAGAAAGTGTTGACTTTGATAATTTCTTGGAGGTGGAAGGAGATGAAGGAGGGATTGGTGAAATAGAAAAGTTGAAAAGCTCTTTCGGGGGGAGGGATACGGTCCAATTAAAGAGAAAGCACATCCCCAGAGAATTGATCCCCTTCGAGAAATGTTTTGACCAAAATGGCGTTGGTTGAGATCCCAAGGTAAAACCTGTTGAGGACGTAGTTGAAGACAAGAACATTGGTACCGAGGAGGAACCCTAAGTTGTAAGGTTATCTAATAAATTTCCTTCCAGAGAAAAGGAGGAGTATGTGAAATTGATGAAAAAACACACAGATTTGTTCACATGGATCTATGAAGGCCTCAAGGAATATGACACTTCCATTATACAACATACTATCTTGATTAAGCTGGGAGAAAAACTGTTCCGGCAGAAGCTCAGAAGGATCAACCCAATGCTACTTCCTATCGTCGAGAAGGAGATCAAAAAGTTGTTTGATGAAAAAATAATAGTAACCTTGAGATTCTCTAAATGGGTTGCCAATTTGGTACCTGTCTGAAAGAAGAATGGAGAGATAAAGCTGTGTGTGGATTTCAGAAATTTGAATAGAGTTTCTCTGAAAGACAATTATCCACTGCAAAAAATGGACCAGATTTTGCATAAACTAGTAGGTTTGAAGAGAATTTCTACTATGGACGGGTTTTCAGGTTATAATCAGATAAAAGTACTTCCTGGAGAACCAGAGGAAACTACCTTCACCACACCATGGGGTACCTTTATGTATGTGAATATTCCTTTTGGATTGATGAATGCAGGAGCCACCTTCCAACGTGCCATGGATATTGCTTTCGCAGATGAAAGAGACAAGTTTTTGGTGATTTACATGGACGATATTACTGTATATTCTAGGTCCGATAAAGAACATATCATACATTTGGAGAGGATTTTCCTTAAATGCAAAAAGTATGGAATTTGCTTAAATCCAAGGAAGTCGGATTTTGCTTTAGGGGAAGGAAAACTTTTGGGGCACATTATTTCCAAAGAAGGTATATGGATTGATCCAGAAAGGGTGAGTGCCATTTTGAAAGTATAGGAGCCGAGAAGTAAGAAGGAGGTATAGTATTTCATTGGACAAGTAATTTCTTGAGAAGATTAATTCCCATCTTTGCTGAGATCCTGGTGAAAATCAATAATATGTTGAGAAAGGACCATGAAATAAATGGACGATGGAAGCTAAGAAATATTTCAAAGATATAAAACAAGCTATTTCAGAAGCTCCTGTGTTGGTAAGTCCGGACTTTAATAGAGATTTTTTAATATTCTCATATGCTTCAGAACATACTGTGGCTATTGTTTTGTTGCAGAAGAATGATTAGGGTGAAGAACAGCCCATAGCATTTTTCAGTAAGATATTGAGAGATGGAGAGTTAAAGTATAGAAAAACAGGCTTATGCTTTTGTTAAGGCCTTAAACTATTTCAGGATTTACATTCTCCATTCACATGTGATCGCTTATGTCCCCAACAGTGTGGTAAAGAGTATACTTACACAACTAGATCAAGAGGGGAGGAGAGACAAATGGATTGTAGTGCTCCTAGATTATGATATATAAATAAATCCCACCAAGTTTATCAAAGGGAAAGGATTAGCCAAAATGATGAGTGACTCTCATTGTGATTCTTTGCAACTAAATTTTTTGGCTTGCCAATCGAATCAGGTGGACACAGAAATGCAAGTGATGCATGAATTTTCTATCTCTCCTTGATATACTGATATTGTTTATGTACTACATAATTTACAACCTCCTATAGGGTTAAGCAAAACTAGAGCTAGATTTGTGAAGCTGAAGGCTGCAAAATTCTATCTTATAGATCGACACCTCTACTAGAAAGACCCTAGGGGTATATTGTTGAACTGTCTTGTGGAAAAGGAATCTCAACAGATAGCAACAGAGTTCCACAAAGGATATTGTGGAGGGCATCATTCCTGGAAGGTAACTGCAAATAAAATTTTAAGAGCAGTGTTTTATTGGCCTTCTTTGTTCTCAGATGTATATAAGGAAAACACTGAATTTCATTAATGCCAAATTTTTTAAGGAAAGAGGAAGGTGGTATCACTACCCCTCAACCCCATATTAGTAGAGGCTCCTTTCCGGCAATGGGAGTTGGACTTCATTTGGGAAATAAATCCAAACTCCTAAGGACAACATAAGCGAATTTTGATAGCCACCAACTATTTTACAAAATGGATTGAAGCAATGCCCACTAGAAGAGCTACAGAAGTAATAATAATGGATTTTCTTGAAAATAATATTTTAGCAAGATTTGGATGTCCTAAACGAATTGTGAGATACAATTCCCCTGCTTTTAAGTCCAAGAAGATGATTAATTTTTTCCACGAGTATCATATAATTATGAATCATTGTACTGCCTACTATCCACAAGGTAACAAACTAGCCGACTCTTCGAATAAAATCCTGGTAAGGATAATTAAGAAGTTGTTAGAAGAGAATAAAAGAGTGTGGCATACAAAGTTAAAATATTCTTTATGTGCTGACAGAATCAACACAAAGAGGGATATTGTATGTCACCATTCCATGCTGGTATACGGAGCTGAAGTGATTTTTCCATCATCTTTGGGAACACCATTTATGAAATTATTGCAATACCAATAGGATGAGCCTAATCATATATAAAGGAGAATAAACTAGATTATTGAATTGAATGAACACATTCGAACAAGGCTTATGATAAGTTATAGATACATGAAGAGAAGATGAAGAATACTTTTGACAGGAGGATAAAAGAAGAAATTTTTTAGGTGGAGGACTTGGTGTTAAAATGGGATGCCCCACACAAAGACAAAGGAAAGCATGGCACGTTTGATCATTTGTGGATAGGTCCATACATCATCGCAGTGCACAGGGGAACCAATGCTTTTATTCTGAAATATCAAGATGGATCACCATATGAAGGGGGCCCCGTAAATGGGAGGTTCCTGAAGCATTACTTGGAATAGGGGAAGACCATTCTACTATATTATAGTTTTAATATTTTGATTTTTCAATTAGTACAGATGGTGAACCTGAATATTTGAAGCTCGAGGGGAAGGCCCTAAGATTAGGAGGGTAGTCGTTTTTCAGTTTTTATTTTCTCAGAAAGACCAAATAAAAATAAAAAAGGTGACTTGGGTTGTTAATGGATATGGAAGCTGGTCTATGGGGTTCTTTTCTACCTCACTGGGAGGATAGAATCCCTAATGGATCCGATTGCTAACACTATGTTAGAATTTTTGAATAATGAGCTTGAAAACGTTTGAGATGACCCTATTTAGTGAAATTTCATGGAAACTCCTTTCAATATATCTGGTTGGCTAGTTCGCTCATCCGGAGTCATTAGATGGAGAAGTGGATTTTTAGTTTACGGTGATAAAATCATCCTAAATATGGGAACATGCAATGTCAAAATAAAGGCAAAGGAGGTGAATCCTCGATAGTGCAGATTCATGACAAGGAGGATCAACAGTTGAGAAGGATTCTGTGAAGCAGAGGTGCGAGGAAGAAGTTGGTTTTGTGATTTACGAAGTCCGTTAAATAAGTGCCATATTGGAGGGATGAGATAGATCTCAAGATAGATCGATAGCTCTAAAATTTTCCGCATCATGTATAAGATCAACCTATGAAACATTTACATATCATGGAAGGTGTTAAAGGAAGAAAGGAGTGGATGCTCGAGGTAAAAGTGGAGATAGATATGCGGTCATAATTGATTCCATGATGCAAACTAGAATGGATGGATCTTGAATTTCGATATGTGAAAAGCTATAGAGCTCGCAAAGATTGACAGTTTCAAAGAGAGATTGATCTTGATTGATGGATAGGAAACATTCCGCGATCGGAAGTTTCTCACCCGATTGGAGGAAAGAAGGTTAGCGAAATGTTAAAGTTTTTGGAGGTGGACGGTTCTGATGGGGATAGCTTAGATATCGACGGTGGATGTTGATCTCCCTAAATCAAGCTACGCATGTTGATATTGTTGAAGCTTCAGTATGAGGACACTGTATTTCAAAGGCTTATATTACAAAGAAGAGGATCTACAATGCATATTATATGGAGGCACACAAGGGTTATGCTGCATGTAAAAATATAAAAGTGTCTACGTGAATTTGAAAAAGGTTCTTTCTTTTAAGAGCCTCGAGATTGGTGAATACCATGACTGCATATAGATTGCCAACATGGTCTTATCAGAGAACTGTGCTAAGTGATGAGGTAAGAACCCTAATACTTCCTTGGTACTTTTGAAAATGGATAGACCAGAAGAGATAGAGGTGGTAGGAGTGGGAGATAATGAAGAATTTGGGGTTAGTAGCTGGAAGAAGGAGGAAAGCTTTGTAGATGAGAATGCAGAAATATTTGATACTATTTTGTTGAACGAATCTATTTAAACGGATAAAGGTAAAATATAAGTTCTTAAGGACTAAGGTAGATATACCTATGGTTTTTTTAGGTCATTTTTCCATTTTTCTTTGTTAACCAGACCCCCCATTGCCCCGAGTTTGTTGAATGGTGTGCAGGAAATTTTTCCACCACCGAAGGAGTCATCATGAATAGGTCCAAATCCAAAATCCTTTTCCCAGTTCAATCTCTTGGTATCTATAAATCCCTCCATGTCCCAGACAAATTTGTCCACACTTCCTAGGAATATGAAGAAGAAAATATTGTGCAGTTTTTCTAAAAATCCATAGTAGAAAGAAAGGAATCCTTCATGAATTATTATTCACAACCAAACGCTGAAGTTATCACCCTGGCTTACCCAATCAACCTGAGTCTATTTAATGAAGAAACCCAATGGTGCATAACCTTAGCCAGTAAGTTCCTAGGTTTAGATACGGATGGCTATATCACTGAGCCCTTGTTGAGTCTACTGTTTGTCTTCGGTACCTGTCCAGTCGAATCTAAACTCCTCAGGAAATCATTTCAGTCCTATCGTCTTAAGTTTGATGAGTTTATAGCTGAGAATATTCATTCTCAGCTAGCTAATTTCCACAACACCAGAGTGTTCAGATTTCAATCCTTTTTATTGAAAATGTTCTTGTCTTACAATGAAGATTATTCATAGGAACCAGGGTTATTAATCATTGATGAAATGACCAAGAATTACGATGAATTCTTGAACTCTTTGATGGCAGAGATATATGGCATCTTCTTCCAAGAAAAATTGCTCAGAGTGTTACCTGAGATGATAGAAATGTTGCATCTATCTCCTAGTAAGAGGATAGGAGATTGGTTTCTGGATGAATTTGAAACAGTTATAAGACTGTACAGTTTTGTGCATCAACCATATATCCTCCCCTCCTTTTTAACAATCAGGATTTTTTAACTAGAATTCATCAGGCAGAGGCTCACTATTAAAGAAGAACATATTCTGAGTTTTAGGAAAATTTCAGGGATAAATTTTCTCTGGAAGGTGGGGCAATACACAGTCAAAAGTAGATCCACCCTACCACTAGTTGATAATCTACTTATGAGCATGGGATTCCTTTTGGGACAAGACATAAATTATGACCCACACTAGGTGATTTCCAAAAGGATATAGGCTAATAAGAATAATCCTTTTAAGCACACAGCAATAGCTGGACTTAGGGAAGCTACAAATTGGGATGATTATCCTAATCTCACCACAAAGGAGGTCAGCACAGGACAAAAATCTACCTCATCCCTACCTGGGGAAAATTCCTCCCAAATGAACCTCTCAAACATAGTTACAATGGCTAGAGATGTTTCATCATTGGTGATTTTTTTAGAGAATACTAAGAAGAGATACCATGCAAAACTCATGGATATTGATGATTTAGACATGGCCAGCATGCCAAAAAAGAATAGAGTGGAACCAAAACAACAGATAGTGCAAGTAAAGAGAAGTGGTATGAGAGCCTAGATGAAGATGAGCAGTGGAAAGGGAAAATAGAAACAAGAAGAACCCATAACAGCTAGGTTAGAATTGTAGGAGCATGTATTTGATGGGAAGACCCCAAGAAAATATGATTCTAAAGAATATTTGCTAAACACATATAGATAGAAAACCAATAAAACCTTCGATGAGACAGTGAGGTTATATGATGAAATAAGGCAATTACCCGGGCCAGGAGTAGCATTGAAGAATGTGAGAGATCATGCTACATACACCCTAAGTCTGGTCATGTCAATGGGTAATAAAGTTTCAAAGGTCAGGGTGAACCTAGTGCAGGTTCCTACTTCGGATATCATACACCTTAATAGAGAAACCGGGGATATCCTGAATACCAGACTGCTAAAATCCACTTTACAGATGTCCAAGCTAGAGTCTAGTAAAACAAATACTCAATATCTATTAAGGAAATTAAGAGTTGAAAACAAGGCTCTCAATGTCCAATTTCAAAAGTTGCAAGATGAATCAGTGAAAGTGGATGGACAAGTAGATAAAGGAGCATTGGCTCAGAAGTTGTTGGACAAGAAAGAAAAATAAATCCAAGTGCTTAACAAGAAGTTAAAATCCCTTCTACCCAGCTGATTTAGACCTCTAAGTTGACAATGGGAGAAGGAAATAAGTTGCTAAAGGAAAGCGAAGAGGGTCTAAAGGTTAAGCCAATAGCCAAGGAGAAGGAGCTACAAGAGAAAGGTGAAGTGATGGAAATCTCTACCATTGGACCCAATGGAGAGACAAACACTGCCTACCTGGCTAGTGCTATGTCTCAGGTAAAGCTAAGGGATGTAGAGCTTACTGGACTAAAGCAACAAAATAAGAATTTGGAAGACATAGCTTCGAAAAGGGAAGAATAGAGAAAGAAATTTGCAGAAAGATGTCAGGAATTTCTAGAACAAAATACTGTAGAAGGAGCAAGTTGATAAGTGGACTTGAACGAGGTCAGACTTAGTCGATAATCTGACTAAGTCGATGGGCTGACTTAGTCGATCAGCCGACTAAGTCAGTCGGCTGACTAAACTAGAATATTAGGTCGACTATCTAAAAGTCGTGTCGGTTCACCGAACTGACAAGTAGTTATTTTGTAACCGTCTATAAATTGTATATATTAGGCTGTTGATCCAAACGAGAACTCAGTTCAGTTCTCTGCATTGTATGGACTCATAATAATATAATCTGTTTAATCATATCTATTCTTGTCTCTTGTCTCTGTTTTATATTTATGTATGTTTTAGTATGTATTATTGGTAACCTAATGTGATCTGTGAGATTAAAAAATTGGTTTCATTGCTGGTAGTACATGACTGAAATATATGCTCACATATGATACCAGAGCAGGAGATTAAATACTGGTGGGAATGTAAAATTGCAAACTATTTGCAAAATTATGCACGAAGTAACAGATTAATAGTCGCTGAAGAAAAAGAAGATTTTTTACAGAGACGCATGAAAAGTTTACTGAATCAGTGCCCCAACTCTTGAAGCAAATCCTGGATGAGAAATCCAAACGCAACTAAATAACAATGGTTGCTAGAAAAACTAATTCGAGGAGGCCGAACAAATTTGTTGGAGTGGTTTGAGAAAATCGTCGATGACTTCTGTGAGGAGCAGGCAGTCGAAGACAGAACTTCCATGGAAACTCTCAAAGAGAAATTTTATATAGATTTCACCGAACAATTTTTTTGTTCTCTACCGACCTTGGTGTTCAAATTCTTGATTGAGAAATGAGTAGCACATATCGTCGAACCTCGTCCATCACTTCACAAACAGCCAAAAAACTCTAACTGGGTGGAGAAGCAGAGGAAGTGGGAGAAATTCATTGCAGAAAGGGAGTGGGAATACTTCCTAAGCAAACAGACCGAACTATCTGGGCTTTCTAAAAGTGTCGAGTAGGCTATGGGGTGGTAGCTAGTCATGTGTCAACAGTAGAGCATAATGGATCCTAGTTGACTAGAACCCGATAACAATCACCAGTAATGAGAAGTTGGCCAAAGAGGACCCTAAGAGAATAGTATCCTACAAAATTATGTCAAAAATTCATAAAATAGAAAGGGACGAAAGACACTAGAAAAGGGAAGCAAGATATGAGAAAGCATTAGAGCTGCACATAGGGAAAAACCCTAGGGAGAACGACCGTAAAGAGAATCCGCCAGATTCAGGTCATGACCGACATGAAGAGGGTGCAAAGCAAGAGGTGTCCCCTAAGGAGGAAGAAGTATGGATAGAGCAGCCCAGAAGCTCTCCAATTAAGAGCTCCCAGTGAAAGAACAACCCTTTCCCCATTGAATCCGCATACTCGAATACAGACTATTGTCGAACACGACCTTCGACTACGAGCTGGTGACTTCAGTATATGGAGCCGACTAGGCGACGAAATGAACCCTGGATGACATCTTATTATACGTTGACCGGTGGAAGGGAACTGGGTGATGTTTCAAGCAACAGCCTCCCTTTGAAGTATCCACTTTCTCTTACCGATACATGAAGGAGCGCCCCCCCCCCCCCCACCAAATACAGCTTTAGAATAAATCGAACAATCAGACCTGCGAACAAAAAATTTTAGTGGACCCTCGATAGCAGAAGTCTACATCAACCAAGTGCAAGTAGACGAATACTCAGCAACTGACTGGAGAGCAAGTTTCGTCGACCAGAATTCCACAGGCATGACTACATCAATAACCACCTTCACCACTACCCCCACCTCCACCACCGCCAACTTCTGAGAGCAGTGAAAGTGATTCAGACATGGGTCACGAATCAGCTCACATTCCTTTGTATGAGGGAGATGAAGACCCCCAATGAAATTGGTTCATCTGTGAGTCGACCTGGGAAGCCCACCAGGTTACAGATGAAGATCGACAAATGGCACAGTTCACATGAGCCTTAAGGAAAAGGGCATTGACATGGTACATGAACTTTTCGAAGAGACAACCCAGAGCGTCAAAAGCTGAGATTAAGGCACAATTCTTGTCATTCTTTAAAACTCCAGATGGTAAGCACCTGGCCGTGAAGAAGCTCAAAACCACTTCACAAAATCCAGGAGAATCCGTCCGTGATTACGACAAACAGTGGAAATATTTATTGAGCCAATTGGATTACGTTATTGATGAAAAGTTACTAATTCAATGGTTTCTTCCAGGCTTATCACAAAAAGTACGTCGACATATTAGTCTGGAGACGTTCAAAACGTACTAGGATGCGCTAACAAAATCTCTTCAGGTTGAAATGGACGAGGATATTCCCACATACCCCACGGACCATAGATTGGAATAGTAGCTAGAGAATATACAAAAGTCTCTGAAGGATCTCAGCCTCAAGAATCAAGAGATCTAGTGCACTAAGTGCTCAACAAACGACCACTCGAAAGATAACTGTCGACAAGAATATAGCCAACAAGACGTCCGCTTTGTACATACCAAATAATTTTGCGACATTTTCCAGGAACACGGGAACCACTCTACAGTAAACTACCCGTTTAACATGAAAAATGGCAAGGCTTCCTGGTGCACCCTCTGTGAAACCAAAATTCACAACACCGCCGACTGTTAGTTAAACCTAAAGAACCAACAGAACTATCACGCGGTATACCAAACAAATGCAGTGGCGCACCATAACGAGCAAAACAATCCACCAAATGATCAAAATAGACAAAGATATGACAGTCGACGATATGAGTGCCGGTACGATAATCGACGCCAAGGTTACGGAGGAAGAGGTCAATTCCCTGGGAATCGCGACATACGAATGCACCGACCCACCCAGTGCTTCATATGTTACAAAGAAGGTCACCAGTATGCAGACTGTCCATACAAGGATAGGACTTATCTCAAATTATGTACCCATTGTGGAGTAGGTGATCACTCACTCGAGGATTTCCTTACTATGCTAGAAAAAATTAAAACCAAGAAAAATGTTAATGTGTTGTCTTGTGTGCAAAAACATGATGTAATAACTACTAAAAATTTACATATTGTAACTCGACAAGGCACAAAAATAGGACCTGATAACCCTCGAATTAGTAAGATTAAAGACACAAATGTTTATCCTGATCCTATGAAGGAAAAACAAACATATCAAGGAGCAAATCACACATTTCAAGACATTGCATGACAAGAAGACCTCGATAATAGTCGACACAGCATAATAAATCAGCTAATCCAACTTGTTCAAACAGATAAATTAGTATCTCAGTTCCTTGACTTATTGCATGAAATAAAAGGTACCAACCCTAAAAAACAAACAAAAAACATCTGCAGCTTGAACCAAAAAGAAAAAAGTGATGCCGACCCACTTGTCGACCTAGAAATCGAAGGTTACCACATCCGACAAGTAGTGCTCAACTTCGGGTCATAAGTGAATATCATGATGCGTAATACTTAGGAACAGATGGGAAGACCTCGACTCTACGAGTCAGACATTTACCTAAAACTCACCGACCAAGGCCTAATTGAACCCATTGGGGTTTGGAAAAATGTCAACACGACCATCAAAGCAATCTCGAACAAGGTTGATTTTGAAATTATTGACCCAAAAGAAGGATCCAGCTCCTTCCCAGCACTAGTCGGTCGACCTTGGGGAAGAAATATGAAAGCATCCATATCCTTGGATAAGGAACGAATCAAGTTAAAAGGGAATGGTCAAAAATTCATTGTACCCATTCATCCATCCAAAGGGGAGCCTTGGATGGAACTGATTGATGAGGAAGTTGATGTCAGACAACTCTACCAGATCCACGACAATGCAGACTACACAGAACCAAACATCCATGGAGAACTTAACTTACATAACCAAGACTCAATTGGTTATAACTCAGATGCTGAATTGTATGACTGGGAGATTGAGAATTATGAAACACAAGCAAGAGGGTGTTGGACTATACAAAAATTACAGAAAAAACCCACCCGACAATGCTTCATAGTTTCAATTATCTCCAAAATCTTTGAAAATAAAATAAGGGAACGCCCCACCTTACAACCAACCAACTTAAATACTACACAAATACCAAGTTATAAGGAGAGGGAATCACCAGTCATGCATATTGAGCAAGTATCTAAAAATATTGGTGAACATGGCTGACTCCAAAGCTTAGTTGAAACGTTTATAGGTCAAGTAGCTAGATGGTGTGACACCCATCAGACAAAACTACAGACCTTGACAACTGCTTCGACTTAATTTGTTGAGAGGTTTGGAGGAAATAAGTTATCCCAGCAAGCTCAGATACCTATCTTTACCCATGGTCAAAATCTCGAAGAACATATCAAAACTTGTGAAACGGAGTGGAGAAGACTTGGATATAAAGATGAGAGAGCCTGGCCACATTTGTTCCCCTTAACCCTAGCCGACTTGCCAAATAAATGGTATAAGATGGAGTGGAGAAGACTTGGCATGAACTCAGGGAAAATTTTATTAAAGACTTCAACTTCATACCTCAAAATGAAAATATAGCTGAGACAACACAACAAATCAAACAGTTTATCCAACCGGCCGAGAAACAACCCTCCCAAGACCATCGACAGATCAAAGACTGTAACAACCTACAAATAGGACCAAAACCACAGTCGACCCATTTACAATTAGAAAATGAAAACACAAAAGGCAAGAGCTTCAAATGGAAATCCAACCACGTTGAAACAACAAAACCTATCCACTCGATCCTGAAAGTCACAACAACCAACAAACAAGATCTTGACAAAATGACTGCAGCCGACTTCCCTGCCACATTCTCAAAGTTCAAAGAAGGAAGTCAGCCGATCAATGAAGCTAAAGCACCAGAGTGGCTAGATGCCAAAGTGAAAACTAAAGAGATCGACATTTCAAACGACGACCGACCAAAAATAGCAAAGATTGGTGACTACTGGAACGAACAACACACCACCAAAATCGTGAACTTACTAAGAGATTTCCAAGACGTCTTTGCCAGGGACTATAAAGACCTAAAAGGCTTAGTCCAAGAAATGGGAGAAATAAAAATTGATACTAAACCTGATGTTCGACCTGTTAAGAAAAGACCTTATAAAATAGCTCACAAGTATAAGGAGATAGTCAAAAAGGAAATCGACAACATGTTAACAGCAGAGATCATTTACCCTATCGACCAGTCGGAATGGGCAAGTCCAATGGTCATACAGCCCAAGAAACATGACCTCACAAGGTTAAGAATTTGTGTCAAATTTAGGGAACTCAACAAAGTAACACTGACAGACCCATTCCCAACCCCTATGCTGATGAAATCTTGAATGAATTTGCAGGACATGAATGCTACTCATTTATAGATGGATTCTCAGGCTATAACCAAGTACCAATAGCTAAAGAGGATCAAAAGAACACAACATTTGAGTGTGAATTTGGTTCCTTTTCTTACAGAGTTATGCCTTTTGTTTTAAAGAATGCACCTGTAGTGTTTTCTCGAATTGTTGTCAATACATTCCAAGAATACATATATAAGACCATGGCAATATACTTTGACGACTGGACAATATACTCCACCTTAAAATACCACTGCAAATGGCTCAAACTTATGCTGGAGAGATGTCGACAGATTCAACTCTCCCTGAACATTAAGAAATGTATATTTATGACTCCCATAGGCATACTCTTAGGGAATATTGTCTATAAAGATGGTATCAAGGTCAACTTTGCAAAGATTAAAATTATCCTTGACTTGAAACCACCAGTAAACCCCAAACAAGTCAGGGTGTTACTTGGCCACACAGGTTATTACAGAAAATTTATAAGACACTATTCAGATATGACCTATCCTCTGGAATAACTACTAAAGGAATATCAAGAGTTTAAATGGACAGAGGAATGCCAAATATCCTTCGACAAATTGAAAAGAAAACTAGTTGAATCCCCCATTCTAAAATTTCCAAACTGGTCGACCAAATTCCATGTGCATATCGATGCATCAGGACTAGCAATCAGAGCAATCCTAACTCAACCAGGGGATGATGGAATGGATTACCCTATAGTTAATAGCAGTCGGAAATTAAATAAGGCTGAAAGAAACTACTCAACCACCGAAAGAGAAGCCCTAGGTATGGTCTTTGCCCTCCAAAAGTATCGACATTACCTCTTAGCCAGCCCCTTCACATTCTATACTGACCATCAAGCCCTGAAGTACCTTGTCATTAAACCACTCCATCATGGTATAATTTGTCATTGGCTACTTCTTTTCCAATAATTTGAGTTCAAAGTCGTTGTCCGACCAGGAAAGTTAAATATCGAACCCGACCATCTATCCTGCATAGACACAGGAGAGGAACTGACGACGACTTACCAGATGCACATTTGTTTTGCATAGAAGCAATGCCAGAAGAACTAGAAGAAATTGCTCAGTTCTTAGAAACCAGACAGGCACCAGAAGGTATGAATACCAAGAAAAAACAAATCTTAGCTATGAAGGCTGCACCATACAGGCTCATCAATGGATTTTTATACAAAATGGGATTAGACGACATCCTCAGAAGGTGCGTACTCAAACATGAACGCGACCAAATCATGCATGAAGCCCACTATGGACCTACAGGAGGACATTTCCAAGCAAACACAACTGCAAAGAAAATCCAACAGTCAGGATTATGGTGGCCGATGCTCCACAGAGATTGTAAAAGTTTTGTTAGTCGATGTGATAGATGTCAATGACTTGGTCGACCCCTACCGAGCACAGAAATGCATTTGATATTAGTAAACCCCAGTCTCACATTCAAAATCTAGGCTATAGACTTCATAGGACCATTTCCTATCCCAGCCAAAAGATCAGGTGCAAGATATATTATCACTGGAGTAGAATATGTCACTAAATGGGCAGAAGTTGAACCCGTCGATACATGTTTGAGTGAGTTAGCCGCTAAGTTTATCTACAAAAACATCATCACTAGATTTGGATTCCCACTAACATTGATTACCGACTAGGGGACACACTTTATCAACAAAACTATCAAAAACTTGACCGACCAATTTCACATCGACCACCAACGGAGTACAGCATATCATCCTCAGTCGAATGGAGCGATTGAAGCTTTCAATAAAACATTAACAAAAGGGTTAACCAAAATATGCAATACTGACAAGGATGACTGGGACGAGAAAATCCCTGCAGTCTTATGGGTGTACAGGACAACCTATAAACAGTCGACCGACCAAACCCCCTTTCGACTAGTCTACGAACAAGAAGCAGTCGTCCCCCTACATTTCTGACAGCAAACACCTATTATTGCACAACTACTACATGTCGATGTCGAACATGCAAGAAAGGACCGACTATTTCACCTTAGCAAACTGGAAGAACACAGACTCATGGCTATACAACACCAAGAAATTCAGAAGCAACAATAGAAAACATGGCATGAGCGCAACATTAAAAACAAAAACCTATCGGTCGGTGAACTTTTGTTACTCTACAACAGTCGAGTCAAAGGAAAACCTAAGAAACTCCACACAGAATGGATGGGACCTTATGTTGTCGAAGAGATACATCCCAATGGTTCAGTTTGACTAAGGACGATGCATGGCCTAGTATTTAAGAAGCTCGTTAATGGAGCCTGACTAAAATGTTACAAATCCTGAAAAAAAAAATCATATAATGACCATAACCGGTAACCAAAAAAACATAAAAAGCTAAAAATCCCAAAAACCAAAATAATACCGCAAACACAACACCATGACAGGAAATCACTACTTTGACAACCGACATCATGACCATCGACCATCTTCATCGACCATTCATGTTGACCATTCTCAGCACCGACATTGGCCGACGACCTCGATAGTCCCATCGCGCATTTATGACCTCGAGCACCGAAAGTAGTTCACCATTAGTTCACACTTGCATATTACAGCTGGAACATTAAGTCCGCCATTAATACATCCATTACCGCACACAACCACACCATCGCTTATAAATACTAGACTGTTGAAGGTTCCTTCAATGCACCCTTTACACATAGAGCATTCGCACACTCATTCGACCAAAATCCAAGAAACCTATAGTAACCTCGACCAATCCAACACAATGGTCCCCAAACAAACCATAGCATTGACCAAGGCGAAAGAGATCCAAGTTGCGGATACACCCTTGGTCCGCAGGTTGAAAAAAATAAAAAATGCCAAAGTGTAGGAGGGCCCATGGCAGAAACTATGGGCTAAGACTCAAGAATGGGCCTTTGTCGACAAGAAAATGACTCAAGCAGCCGAAAAAGTCTGACGCAGCACCCTCTTTGGATATGCCAATGCACCTCTGATGGCAAGCTTTGGTGGGACAAAAGAAGCTACTGTAAAATTAATTATCAGCTGATACCACAATGGTTGGTTGTATTTTCATGAGCCCATCGACATTGCTGGGGATGTCATCTCCAAACTAACTGGCCTATCCAACAAAGGAGACCCTGTACCAGTCAGAATCAAGGAAGGACTGTTCAAAGAGCTTACGAGATCATCTTCCCGGGAAAAACTCAAAAGGGTTGATGATCGAGCAAATTGCAACTAGAATGCCACAGATTGTGGACAAAATCATCGCCATCACACTCACATTAGTAGGTTGAGGGAGCGACCTCAAGTTGGAAATGCTGGAGGCCGTCGACACTATTGCCACTGATGGTCGAATCTACGGATGGGGGGATTATGTCACCAAAATGATCAAAACCATCTGTGAGCTATGCCAAGAGATGGGAGGAATCATCAAGTTCCCCTCCCTCATCCTTTGGATCGTTATGTACCACATCTGTCTAGAAGGAAGCCCAGTATTTTAGGAACCATCAAGGTTCGACATGTACAGGTTCAAACCCTTTTCCCAGAAAGGAACCCTGCATGAGTTGGAGGAAGGGAAAGTATTCCTCGAGAATTGGTTCCAACAATTGAAATTTTGCACAACTATATGGAGGGTACCTCAGAACATCCGACGAAATCTACCTACAAACTCCCACATCCAGCTGGATCTCGACCATACCTCGGTGTGGTATATCAGCTGAAGAAGTCTTAAGAGACTGGCCTACTCACTATGGGAAGGTCTATCAGCAGACATGATAGACTCGTCAAGGCATTCAGGCTTTAGAGAGCAGGAAGACCACGGAGGCAGCACTTAGACCGACAATAGAAGAACAGATAGTGTTGGAAACCAACAAATTGCAGAAACTGGAACGGGAAGCACATCAGTGGGTGCAACAAGCTCTTCCCAACTTAGATAAAGTTGACATCATCTGCCCACAGATGAAACAACTAATCTAGACTACAGAAGAGCAGAACCAGTTCATGGGCCCCAACATGGAAAAGATAGCGGAAGTCCCCATCTTTGAGAAGATGTCGGTTCTGTCGAGCTTAACCACATTAACCATCGACATCCAGAAAGCTTTGCAGAGTTGGACAGATTTCCAACATCACCTCGCTATCACAGCTCCGGCCATTGTCGAGGTCTGTGTATAGAAAAGACCAACCATCCGTCTGCACAGTCCACCACAATATCATTTTGAAGGACCCAACATACATATTTTTTACCTCCTTGTTTCTTCGGGATGAAGAAACATTTTGTTCATGGGGGAGATGTAGAAGGAGCAAGTCGATAAGTCGACTTGAACGAGGATCGACTTAGTCGTTCATCCGACTAAGTCAATGGGCCAACTTAGTTGATCAGCCGACTAAGTCGGTTGGCCAACTAAACTAGAAGATTAGGTCGACTACCTAAAAGTCATGTCGGTTCAGCAAACCGACAGGTAGTTATTTTGTAACCGTCTGTAAATTGTATATATTAGGCTGTTAAGCCAAACGAGAACTCAGTTCAGTTCTCTGCATTGTATGGACTCATAATAATATAATCTGTTTAATCCTATCTGTTCTTGTCTCTTGTCTCTGTTTTATATTTATGTATGTTTTAGTATGTCTTATTGGTAACCTTATGTGATCTATGAGATTACAACAAATACCAAATTAAACAAGCAAGTAACTGACCAAATGGCCCTGCAAGAATGTTGGCATATGATCTAGGATAAAATCATTTCAGAAGCTGACAATTTCAGACCTTATTTAAATTTCATTTCAGATCAGGAGGATGCCTTGGTAATGTCCAAGAAAAATATTTCAATAGTAAAGGGAGAATTGCATAAAAGACCAGTGGCAGTAGCCAAGAACGCTGTCAATTTTCTAAGTAGCTTGTCAGGTGAACAGGTCGCAGGTATGATATCCAAAATAGATTGGATGTTATTTCAGGAGCTAGGAAGTTAATTAGAGAATAGATAATGCTAGACACTATACAAGACAAAATTGATATTATATATCACAAAGTAAAAGGGGTGGTTGAATTATTTAAACCACTAGTTAACAGGGGGATTCCTTTATTCTAGGAAGAAAAGGGACCTTTGTTGACTCAAGAAGAGTATCTGGACAGATTGATCCTTCGTAGGTCCAATCACAGTAGTTTCATGGATATGCAACACAGCCTGTCGAGCCCCATTGTATTTGAAATATTGGCTGGAGAATTTGAATTGCTAACTAATTTTAAAGCCACTTGTGCTGCAGTACCTGATTTTTCGTACTCCAAGAATATAAAGCTCAAAGTACTAGCACATGACATGGCTATTGTGACCTTACCGATTCTGTATTTGTGGAAGTGAATTGAATTGTATGGGTCAAACAAGTTGAGATTATAGCCTTAAAGATCTCAAGGAAGGAGACCCATGGAGTTTTCTTCAAGGTGTACTTATTCGCAGTCACTCTTCTCAAGTTTTGTGTAGTTGTAAACAGCTAAGATATACAGAAAAAAGGCTTTTAGCCTATTTCTTTCGATATTTTGCAGTTTATTTCCATCTTATGTAAATCGTGGTGTATATTCCATGTTCAAGTTTGTTATAAGTTTGTTCTTCGATATGTAACTAATTTTGATTCTGAGGTCGGTCGAAGAGGTCCAGAAACATTATAAATATACCTCTTGTAAAGGAATAAAGGGTTGAAACCCTAGTGATTTTGGAGTTGTATGTATTGAAGATTTTCTTAATAAAATTACAGAGCTGAAGTTGACTTTTTTCCAAAGATTCATGTGTTGTTCCATATTACAGTCTGTGCTTTCTTTCCCTTGTGAATGTTTTCATGTTTATCTATTCATTGTGTTTTCTTTCACTTCTGGAATGTGTGTATGATAGTTTAGAATTCATAATCATATACTCTAGCTGTTCTTTTCAAAGGTCCACAAACCATTTCCTCTAAAGTTAATACATAATTCATTTCATAATGCTCTATGTTAATGGTCTATTCATGTTCTTCACTTACCACCAGACAACCAATATTTGACTGTAAATGAATGGCTATCTTTCCTCTACGTTAAATTCTCCTTGCATAAAGTTTTGTTCTATATGTATTTCACATATTGACTCCATAGCCCAATCATCCCGCATCTCGTTTCAGCCAATCTTATAAACAATACAAATTTTCATATGTATATATATGGCATTGTTAATACTTGGTGAGAGATCCCTCTTGGGAAAGAAGAAATCCAGTATTCCCTTCAAAAGAGGTGTTTGTTACCTAGGAATAAGCCTTCACAAACTTTGGTGAATTTCCAGTGCTAACAGAGTCCCTTCCAACAGATTTGACACATCCTTCAAATACTTGAGGATAACTCCTAGCAAACCCTTCGCTAAGGTGTAACACCTAGGGAAGTAACTCTATAGTTCAACCCATGTAGCATCCACCCAATTCCTAAAAGTAGACATGTTTATACTATGACCCCCAAATCTTCCCACCAATGTAGTCTTAGACACAGTGATGGCCACACTCATCTGAAATTTTACACCCAACACTAAACTAAGATGGGATGATTTCCTCTTAACACACCTCTTAAACTTTTGTTAGGAGGCCCTGGTGACCACAAAATTGTGGGTTCCTCCTCTAAGTTAGCCTCCACATCCTTTCAAATATTTGGGGAACCCATAGAAGGAGAATCTTTCCTAGAATGCCTACTCGCCACTAAACGCCTATCAGAGACAGATATTCCTTCCAATTGATTCACCCTGAAAACCTCTTGAACAAACCAAGTAAGACATTGTATAACATCATGAAGTGGAACACTACCTTTGTCAAGCTTAGATAACTACTCTTCACTCGAGGAGGGCATAACTTGACTTCTATTAGGCTTAAAGAGTTGAGAAACTCCAGATGAAATCAAAACTTGACTAGGAGAGTCAGGGAGCGTTACTCTATGAAAGAGATGTCTTGTTACTAGAAAAAAGTAAGAAGGAACATCATTCAAACCTTAAGAAGCACCCTTTGGTAAAACAACTCCATTATTCTTTCCCATTGAAAATACCAATGAAAGCTATGTGTCCCTTGACTAGCAAATCCCAATGTCATGAGAAATATAGAGGAACCATAACACTTGTACCTTAGAAAGCTCAAAAACAAGAGTCATAAAGGATTTAGCATAAATCCTTAAATGTAACCGAGTCTAAAAAAACTCCACAACAAGGATACATAACCTAATAAAAAAATAAAACCAAGACAAAATGATAGAGAGAATTAAAAAATGCACCTTTGGATGTAAGGAAAAACTTCATTATCCAAAACCAGTAATTCTTTTATACTTTCCATATACTAAAACCATTCTCATACTATAATTTGATTAAAAATATTCATGCTCAATTTACATCCCTTGTCCCAACATGTAATTTGTATTTATCTATGTAATATTATGAACCTAAATATATTTACTAAATACTTTTTCATCGTAATATAATTTAGATTTTATTAAACTTCACTTAATTTGAAATATTAAAAAACTAAAGAATTTTAAATTAATAAACACACATGTTATATTCTTTAAACATTATTTCTATTACTTTCCTTAAAATATTATATTTACTTCAAATCTCAAAGACATACTAATATTTCATTAAAAACAATAATTTATCTACATGTTTATACCTTATAAATCACACACCTTTTCCTTTTATTTAATACCATTATTAGATATAAATATATTCATAAAAAAAGATAAACTTTGAAAAAAAAATGTATATGCACATAAACCACACACCATCCTTTTTAATATCATTATTAAATACAAATATAAACCACACACCTTTCTTTATAATACCATTATTAAATACCAATGTCATTATTTAAATGCCATTATTAAGGAAGGGATAACCACACATTTTTTTGATACCATTATTAAATACAAATGTCATTATCAGACAGGGATAACCATACACTTTTTTTTAAATACCATTATTAAATACAAATTTCATTATTGAGGAAGGATAAGCATGGGAGTAATTGAATGATATCATAAAATACATAATGTAAAAAAGTTAATATATTTATTTTGACCGAGGAAGGGATAAGCATGGAAGTAATTGAATGATAACATAAAAACATAATATTATTAAAGTTAATATATTTATTTTTATTGAGGAAGGGATAAGCATTCTAGTAATTAGACATAAAATACAAAATATTTAATATATTTATTTTAAAGCCATCCATAAAAGGTAATATATGAGAGAAGAAAAACAATGATAAGACATTTATTATTATTATTATTATTATAAGAGAGAATTATAAAAGAAAGAGAGGAAAAAACAATCATAAAACAATTTTTTTATTAAAAAGAGATAAAAAGAATAATAATAAATAATTAAATATGCTACAAAGTAGTTAGTCATTTTCAAATATAAAAATGAAAGGTAAATATAAAAATTGTTCTTCTAGAAGCATTAAAATAAAAATAAATAAAAATGATACCATCAAAATTAAAATATCCATCAAATGAAAAATAAATATATTTTTGAATTTTTAGTCAACAATGCCATGTGAAAATCGCCACATAATGTTTTTATTTTGTTTTCTATTTTAAAAAATAAAGTCACTCTCACATATGTATGTCTTATCAATAACTATTTCGACCAATCATATAATGAAATGACTAAAATTTTAAAAAATATATTAAAGTTAGACCACATCATTCATATAGTTTTACACGAATTTAATTTCATTTTTCATTTCACATATTTAAAAAGACCTAAAAAAAATATTACAAGTCATTGGTTCCCATGTTAGTTTATTCAAAGCATACCTTCAATTCGACAACTACTTTCCTTAAAATATCAATGAAAATCATGTGTCCACATTTTTACACTCTCAACCCTATATTTTCTCCATTAAAGAAGCGACAATCATTGAAATAATTGAATACTATCATAATGTACAGAATATAAAAGAATGATAACACTGAAGTAATTGAATATAATATAAAAAAAAATTGATAACATTGATTTCACTGAGTATAAAAGAATGATAACATTTAAGTAATTGAATATTAATATAAGTAAAGCTTTATATTAAATTTAGATTTATAAAATATTGAGATGGATCTATTTTCTTGAGATGCAATTTTTTTTTTAAGTTTTCTATTTTATTATTAACATAGATTTTTTTTAATTATTTTTCATATTTTTTTGTATTTTATGAGTTTGACATTTTTTTTTTCAATTACTAATTTTAAAAGATAATACATACTTCCATTAAAAAAAAATACTTTTATTATAAAAGAAGGATAAACATTTTACTTTTTCTTAACAAAAACAAATTAAATTAATTTATATAAAAACTAACCAAAATCAATATAAAAAAATAATCACATCACTCCAAAGAAGATAAATGTTTACAGGTCTGCAACAAACTACTACCCCATATACAATGTAACAAACCCAAAACTGAAAAATAAATATTTATTATTTATTTCAACAAAAACATTATGTTAATTTTTATTGTAGTTATGACCAACTAGGTCAAGGATGAGTGTAATTGAAGAATTATTTATTTTTATAATTAATGAAAGGAGACACATATTTAGGGGAGACTATTAAATGAGATTTCACTTCCCACTAGGAGAAGGAGCAGTCATAGAAGGTTGGCTGACAAGTGGCAGCATTGGCATTCACTTTCTAGCTGTTGCAGAAGCATAATCCCTAAAAAGGTGGTCATGTTCCCTCAGAGGGGGAACTGAGTTGGGTGGCTCATTAAAATCCAAAACTGACCCTAAGACCAAGAAAATCTTATATAAACCATCAAATTGAGCAAGAGGCTCACCACTCATTCTGATTTTTGGGAGAGAATGAACTTTGTGATTGCTGTAAATTGAAAATTCAAGCACACAAACAATTTGATGAGGGGATAGTTAAAGTGATTTGCTGAGTTAAGTTTGTTGTTGGGTGCTGAGTTGCAGAAGGCTGTTGTGTAGCAGAGATATCCATTCTAGTGGTGCAATGAGCAAGATCAGGGGTCCTAAGAAAGTGATTTGGCTACTTCAGGAAAAGGTTGGGTAGAACAATCTCCCTTGGGTGTTGGTCCCCTTTCTCTGTAAAACATCCAGGTTCCAACTCTAATATGTTTCCTGACATTGTTTACTCCTTTAGAAAATTGTAAAAGGTTTAAAATAAAGCTATAGATATAGATAAATGATCCATGATTATAGAATTTATTATTGAAGAGAGGATGATTGATTTAGAAATCAAAGTAAATTATCCCCTGTTTTTTTCTTCTCACCGAAGAGACGTACTCTAGTACAGGGAGACTTGAATTATGTTAAGTAGGAAGATATGATGTTATGTTGAATAATTGTACAGAATGATACATGTACTTATTTACAGACAATAATATGTACTTTACTTACATTCTGTGTGCAATCTACTAACAGTTAGAATTTACCAGCTATTGTTCCAAATCCAAATAGAAAAACTTAACAGTCTTTAAACTAAACTTTCATTACAGTTTCAAATTTAGGAACTAGAGTAATTTTAGAGTCTTTTCTTTTATGCACACATTTATTTGTTTTTCCCAAGTCCTTGATCCTCTAATGGCTTAACATTAAAGTTGTTCATATCCAAGTTCTTGTCAAATACTCTGTTAGAGTAATCTCTTTGATACCAAAATTATTCCCCTTAAGTGTTAGCCTAGAATCACCAGAGTTTTCATTTAAAATCATATTAATGCTAAGTTAGATTAATTAAAGTTATCTTTAGACTAATTAGTTAAATTATGCTAGTAATATCAAGTTGATATTATCGACGAATCATAGCATTGATCACAGGCTTCCGATTTAATTCGATATTGTTCCGAAGTAGTTCTCATACAGAAAAAATTTTACAGTCTTAGGGCTAAAACCTTTTATTGTTCAACAACAGGTTTCAGATTAATGAGAGTTATTACGATCTAAAATCAATAAAATTAATGTAAACAAAGCTATTTTACTCAATATTTACAACTTTAAATGAGTAACAAAACCCTAGTATCATCATTGAATGTACGCAGACATATTGTTAACAGTAGGCCTCACACCCCCTTTCTAATTTATAAACTAAGATAATATCCAGAGAGGCCTCACACCTGAATCTCTTTGGATTTTAGGTTAACCACCAACAATTATGTATAGTAAAACAAATTATATGTTTTTAATAAATTTGAATACACTTCATTACGATTTCACCGTTTAAATTGAATTACAAATCCTATAACTTAATATAAGGTTTGGTAGATGAAACAAATTATAACTTTTACATAGAGCATCTAATATGGAGTTATATAAACCCTCACAGGTATCATCAATAAATTAACCATTATACTATCAAAATGAATAATAAATATGCGATGGTGGCATGATAGCCCAAGAACATTATCGACAATAAAAACCCTATGGCTTTATAAATTTTCAAGCTATAATTGTAAGTGTTGATCCTAGATTTCTTATCATTTTTTACAATTAAATTAATCATTTAAATATATGTTTTATTATCTTTTTGCATATTTTATGTCACGCAAATCACTATTCATCCCAGGTATATATGAATTTAAGGTTTATATAAAATCCATTTATTATTATCATTTTATGATTTTATTGATTAAAATTGACATTATTAAAGCGCGTTTGATATATTAATTGATTTGTATATTTGTTTGCAGGTTATATAATCTTTTTGGATAAATTAACAATAAGCACGCATTCATCTTACCATGCGCACAACATGTCTAGCTCGTCATCCAACTCGATGCACGATATTCGTTGGTAGTTTTCCAGGTGTTAAACGTGTTACTACAGACCATAGTCCTGAAGTGCACTAGCAAATAGACATTTCGTTCATCCTATATCTGTGCCAAGCATATCCAGCTCACAGTCCAGCTTGCTATTCAGCTTTTCATTTAGATTGCTAACCAGACTACACACTATTGAGAATTGATTCCAGGCATTAAAACGTAAAACAATTCTGCAAACGATTGTCCACGCGTCTGGGTAATGAAGCTTGCTTCTAGATGATCTGCCAGTTTGCAACCTCCTTCTTTGAACACCTCGCCAATAGTCCATGTATTGGGTTCATGTATTTAACATGTGTTCGAGAAGACTTTCCATGTCCTCTCCTCTACTCACCGCCAATCCACTTGTTGCACTAAGGAAGGAGCCGTGCGCCACATCTGAGAACCGTTTGCAATGGAGAAGGAGCCTGTGCGTTACACTATCCAATAAAGAGAACCAGATTCACGCTGAAGAAGGGAAGATGACTATGCCTTGGCCTACGATTTGTTAGATGTCATACTGATCGACTAAATTTAGAGAGCAGTTGACCATTAAAGGGTCGACTTGCTCATCTCTATAAACAAATATATATACCAGCCTCTACAAGAGAGCTCAGTTAGTTCGTAGTTTTATCAATTCATGCTTTGATTTATTTTTCTTGAGCACATTGAATTTTTGTTCCATCATTTAGATAAAGAGTTGTACGCTTTCCTGTTGATGATTGTGTTTGAGTAGAAGTTAGCCAAGCACCACCCCTTATTGCTGAGAGGGACCCTCATCAACCAGCAGTTTATTTCCTTTTCTTGTTTATTTCTTTCATCTTTTCTATTGTAGTTAGTTTTGTTTCCACTTTATGGTTCAGTATTTGCAATTAGATAGAATAGATTTTAGTTCTGTTTATTTTCTTTCTGTTACAAGTTATGCAATTTAAATTCTAGTTTTTTTCTTAATGATTTATTTATGTTCATGAATTTGTTTAAGTTCATTTCATTATTCAATTTTCTTAATAAGTAGGTTTATTTATTGTCTTTATGCATTAGATCTACATCTGCACAAATTCAGCTGAAGATTAGATCATTTAGGTTAATTTCTATCATTTTAACTATGCAGGCTGTCATTCGGACAACCTATTTAAACTGTCATTTAGTCACCCCTTTTAGACCTACAATTTAGTTCGTCATTTAGTCCATAGTTTCATTTTTAGTGTTTTTAATGTGTTTTGAGATTGTTTTCAGTTATGTTTCTTTAATATTTGAAATATACTTTGACTAATATAGTTAAATGATAGTTCTATTTAACATTAAAGTTAAATTGGATTGTTTTAGGTTATTTATTAAAAGTTTATTTACTTCTTTTCACCTTGAGTATGTGTTAAACTATTTTATGTTTTCTTTCTTGAGTTTGTTTCTGATTTCTTTTTACGGGTGTATTGTTTTGTATTTATGCCTTTGGATTGATTTATCCATTTGCATGTAAATTTCAGTATTGTGTGTGTTATCCTTAGTATGTTTCCATCTTATTATTTTTTTCATTATGTGATTACTGAAAGAGACTTGTAGGACAAAATTCAAAGATATTCCTATTAAGTTTTCTACTTGTTTCTTTTTATTTAATTTTATTTATTAAGTTTTCTACTTGCTTATTAATTAGATCTTCCTTGCATCTTAGTTTTTAATTTAAATATTAGTTGTTAATAGTATCTTTTTCAGTTTAAAGTTATTTACTTATAGAATAAATTGTCAATTATTTATTGTAATATTTTCATCCAGTTTAATTACCTTAATAATTGAATTCTTAGGAGTTTGACTCGATTTTTCATTTTGAAATATATTTCGATCTTTTGTTTTTTAGAATATTTCCATGACACTATAAGAACCCCTCTACTTTTGCATATATTTTGTGTAAAATATAAGCCTACCAAGCCCGGTTGATAATTAAATATTAGGTGAATTATTCTAGATGTTATAACACACCCAACATTTTGGCATCGTTGTCGGGGAGTTGTTCTGTAAGGTAGAGTAGAATTCTGTATGAAACTTAGTAGTAGGCTGGTGGCGAGGGAACGGTAAGACGAGAGGTAAGAACTTGCGCATATTTTATAACAGGTGCCCCTAAATCTAGAAACAGTGGTAGTATAGGTTTTCTTTAATTTAAATTTTTCATGAGTAGACCTAGAGATCCTCAGGGTAGATTTGTTAAGATAGGAAAAATTATTGAAATCCCTACTAACTTTCATAGGGGACATAATTCCCCAACTACTAACTCACCAGAAAGGTATCGAATGACGCATATAGGAGGTAGTTCTACTCGGAAACCGGAAGAGACCCTCTCAAGGGATCTTACTGGGTAAGCCATAGAGGGAGAAGGAACTTTGACAGGAGGTTCTAAGGACCCCATCCCTGAGGAAGTTCAATAGGATCAACCACTAGATATCTCTAACCCTCCACTAGTCTTGAATCCAAATAACACAAATTTTTCACTAGTAGAAGATCCTAACTTCATTGACTTTGTTGATCCTTCCCAAGTAAAATCTCTCTTTGGAACCTCCGTAGATCCAGTTATCTCACAAATCGAAACTTCTAGCTTATATGGAGAGACGGGAAGAGAACGAAGATCATGATGAAGTTAGAAATGATGAAGGAGAAGGGGGAAATCGAACTGAGGATACCTTTGGTTTCCCTGTTTTAGACACGATGCAGGATGTAACTATGAAGAATATCCCTCCTTCCTCCTTACCGACTTTCTATGGAAAAAGTAACGAGGACCCAGACACATTCCCGTTCGAGTTCGATATCCTTTGTAGGAGCTATAATTATCTACAAGATGCTCACAAACTAAAACTCTTTCCCACTACACTAAAAGAGTCGGCCTTGAGATGGTTCATGGGATTGGGAGAATTCACTATCAAGACTTGGGACAATATGAAAACTTCATTATTGCGAAAATATAAAGAGTACTGCAAACCTAAGGACTCTCAACATGATATATTCAAAATAAAACAACTTTAAAATGAGAGCCTCAAGAATTATCTCAAAAGGTTTGTTTATACATTACATAAATATAAATATAGTGACCTCTGAGAGGATGCAGTACGTATACTTTTCCTTAAGGGGATCTTCAAGGACTTATTAGAAAGTATTAATCTCATGGCGGATGGCGATATTCCTCATAAAACCTTTTCAAAAATTGGTGAGATGTGTAAAAAATATTCTAGGAGTAGGGGGGAAGTTGCAAAAAGTTTTCGAGAGCCTTATAGTAGAAATGTAAGAGGAAACGTTCCTAGTTCAGGTGGATTTACAAAAGTAGAGTTAGGAAACCTATTGGAGAACTTCAAAACTAATATCTTAGTAGAAATGGGTTCTCAACTAGATGCTTTACAAGCCAAGAAAAGGCAAGATGAAGAATGAGCAACGATGAGTATTTTTTGTCCAAGATGTAAAACTAAACATACCCAAAGGGAATGTCCATTAAACAACATCTTCGTATGTCACATCTGTAAAGAAGAACATCCAATAGATAACTGCCCATCCTTGCCTGGGTTGCAAGCCATATATAAGAGTGGGGATGTAGCTGAAACATATAGAAGGCCTCCTTGTCAACCTAGAGACCAACCAGCATATCCAAACTTTCCACTGCAACCCGTGACTCTATTATCCTCCATATCAACCACCTCAACAATTGAACAATTAAAGTTAGAAAAATCGGCCACCCCAGTACCCTCCTCCTCAATTTCCACAACAACAATATTGGTCACAAGGATGGACAGGACAACCATATCCTCAGTCACAACCTTTCCCTGCACCTAATCATCCTTATCCTAAGCATTAAACAAATTTCCAGCAAATTTCACCTGGATTTGTACCTCTAGTTCCTTTTATCACACAACAACCTCATCATTTCCAGAACACAAATCCTCCTCAACCGACATTATTACATGTGCAACCAATACCTAACCCTAATAATAAACCAACTCGATCTCTTAACAACATTGAGTTGAAAACTCTTCCATCATACCTTATTTCGACTATACCTGTACATGAAATTCAATTACGATCAAGAAGCGTTGTGAATGATAAACCCAAGTCATTAGTCATCATTCATGAAGCAAATGAATAAGAAGAGGATTCAAATGAACCCATGAATTATGCTATTTTGGAGGTGTTGGCCAGATTTTCTGACTTGGCCAACTTAACGAGATTAAGCCCACACAAGTTGCTTAAAGAAGCTTCCGGAGTGTTTGAAATGGAAAAATATCGCAAGTTTTGGTCCTACTACCAACTGAATTTATTCTCTTATGGAGAACTTAAAAATTCAATAAAAATTTATCTTAATTCTTTCACTGCTTAAAATAAACCCTACAGTTAGTTTCCTAAGTCTAAGTTATCATAAAATGCTTTCTTAAGGAAAGTATCAAGTTTTAGGGTTTTGTTTTAAATATTTTAACTAAAAAACTATTTTAAATTTTAGCAAACTAATCTAATTCTATTTAACGGCTATTGAAATAAACTAAAATTTAAGAAATAAACTAAGCTAAGATTAAAATTAACTAACTATCCTATCTCAGCTGAGAGCAACTTGAAAACTAAATTAATTACCAATTAATGATTTCAAATAAACAAAGAGATAGACAATAACAATTCAAATGAAAATATTTAAATCATTATCATATAATCACTTTATCGAATATGCACTTGACAACAAAAAATTAAAATAGGTAACTACTTTTCATTTTTCTCTTATGTTCTATTAATTAATAACTAATATTCAATACTAAATATTTGAATAATAAGATGATGTTTATTCATGAAAACATTGTAGAAAATAAAAATGAAATCAAAAAATAAATATGAAATGTTTATATTATCAAATTTTAATTATCAATCCAAATATCGATTAATCAAATTTAATAATATCCTCAAATCAAACATTAATATTGTGCAAAGAGACTATTATTTTGGATAATAAATACAATCATAGCACAGTATAATTGTATAAAAAGTATAGTGAGAAAATAGTGTATCAAA
>LPNX010519618.1:132517-159826 GCA_001517045.1 Pseudotsuga menziesii
CCATCGACCGATATTAAGAGAAACAAAAACAAAATTTTTGGGGAATAAATTCCCTTTAATTCTCCTAGTCTTCTCCAGGCAGCATCTCCTTCCAGCGTCTCCTGGCAGAGTCTCCTCAATTCTTCTCCTTCAAAGCAAAGTTTATAGAAAATAAAAATGATTTCTAAAGACAATAAATTCATCTCCATATCTCTAGAGACCCCCCTCCTCTTCTCCTTCGAATTAACTCTGCTTAAATAAACAGAAGACCTCATAAAAATTTTCAAAAATTGCTCTTACAGCTGGATGCAATCGAAATTTTCTAGAAAATATTCTCTGTTTAGGCATGAATTTTTTGTAACTTGTTGAGACATCCTCAAAATTGTTCATGATTAGGGGTAAAATACCCCATTTCTGAAGTGGGTTTTTGATGGTTTTTTTAGATTCTTTTTTATTTGCCCAAAATCCTTCATGCAAAAATGCCTCTCCTTACTGGTGCGCAATGGACAGTTACGGATCTTGGCGAATTTGTATCTAATTGATGAAGGAGATCCATGCAACGAAGACCTGCACATTCACAAGAAACATAACTTAAATTAAACGGAAATTCATTCATTAAGAAATTCATTATAAGGGTCAAAGAATTTTCCTAGCAAATCGAGTTGAAATATTAGAGTTTGTTTAGCTAAACATGCTGATAGTCAAATATCTCTGCGATTTTGGTGCATAAGAGAACATGTAAAACTTCTATGTAACAAGTTAATATAATTTGGTACCCTGTGATCTCATGGCGATATGCAACAATAAAATGGCGATTTGTTGTAACTATAATCTTAATTTTTAGCCTGTTAATTATTTGATCTCTATCGTAAAACAATCTTTTACTTTTATTTTCATTTGTTATCATTTTGTTGATGAACTGAAGACACACAAGAAAAAATTGGATGATTTGGTGCATATTTTATAGCAATGTTCTCTAAATTCTCAAATAGTTAGTTACAACCAATTTTGATTTTGTTAAACGTGAAAATCTCTCAAACTTGAGCTGACAATGATCACACAGTGAAACGTAGATTTCCCAATTAATGATAACTTGGTGTCATATTTATTTAGTAGATTTTGTGTGATTCGACAGGATTGGTGGATCTTAACTCTTTGAAATTATTTTTCTTTTACCAATGAGTTAAATTGTTAACATATGGATTCTTACGTATGTGTTTAAGAGTTGAATGAAATGTAGCCATTTACCTTTACGATCATTACTCTTGGTATTATCATATTTTCTAGATAAGAACAAAACGTAAAAAGTGTGACATTGTTTCCCTACACCATGGAATGATATTTTCAAATGTTGCTTGGCAATGCAAATAGTCTTGTTAGCAGAAAACTTTGATACATAGATAACATAACATTTTATACTCCTGCAAAAACGACATTCAATGATATTTTTTTAAGCTGAACCTTATTGCTTAGCTTTCTCCATATCTAGGTTTACTTTGGAACAATCCATATGCATTTAATACAACCCCTGGTGATCTCTATTATGAGACATGCATTCAAAACTTCTAAAGAATGGAGTATTCAACATAAATTCAAAACATGCCTTTAATATAATTATTATCTACTTGAAAATGTATGCAATTGATAACTCATTTGATAACAATGCAAAATTAATAAAATGAGTAGAGAAAGCAACATGTATTTAAGAATCTAATGACAACTTTCATTTGTAAAGATTATTTAAAATAAAATATATTTAAACTTTTGTTTAGTTTCTTATTGCATTTTAACCAATGAAAGAAACATAAATGAAAATTTCAATGTTTCAAGATTTCAAACGATCATTAAAAATGACTACAGGAGAGATTATATTTATGAGGGGTAACGTTTGGTAGAGTGATCAAAACAAGCTTAGTTAATAATAAAAATGTGATATTAAGTTTTCTTAATCACTTTAAAATGACCAATAAAATGTATATTATTATAGATTCTCATTATAATATTTTTCTTGTGTGTAATATTTTGAATGAGTATTTGAAAAGTAAAGGCTAAGAAAATTTTGAGAGCTTTGAAAGGGTACAAATTTATTAATAATCTTCAAAGTGTGTGGATTTTACGATGGAACTCAATTAGCTATAATAATCCCAAATTGAATTACTTAAAAATCTTGATGAAATTTTCACTTAACCAATAAAGCAATGAAGGTGTAAACTTTGCAAGTCTACTGAAGCATCACATCAAAACAATCTAAAATGAAAATGTGTGAGTATCATCAAGCAACCAAGACACCATAAAACTCAAACGACTAAGACAAACCTCATTACCAAATCCTTGTTTAATAGAAACCAAGTCAAAGAATGTATAATGCAAAGAATGAGGGATCGTCAAAAGATAACCATGAAATCACTTATCAAATCAAGAAAGATGAAAGAAAAGAAAACCAAAAGCAAGTATTCACAAATTTTTAATGGGGTCCCTTTATTTCGTGCAAAATCAAGGGGAGTTGTTGGGGTGCCAACAAATGGAGACATACCTGGGTGAACCAGTTATCTCTGCAAAATAATTCTAAATTTTAAATAAGAGAAATAATGATAAAAGCCTCTTCAAATGTCAATCTCTCAATCACATAACTTAATCTTTCCATTGGATTATATATGTAAAGATTGAACTGAAACTTTCAAACTCAATCAAAATATCCCGACCATTATCCAAAATATTATAAAGATAAATGATTATTCTACAAATGCAGAAAGAAAATTTTCCAAGGAATCAGTTTCTCTTAACCAAAACAAGTCAAAGAACACGTAGTATGTAGGTATGGCCTCAATACCACAGGATAAACCTGTTAACCTCACTCAGATGCTTTTATCCCATCCACTAGATATAGATAAAAAAAATATTCTTTTGGACATAATAAATAAAGACATTAACTGAAGACTACTACTTTGGCTTGCTAACCAGATGTTGGCAACATCATTCACAAGAACTACCGAAAAATGAAAAGGTTGGCTCGTGATGAGACCTCCTTTCTCCTAATCAAATGAATAAGAGCCATCACCCTGGCTTGGTAACTAGATGCAGTAATGTTACTTCAACAGAGCTTATGATCATGACGGGTCGGCTCATGATGAGACCTCCCGTTCTTTAGTTAATCCCTTATATTTTATTAATGTTATGTACAATGAATAATATTAAGGTTATTGTTAATCTCAAGAGAGATTACTTAGTGGATGGGGAATCAGATCCAAATGGCCCATTAAAGAGCAAAGGATGGCATAAAAAGTCTAAAAGATAACTTACGATTCCTGACTTACTTCAATCTAGGGAAAATTATTCCTTTGAAAAGAAACTTATCTACATTATAGCATCATTTTGAAAGATAAATATCCTAGATAATAGCTGAGTAACTCAATCAATCCATCAATATGATCCATAATAAAATTTTCAAAGCCAAGACTAATATCGCTTGGTTAGAATCTTGACAAAAGAAGAGTGTCTTTATAATGATGTCCCTTTAACAAAAAAGGATTTCGATCAAATACTTGACAAAAATGCATGGTTTTGATCACCACGTGCTAAAATTAGTTTACCCCCTTTTTGGAAAACAAGCAAACCACTCAAAAGAAAATTCTATTAACTTACAAAATAAAACGATTAAAGCAAGAAATCTGAAATGGATATATGCAAATTCAAAAATAAAAACTCAGCCCTGAATAGATTAACATCTTTCAGTGGAGAAACATGAAATAACTATATCAGAAATGAAAAGACAGAATTAGTTTCAACAAAATGAAAAATATGTTTCTCTATAAATTGCGACAAAAGGATTTGTTAAAAATAAGCAAGATGTTTTAATAAGTTAGGCTGCTCTTATTAATAAGCAAAAGAAAACAAACCAAAAATAAACAAATTTAAACTTAATCTTAATTACATATGCAGTTACAACTCAAAATATTTTGGTATTGATGTGCGACAACATTCTTCATTTTCTTAAAAGTTCCTGCTTATGATCATAAGAATGTATAAAACATTTTCCAAATGAAGTAAAAAAAGTAAAATATAAATGAGTGAACAAGAAAATTTTAAATAAATGATAATTATGAGCAAGAGAGTCAAAGGTAAAGAAAACATCCCTGAATGTATCGCTAAGTTTCACCTCAAGAAATTGGCATCATCTTCATAACTGCGTTTATTCAAAACAAGCAAAAGTAAAAATGAAGAAAACAAAATAAACCTAACCCTAAATATGCACACAAGAAATCAATTGTAATGAAAATTTAAGTAAATCGAAATAGCCAATGAAGCCATCGAAGCATTTGTAATCCTGCAAAATAAAACATATCAAATATTAATAATATGAATTAAAATGCTTCATATTGAAAAATAGAAAGTATTAAATTAGAGCTTATATCTACAAAAGAAAAAAAAACAGGACATGGAAACCTTTTAAGATATGATCCTTCCAACAAAAAATAAATTGAATCATAAAAAATAAGATTGGAGGACATATACAACTTGTGAAGATTCAATGGACTGTGTGATAGAAAATTCATCAGGATAATAATAAAAAAGTGGCATGTCGAGATTACAATCAATGGTTTCAAGGGAAGTTAAAGTAGAGGATATCTTTTGTAAGGAAACATCGTCATCATAGAATTGAAAATCAAATTTTGACATTACCTTAGAGTGAGAAATTTCCCTTTGAAATTCATGAGATTTTGACGACTCAATTAATTCACAATTGAAAAGATTAGTATCGCCAAAATCTAAAACATTATAAGAAATGGTTTTATCTTCTAACTTAGCTTCTTTAATATTATCGTATGCATGAGATTCATGAGCGATATTTATAAAATTATTTTCATCGTAAATATCTTGAATAGAAGTATCTTCATACAACAAATCACTTTGCATAGGAACTGACCATAGTGCAGAATTTGTTTGTATATTAGTATCTGGACATGAACTATAATTGGTAAATAGAACCAGATATAAAGCATGATAACTTTCCAAATGTTGAAAATTAGATGTTCCCCTTTTCATAGGACAATCTTGATTAACTGATTCAAGAGCAAAATCATTGTCCATATTATGATTTATTGATATATTTTGTAAAGGAATGAGATAATTTTGTTGAATTTGAGAAGAAGAAAATGCAAAATCATAATTTATGCAACTATCATTCAAAGATTCGGTTTTAGGTCCTAAAATCATTGATTCCTTTTCGATTATAATTGCTTGAACAAGAGAATGGTTTTTTAATGTAAGTGTCCAATTCAAATTCTTTTGTTCTTGAAATTGTATATTAGAAGATCCTAAGATTTGTTGATGTTCAATAATTTTAGTTTCATAATTTGGACCAATAATATTATACCTTTAATAAATATTAACTGATGAAGTGATGCAACCATCAAAATGCATATCATCAATTTGAAGCTTATCATTATTTGCTTGATCATGTAAAGTTGAATAAGAATCAAGATATGAAAATAAATCTGTTATTTCTTATGTAGAAAGTTGATCTTTCTCATGGAATCTAAAATGCATTAACATAAATCTTGAAAATAAAGTACTAGTAGATTCACCTTCTTGTTTGCGAAGATTTCCGATCTCATACCTCAACTCTTGATAATTATAATCCTCGTGCGCATAAATAAAAAACTCCATGAAATGTTTCCATGAATGAATGGATTTAGCTGGTAACATTTTGAACCAGCCCCAAATTCTTCTTTTGAAAGTGACAATAAAAATCCTGCAAATCTTACTCTCACACACTATACGATAATGGTTACAAATATCTATAAATTCAATGAGATGTTTTAAAGCAGTCATTTTACCTTCTCCATCAAAACTTAACTTTTGCAAGAGATTTACTGCACTTTCAGAAATACCTCTAGCAGGCCCAGGCATGCTAAAAACATGTTCTAAAACAGTAATAGGAGCCATTTTAAAATATATCAAAATTTAAAAGAAATAGCTCAAAAGAGCTTACTTGCCGATCGACCCTCCTTTTAGTGCCATTTTCTGGCCGGATTTTCTGACTTGGACAACTTAAGGAGATTAAGCTCACACGAGTTTCTTAAAGCAGCTTTCGGTGTGTTTGAAATGGAAAAATCTCGCAGGTTTTGGTCCTGCTACCAAATGAATTTATTATCTTAAGGAGAACTTAAAAATTCAATAAAAAATTATCCCAATGCTGTTACTGCTTAAAATAAACCCTAGAGTTAGCTTCCTAAGTCTAAGTTATCCTAAAATGCTCTCTTAAGGTTAGTCTCTAGTTTTAGGGTTTTGTTTTAAATATTTTAACTAAAAAACTATTTTAAATTTTAGCAAACTAATCTAACTGTATTTAACAGCTATTGAAATAAACTAAAATTTAAGAAATAAACTAAGCTAAGATTAAAATTAACTAACTATCCTATCTTAGCTGAGAGAAACTTGAAAACTAAATTAATTTCCAATTAATGATTTCAATTAAACAAAGAGATAGACAATAACAATTCAAATGAAAATATTTAAATCATTATCATCTAATCACTTTATTGAATATGCACAACAACAAAAAATTAAAATAGGTAACTACTTTTAATTTTTCTGTTATGTTCTATTAATTAATAACTAATATTCAATACTAAACATTTGAATAATAAGATGATATTTATTCATGAAAACATTGTAGAAAATACAAATGAAATCAAAAAATAAATACGAAATGTTTATATTATCAAATTTTAATTATCAATACAAATATCGATTAATCAAATTCAATAATATCCTCAAATCAAACATTAATATTGTGCAAAGAGAGTATAATTTTAGATAATAAATACAATCATAACACAGTATAATTGTATAAAAAGTATAGTGAGAAAACAATATATCAATACATATATATATAGATAAAGTTTTCAAAATAGTAATAAAATACCAGTTTGAGAACTCAAGTCACAATCCTTCACAAAGATAAAACTCTAGCAAAGAAATTAAAACCAGAACTGTAATTATATTTTAGATAAGTCTATTTCTTCAATACTCCATCGACCAATATTAAGAGAAACAAAAACATAATTTTTGGGGAAGAAATTCCCTTTAATTCTCCCAGTGTTCTCCTGGCAGCATCTCCTAGTAGCGTCTCCTCAATTCTTCTCCTTCAAAGCAAAGTTTCCAGAAAAGAAAAATGATTTCTGAAGACAATAAATCCATCTCCATATCTCTAGAAACCCCCCTCCTCTTCTTCTTTGAATTAACTCTACTTAAATAAACATAAGACCTCATAACAATTTTCAAAAATTGCTCTTACAGCTGGATGCAATCGGAATTTTCTGGAAAATATTCTCTATTCAGGCATGAATTTCTCCTAACTTGTTGAGACATCCTCAAAATCTTCCATGGCTAGGGGTAAAATACCCCGTTTTTGAAGTGGCTTTTCGACAGTTTTTTTCAAATTCCTTTTGATTTTCCCAAAATCCTCCACGCAAGAACACCTCTCCCTGCTGGTGCGCAATGGATAGTTGTGGATCCTGGTGAATTTGTATCTTATTGATGAAGGAGATCCATAAATCCAAGACCTACACATTCACAATAAACATAACGTAAATTAAAGGGAAATTCATTGCAAGGGTCAAAGAATTTTCCTAGCAAATCGAGTTGAAATATTAGAGTTTGTTTAGCCAAACATGGTGATAGTCAAATATCTCTGCGATTTTGGTGCATAAGAGAACACGTAATTCTTCTCTGTAACAAGTTAATATAATCTGGTACCCTGCGATCTCATGGCGATATGAAACAATAAAATGGCGCTTTATTGTAACTATAATCCTAATTTTCATCCTGGCAATTATTTGATCTCTATCGTAAAACAATCATTTACTTTTATTTTCATTTGTTATCATTTTGCTGATGAAATGAAGACACGCAGGAAAACTCTAGATGATTTGGTGCATATTTTATAGCAATGTTCTTTGAATTCTCGAATAGTTAGTTGCAACCAATTTTTATTTTGTTAAATGTGAAAATCTCTCAAACTTGAGCTAACAATTATCACATAGTGAAACGTAGATTTCCCAATAGATTCTGTGTGATTTGACAAGATTAGTGGATCTTAACTCTTTGACATGATTTTTCTTTTATTGGTGAGTTAAATTGTTAACATATGGATTCTTACGTATGTGTTTAAGAGTTGAATGAAATGTAGCCATTTACCTTTATGATCATTGCTCCTGGTATTATTATATTTTCTAGATAAGAACAAAATGTAAAAAGTGTGACATTATTTCCCTACACCATGGAATGATCTTTTCAAATGTTGCTTGGCAATGCAAATAGTCTTGTTAGCAGAAAATTCTTACGTATGTGTTTAAGAGTTGAATGAAATGTAGCCATTTACCTTTATGATCATTGCTCCTGGTATTATTATATTTTCTAGATAAGAACAAAATGTAAAAAGTGTGACATTATTTCCCTACACCATGGAATGATCTTTTCAAATGTTGCTTGGCAATGCAAATAGTCTTGTTAGCAGAAAACTTCGATACAGAAATAACATAACATTTTATACTCTTGCAAAAGCGACATTCAATGATAATTTTTTAAGCTAAACCTTATTGCTTAGCTTCCTCCATATATAAGTTTACTTTGGACCAATCCATATGCATTTAATACAACCCTTGGTGATCTCTATTATGGGAAATGCATTCAAAACTTCAAAAGAATGGAGTATTCAACATAGATTCAAACCATGCCTTTAATATAATTATTATCTACTTGAAAATGTATGCAATTGATAACTCATTTGATAACAATGCAAAATTAATAAAATGAGTAGAGAAAGCAACATGTATTTAAGAATCTAGTGACAACTTTCATTTGTAAAGATTATTTAAAAGAAAATATATTTAAACTTTTGTTTATTTTCTTATTGCATTTTAACCAATGAAAGAAACATAAATGAAAATTTCAATGTTTCAATATTTTAAACGATCATTAAAAAGAACTACAGGAAAGATTATATTTATGACGGGTAACGTTTGGTAGAGTGATCAAAACAAACTTAGTTAATAATAAAAATGTGATATTAAGTTTTCTTAATCACTTGAAAACCAGCAATAAAATGTATATTATTATAGATTCTCATTATAATATTTTTATTATGTGTAATATTTTGAATGAGTATTTGAAAAGTAAAGGCTAAGAAAATTTTGAGAGCTTTGAAAGGGTACAAATTTATTAATAATCTTCAAAGTGTGTGGTTTTTACGATGGAACTCAATCAGCTATAATAAGCCCAAATTGAATTATTTAAAAGTCTTGATGAATTTTTCACTTAACCAATAAATTAATGAAGGTGTAAACTTTGCAAGTCTATTGAAGCATCACGTCAAAACAATCTAAAATGAGAATGCGCAAGTATCATCAAGCAACCAAGACACCATAAAACTCAAACGACTAAGACAAACCTCATTACCAAATCCTTGTTTAATAGAAACCAAGTCAAAGAATGTATAATTCAAAGAATGAGGGATCGTCGAAAGATAACCATGAAATCACTTATCAAATCAAGCAAGATGAAAGAAAAGAAAACCAAGAGCAAGTATTCACAAATTTCTAATGGGGTCCCTTTATTTCATGCAAAATCAAGGGGAGTTGTTGGGGTGCCAACAAGAGGATGTGAACATTCCAAAATTTCCAGTACACACCCATCCTCCACAAGAAACTATTCAGGAGAAAAAAGTTCCTCCATTTCCAGAAATACTAGTAATAGAAAAACCTATAGTTCATCCAAAGTCTAACATTTTGAATGAATTAAAGAATATCTGTATTAAAATCCCTCTATTACAAGCTATCAAAGACATACCAATCTACAGCAAGGTAATAACGGAGCT
This sequence comes from Pseudotsuga menziesii, assembly GCA_001517045.1. Classification (NCBI taxonomy): domain Eukaryota; kingdom Viridiplantae; phylum Streptophyta; class Pinopsida; order Pinales; family Pinaceae; genus Pseudotsuga; species Pseudotsuga menziesii. The sequence continues at coordinate 142,377 of LPNX010519618.1, forward strand.
ATGTACTAAATGCTCAAGAAAGAAGAAAAAGGACCCTCTCACAATTCATGTTATAGGAGAGATGTCTGAATGTATGACAGATCAGTCCCGTATTGCAAAATATACAAATCCAGGAGCCCCAGTAGTGATTGTAATTATAAACAACACTGCCATAGAAGATACATTAATCGATTTAGGATCCTCTATTAACATCATGACCACCGTAGTTTTAGAATTTTTACAGTCAGGACAATTTATCCAACCCACTCCTTCCATCATAGAACCAGCGGACCGTACTATGATAAAACCCGCTAGAGTCCTAGATGACAAAGTTGTATTAGTAGCCTCATGGGAATACCCTGTCGAATTTATGGTTGTAGAATCAAAGGATCCTTCTAAAGGGAATCCTATTATCTTGGGAATACCATGGTTAGCTACCACAAATTCTTTTATAGGATGTAGGGATGGAGAGATGATTATTTCCAATGGGTTGTCTACACAGAGACTTATTTTATACCCCCCAGCACAACCAATAGCTGAAAATTCATGGTGGTTAAATTTTTCTTTCAGGGATGAGGACCTTGATGGCCTCTCCCTTCCTAGTGATTTCTCTCAAGCACTTCAAGAGAAGACCACTGAGAATGTATTAAATCAGTTTTTTTCTTCAACAATCTGTACAGATTTCCCTCATTCTTTTGCTCAATTCGATCAGATTTTTGGAGATGAGTTTTAAGATAATATGGCTCTCTCAATGTTTATAGAGACACCTTATTTCTTCATGATTGAAGAGAATGCAGGACCTTATACCATACCTTGTGGGGTTGGCCCTGAAAAATTTCTACATATAAACGCAGGATTAAGTGAAAACCAACAAGCACAACTGCTTAAAGTTCTTAAGAAACAAGCTGGATCATTTGGATGGGAATACACCGATATGAAAGGTATACACCCTGACACCTGTATTCACCGTATTTATATGGTCCAAACATGTCACCTGTAAGGTAGCTACAGAGGAGGATGAATCCTTCTTTAAAGGATATAGTAAAAGAAGAATTACAAAAACTCCTCACCACTGGTTTCATCTATCCTATCTCCAATAGTAAATGGGTATCTCCTTTAGTAGTAGTCCCAAAGAAAGTCACAGGTAAATGGTGCATTTGTGTTGATTTTAGGGAGCTAAATAAAGCTACACTTAAATACTACTTTCCTTTACCTTTTATTGATCAAGTGTTAGATGCCCTGTTAGGTAAATAGTATTTTTTCTTTCTTGACGGATATAGTGGTTACAACCAGATTTTAATAGCACCGGAAGATCAAGACAAGACCACTTTTACATGCCCCTAGGGAACATATTCTTATCAAGTTTTGTCATTTGGCCTATGTAATGCACCTGCCACTTTTCAGCAAGCAGTCTTAGGAATCTTTTCTAATCTTATACATGACTGTGTGGAGGTGTACATGGATGATTTTACGGCCTATGGTAATACCTTTCAAGAAGCCCTTGACAATATAGAGAAGGTCTTGATATGATGTCAAGAAACAAATTTATCCCTTATTCATGAAAAATGTAAAATGTTACTGACAGAAGGTATAGTTTTAGGACATCATGTTTCCTCTAAAGGAATTAAGGTAGATCCTACGAAAATCGAAGTAATTGTTGGCCTTCCCTCTCCCAAAAATCAGAAAGAGGTAAGAATCTTTCTTGGTCACGTAGGCTATTACCACCACTTTATTGAAAATTTTACTAAAATAGATGCACCAATGTTTTAATTACTTACAAAGGATATAGAATTCCAGTGGACATAATCTTGTCAAAATGCTTTTGAAATTCTAAAAGCTAAACTATCGATGGCACCAATACTCAGGGGTCCCGATTGGTACCTTTCTTTTCACATATCCACCGATGCCTCTGATACGCCCATAGGAGGAGTCCTCGTCCAAAAAGAGGGACAAGCACCTTATGCCATTTATTTTATTAGTAATAATTTTACTCCTGCCGAACTTAATTACACTGTTACTGAAAAATATTTTTTGGCAGTAGTTTATTCTATTAATAAGTTTCATCATTGCATTATAGGTTATGAATTTTTTGTGCATACCGATCACTCTGCCATTATATTTCTAATGGATAAACCAATTACTAATGGTAGAGCGACCCAGTGGCTTCTTTTATTGCAAGAATTTAACATTACCATCACTAACCAACCTGGTAAAGAAAATATAGTAGCAGATTTCCTTTCTTGTATTCAACATGAAGATGGTACTAAACTAGTTGACAACACTTTTCTTGATGAACATCTATTTTTTGTATCTGTTCATACCCCTTGGTTCGCACATATTGCGAATTATTTAGCAACTAGGAAAATACCAAACCATTTGTTCCCACATGAGAAGTGTCGTATTATAGTTCAGAGTTCCAATTATTCTTGGGTTGATAATGATCTATTTTGCACTGGTCCAGATCTTATTATTCGACGATGCGTGTGACAATATGAAATGACAGACATTCTCCATGCATGCCATGATCATGTGGAGGACATTTTTTTGATAAGAGGATGGCATACAAAGTATTACATTTTGGTTATTATTGGCCAATCATTTTTAAGGATGCAGCCAAATATGACAAAGGATGCAATAGTTGCCAAAGAATGGGTAGAGCTACACCATCTGATCAAATGACCCTACAATCCCAAGTCATGATTGAACCCTTTGATAAATGGGATCTTGATTTTGTAGGACCAATTTCTCCCATGTCTCGAAAAAATAAATATATCCTAGTTTGCACAGACTATGTCACCAAATGGGTAGAAGCTAAAGCTTTGTTTAGGGCCACAGAGAAATCACTGGTAGAATTCATATATGAAGAAACATTCACCCTGTTTGGTGTACCTAGAGAAATTGTCAGAGATCAAGATACTCAATTTACTTCTAAATTAATGAAAGAACTTACTACGAAATATGGCATCTGGCATTGCAAATATTCACCTTATCACCCTCAGGCTAATGGTCAGGTAGAATCGACCAATAAAGTATTAGAAGCCATTTTAACCAAAACCATTCACTTGCATCATAAGGATTGGGTAGATATACTCCCAGAGGTTTTATGGGACTATAGGATAACATGGAGAAACACACCGGATATACCTTCTATGAGTTAGTGTATGGAAAACAATTCCTTTTACATATTGAATTTCAATTTAAAACCTTTCGTATGGAAGAACAATTAGGCATGAATTTGGATGAAGCACAGAAACAATGAATATTACAAATTAATGAGTTAGACGAGATCAGATAAGATGCACTCCAAAGAACCATGCTAATACAGAATCAACGAACGGCATGGCACAATAAATTTATTAAGCAAAAGCAATTTAATACTAGAGATTGGGCACTACTCTTCAACTCGCGGTTTAAAATTTTCAAAGGAAAGTTAACTACCCATTGGATGGGCCCATACGAAGTAGTTACAACTTTTTACAATGGGTTAGCAAAAATTAAAACAATCGATGGCTCACAAATTTCCTTCGTAGTAAATGGACATAGACTCAGTCTTTATCATCAACCGACATCTAAACAGGATTTTATACAAAAATTTTTGTAGCAGAATGAAATGGAATTAGTCGAAGGGGAAGCTATTCCTCCTGATCCTGATTCTTGAAAAGTATTTTGGGTTATTATCACTTGTATATATGTAAATATGTGTGTTCTTTGAATAAATAAGAGTCATTTATAATAGATTGTTTACAAGGGACTCTTTTTTCTTTTTATATATGACTTCATGAATAAATTGAATCATATAACAAGTTGTTTTGCAGTTTGATTATAAGTATTCTATCTGTATAAGCAGCCCATGGAGTATTACTTGGAAAATGGAAGTATGTTAAAACACTCATCGGGTATCTTAACCTTTCTTGGGGTACTTTTGAAATTTGTAGCTTATAGTGAAAATTAAAAATTACAATCCTCTGTATATCATTCTTAAACAGCTCTTCTATGATTCATATGGTTTTTGGTATTTGATTCAGACATGTATATTTTTTATTTGCTCTTTTCAACAGTGGCTTGGCAGACCTACTTTCATTATCATATTTTTCACATTATCATCTTACACCTATGGATTACTAGTTCATCTTATGCTTGCTATCGAAACTTGTCTCTCATATATTTTGGTCATAATTCGAGAGTAAGTGGAATTTTTGTCTATGGGGAACATTACTTTTTATGAAGAAGAAAGACTGTAAGGTTAAAGAACAACTTTAAGTTATTATCTTTTGACATGATCTATGGTTAAGGCCATTATGAAATTACTTATAAGTTTATTTTACAAAAAATGAACTATGTGTTTAGTAGGACTTAACATGCTCTAGTACCAATCGGCTTCCATATATTTTATATCATTATATAAGGCAGACCCACTGGGGTACTAAATAGGATTGCTAGTAGCGGATCAATGCTAAGTAAAAACTTAAAACACAGAAGCTTGATAAATGCAAGTAAACTCATCAAGGTACTGAACAGGCTTGCTGGCAGTGGGACTATGCTTACATGGTACCAAGATAAACCTGTCGGGGTACTGAACAGGCCTGCTAGAAGCAAGGAAATACCTAATAAAAGAGATCTAGTTAATGCACTACTATGCACATAGTTCATAAAACAATGATAATATAAAGAATTTTTTTAGAATTTATGAATAAACATGTCATGACAAATTGTTTAACATGTCGTTTGAGAATGGTTGTAAGTTGGGCTTGACCTTGGCCATCTAATTCAACATATACATAGGATGTCATTATCCTAGAAATGGGACCCATAGACTGTAATCTCACATGCTCCGGGGTAAACTAAAATATTTTGTAATGACATGATATCTTTGAAATGAGGCATAGATGACTAGCTTTTCCTGTGGCATTCTTTTCGTTAAATTCGTCCATGAGGATGTTTATATACTGGTATTACCCATTTTATTTGCTGATTGCTGCCCTACTAAAACAAAAGTCATTTTTCTCTTTTAGTAGAACAGCTTTATTAAGCATAAAAAAGACCCATAACCAAATAGAAAATACCGCAGCAGTTCTTCCTTTCAATATGGCAGTATTGTTCAGTAGCATGGTTTGGTTACGTCAATGATTTAGAGCAATGTCACATATTCTCATGATTGTAATAAGTTTAGTCCGAGGCATCATGCTTTATCATCCCGGGAAATAAAACATAGTAAACATCCTACGGCATAGCCTTTGCCTCTATATAGGCATCTAGGTTGTGCTCACTACGCCTTTCTCAATTAGACACTTTAATACAACCTTGGCGGGTATATCACCTAGCATAATCCCCAGTCCATTCAAGCGGTCTTTCTAAGCACTGTTATCTTTTTCATAAACATACATATCTGGATCATTTCCATTTACTAGTTAGTTTTTTTTATTTTTCTTACAAAACAATAAATAACATAATAGAACTCTTTAATTTTTATTTTTTGGAACAATAAATTCTTCTCTCTTATATGCCTTGAGGACATGCCATATCTTTGGTTTGGGAGGAGGATTGGAAAAAATTAGATTGTTTTTACTTTTCATTATTTATGATAGATCTATTTATCTCTGACAAATTATAAGTGTTTTCAAGATAATATAAGCAGTGGAACTTTATTATAGCAAGAAGCATATTTTTATAGCAAAATCAATATGGAGAGCTATATGAAGAATCAAATGAAGGTCCAAATGAAATACCAAATGACAATATGAATAAAACATTGTAATATCATAGCACTTATGATTAAAATTTGCTAACCAAATTTTGTTTTTTGGCAAAATTTTTTTTTACCTTTATGTGGATGCTTAGAAATTTTTCTTATCATTTCATTATTGACAACCTTATCCTCTTACCCAATCATGCATGTAAACTGTCAAATGACTAATTTTCTTGATTATAAATGTGATTTATATTTTTCATGTCATATGTTCAACCTGTCCAAAGTAAAACTTTGGACATGGTTGAATTAATTTTAAACCTTGTGAACTTACTCACTTATGTATATGCTCGTTGTTGGCTCACATCTCAAAATTCGCTATGACAGTGTAATTTGTTATCTTTCCTGTTTGCTCAGTGGGACCTTGGATTTCGCCGGTTTGGGGGAATGTTGATCCTAGATTTGTTATCATTTTTGACAATTAAATTACTCATTTAAAAATATGTTTGATTATATTTTGCATATTTTATGTCACGCGGATCACTATTCAGCCCAGTTATGTATGAATTTAAGGTTTATATAAAATCCATTTATTATTATCATTTTATGATTTTATTGAAAATTGACATTATTAAAGCGCATTTGATATATTAATTGATTTGTATATTTGTTTGCAGGTTATATAATCTTTTTGAATAAATTAACAACAAGCACGCATTAAACTTGCCATGTGCACAGCACGTCCATCTTATCATCCAACTCACTGCGCGATATTCGTTGGTAGTTTTCCAGGTGCTAAAATGTGTTACTACAGACCACAGTCCTGAAGCGCACCAACAAACAGACATTTCATTCATCCTAGATTTGTACCCAACATATCCAGCTCACGGTCCAACTCACTGTTCATCTTTCTATCCATAGGGCTAACTAGACTGCGCACTGTTGAGAATTGATTCCAGGAATTAAAATGTAAAATAGTTCTACAAACGACCTACTCTCCACATGTCTGCGTAATGAAGCTTGCTTCTAGATGATCCACCAGTTTGTAGCATCCTTCGTTGAACACCTCACCAACATTCCACGCGTTGGGTTCATGTATTTAACCTGTGTTCTAGAAGAATTGATGTGTCCTCTCCTCTGCTTGCCACCAGTCCACCTGCTGCACTAAGGAAGGAGCCATGCACCACATCTGAGAACCGTTTGTAATGGATAAGGAGCATGTGTGTTACATTGTCCAATGAAGAGAACCAGATTCGAGTTGAAGAAGGGAGGATGAATATGATTTGGCCTATGATTTGTTAGATGTCATAATGATGACTATATTTAGAGAGCAGTTGACCACTAAAGAGTCGACTTGCTCATCTCTGTAAACAACTATATATACCATCCTATACATGAGAGCTCAGTTAGTTCACAGTTTTATCAGTTCATGCTTTGATTTGTTGTTCTTGAGCACATTGTATTTTTGTTTCATCGTTTGAATAAAGATTTGTACGCTTTGCTGTTGATGATTGTGTTTAAGTAGAAGTTAGCCAGGCACCACCCCTGATTGCTGAGAGGGCCCCTCATCAACCAAAGGTTTCTTTCTTTTTATTGTTTATTTCTTTCATCTTTTCTATTGTAGTTATTTTTGTTTCCAGTTAGTTTTATTATTTCATTTATTTACTGTAATGCATTTTATTTCCAGAATTAAATAATTAGATTGCGTGCATAGTTTTCTTTCGAATTTACTTTCAGTCCTTTCATTTCCAGTTTATGGTTCAGTATTTGCAATTAGATAGAATAGAATTTCAATTTTGTTTATTTCCTTTCTGTTACAAGTTATGCAATTTAAATTCTAGTTTATTTCTTAATGATTTCTTTATGTTCATGAATTTGTTTAAGCTCATTTAATTATTCAATTTGCTTAATAAGTAGATATATTTATTGTCTTTATGCATTATATCTGCATCTGCACGAATTCAGCTAAAGATTAGATGATTTAGGTTAATTTCTAGCATTTTAACTGTGTGGACTATCATTCGGACAACATGTTTAAACTGTCATTCAGACACCCCTTTCAGACCTACAGTTCAATCTATCATTCAGTCCATAGTTTCATTTTTAGTGTTTTTAACGTGTTTTGATATTGTTTATAGTTTTGTTTCTTTAATATTTGAAATATACTTTGACTAAGATAGTTAAATGATAGTTCTATTTAACATTAAAGTTAAATTGGATTGTTTTAGGTTATTTATTAAAAGTTGCTTTACTTATTTTCACCTTGAATATGTGTTAAGCTATTTTATGTTTTGTTTCTTGAGTTTGTTTCTGATTTCTTTTTACTGGTGTATTGTTTTGTATTTATGCCTATGGATTGATTTATCCATTTGCATGTAAATTTCAGTATTGTATGTGTCATCCTTAGTATGTTTTTAGGCTATTCTTTTTTCATTATGTGATCACTGAAAGAGACTTGTAGGACATAATTCAAAGATATTCCTATTAAGTTTTCTACTTGTTTCTTTTTATGTAATTTTTTTTATTAAGTTTTTTACTTGCTTATTTTATTGAGTTTTCTACTTGCTTATTCTATTAAGTTTTCTACTGAATAGATTAGTTGTTAATAGTATCTTTTTCAGTTTAAAGTTATTTACTTACAGAATAAATTCTCAATTATTTAGTTTAATATTTTGTTCCAGCTTAATTACCTTAATAATTGAATTTTTAGGATTTTGACTCGATTTTTCATTTTGAAAGATCTTTCAATCTTTTTTTTGTTAGAATATTTCCACGACACCATAGGAACCCCTCTACCTTCTCATATATTTTGTGTCAACTCTAAGCCTACCAACCCCGGTCGATAATTAAATATTAGGTGATTTATTGTAGATGTTATAACACACCTATGGAAATTGAACCCAGGTGTTAGAACAATTACACTCACAACAATTGCCAATTACACATGCAAATTACTCACAAAAGAGACTGAATATGGAGCTGAACACTAATATAAGTGTACAATATCCAACCCTGTGAAGTCATAGGCTGCCACAATAAATAATTACATGAGAGATTCAAATTCATGAAGATGCCATTTGAATTTAGTCAAAAGAAGGCTTACTAAATCTAAGCAAATCCCCCAGAGGTGCATAAAGCATTTTCCAAATCTGTCTAGGAGCTCACAAATTGGAAAAATCAATTAGGCAAGCTAATAGGTGGTGGAAGGAAAAATCATACATGATTTTCATAGGAGAAAAGAGTGGAGGATGTTGAGGACAAAAAACAAGTTAACTTCACCTAGTCAAACTTTCCCAATTGCCTTAAAACTCAGAAAAAGCAGGCAATAAAGCAGAAAAAACAGACATGCGCTAGGGAGGCCAGGAATAAAGCATATGTGATTCCAAGAGGTTTCCCAAGCGCTCCATGACTCAAAATTAGCAAGTTTGACCACTATGGATGTGTGGAGGACAACTTGCATAAGGTGGAATATGGAAACTAGGCAAATAAGACAAAAATTGGATTAATTAATGTCTAAGGTAGCTTACTATGGGTTGATTATTCTAACACCCCCCCTTAAGCCTGACTTATGAGTAATATATTAGAAAATTTTAGGGACTAGAAACAAGGCTTAGTCACCCTTTACATACTGCATGTCCATTTAACCAAGGAAAGAGGCAAAAACCCAGTGGGAAAAATCCTCCCTTAAACATGGATAGTAAAACAAAATTTGGAAATCTTGTCATCACTCATGCTTCACAACATGATCAGCAATCCCCAGCAGTGATTTGAGATTGTTGAATGTCTTCTCACAAAAATATTTGGCGAAGATATCTTCTACTTATTCTGAAGATGAACAGAAGAGTAGGTGAATGGTGCCATCATGCACAAGCTATCTGATGTAGTGCATATGGATCTCAATGTGTTTGGTTCTTTGCTTCTGAACTGGATCATTACAGATTCGAATGGTACTCTGATTATCACAATAGATAGTAGTTGAGTATTCTGATTCGAAGCCACACTCTCCAAGTAACCCCTGCAACCATAAACATTGAATTGCTGCATTTACAACTCCTTTGTACTCTGCTTCTGTAGATGAGAGTGCAATGGCACTCTGTTTCTTGCTTGACCAGCTAATTGGCCCTTCTGCAAGCATGAACACATATCCTGATGTTGAATTTCGATCTGTGCTGTCACCTTCCCAATCATTGTCAGTAAACCCAATCAAATCAAGATCAGATTTAGCTTTATAGAAGATCCCATGAGTCCTTGTTCCCTGAACAAAGTTAAGGATCCTTTTGGCTGCTCTCCAATGGATCTCATGAGGCTTATCCATGTATCTTGAAGCCACACTTACTGCATAAGAAATATCAGGTCTAGTATGTGTAAATACAACAAACATCCAATCAATTGCCTATACAGTGTATTGTTTACCATAGGTGAAGAATCAGCTTCTTCAAGCTTAACTCTTGAAAGGAAAGGAGTCTTACTTGGCTTGCAATCCTTCATTTTGAATTTGTTCAGAAAATACAAGGCATACTTGGACTGATGTACTTTGATTCCTTCTTTGGTTTGAGCAATCTCGAGCCCCAAGAATTGGCTCAATAAGCCCAAATCTGTCATTGAGAAGGCATGGTTCATTGCATCCTTCAAGGAAGCAATTTCATCCTCTGAGCTTCTTGTAATGAGAAGGTCATCAAAATACAAAACAATGATCATTAATGAACCATGAATCAGCTTCAAATAGACATTTGGATCTGATTTGCATCGAACAAAATTCAGTGATAGCAGAAAGCTATCAATCTTGGCATACCAAGTCCTGGGGGCTTGCTTAAGCCCATACAATGACTTCTTTAGCCTGCACACAAGAGATGGGTTAGTAGAAAATCCTTGAGGCTGCTGCATGTATATCTCTTCGGTGAGATATCCATTCAGGAAATGACACTTCACATCCATGTGGTGTACCTCCCATTGCTTTGAAGCTGCAATGGCTAAGGCTAGCCTGATGGAGTCCATCTTTTCCATTGGTGCAAAGGTCTCATTGTAGTCTATGCCATGAACCTGTGAGTATCCCTTGGCTACCAATATGGCCTTGTACTTCAGAGGTGAACCATCAGCAGCAAATTTTGTTTTGTACACCCACTTACACTGAACTAGCTTCCTCCCAGGGGGAAGATCAACCAGCTCCCAAGTGTTGCTCTTCTGGAGTGAGTTGAACTCTTCTTCCATGGTTTTTTGCCATGTTGGATCTTTTGATGCATCTTCATATGTCTGTGGATCTGATTCAACCATCAGATAACATTTCTCTGCAAACATAGGATCTTTCATGCACAAAGCACTCTCAAACTGAGATCTAGTCCTCCTAGGATCATTAGGATTTCCAGCTAGTTCTCCAACTGCATGAATGGTCTTGGCTGCCCATTTTGGTCTTGTAGGATGATTAGGATCTGCAATCAAATCATCATTATCAGACATATCAGAATCAACATGTTCAACTATCTCTTCACTTACATTCAGAGGTTCTGGTGGTGAAGAGGATTCTCCAACTTCCACTGCTGCTAGGGGCTCTTCTTGAAACTGAACACACCTTTCAATGAAGGCTTTGTTTGTGCTCAAATTTATCATCTTGTACCCTTTCCAATCTTCAGAGTACCCAACAAATAGACACTCTTGGCTTTGGGGCTGCAAAGTCTTCCTCTTTTCTATTGGAATTCTAGCCCAAGCCCTTGAGCCAAAAATCCTGAAATGGGTCATGTTGATGTATTTGTAACTTCAGAATGTATTCATCTATGTATCTTATGTATTGTAACCCCATGTTTATTCCAGGATTTATCTATTATGTATTTGAGTCATATTTTCATACCTCGATGTTTCGATCGGGAGGATCAATAATGTAAATAAGTCATGTCAAGTCATTGTTAAAGTCCCCACAGTTTCGGGGCACTAGGGTTATTAGACACTCCTAGAGATGTCTGCTCTAGTAAGTAATTGTTAAGTTAGGCCAATATGATTGAGTGCACTTCAAGTGAACGAAAGAATATAAATATAGAGTGAGTCTCTCTATTTATCACACACATCATTCACTCACTCAAGTGTGGCGCAAAAGTGAGGAAGGAAATACACTAGGACAAGAAGAAGACTACTGTTTTGGGGCTTTTACTGTTTTGGTGCTGATTCTATCTCTAAGGAAGTTGCGGGGTTTTATCCTTTATGGTTTCCCCGAGGAAAACTCTTTGTGTCTCTTGTCTCTTGTGATGTGCTTGTGTTTGATTGTTTTACTTGTTATTCTCTTAGTAAAGATCCTAACATAATGATAGCTTAATGTTGAAACACTAACATGGTATTAGAGCTAACCTAAGAAGAAGACACTGTGCTGCTGCGGGAACTAGGGATTCCTAGTTTATGGACCTTCCTCCACAGATTTTCAAGAAAAGTAAGGTGGAACAACTCTCCTCCTTAGGGCGCATCTTTTTGTCGAAACAGAATCCAATTCTGAGGTTTTTCAATTTTGGACCTGTCACTCGGGTCGGAAATTAGGGCTTTTTACAGAAGAGGAATTTTTTAGTGAGCCTAGGCCTGGATTGATCTCCTCCCCAAAATCGAAGTTAGGGACAAATTTCAAGGCATTTGGGCGGACAGAACTCCAGAAAAGAAAAACCCTAATTTGCTTCTGAACCAGCTCTGTAGGATTTCAGCTCAAGTTTCAGATCCGACATCTTGAACCTGGTAAGATCTAAAATCTTTGTATTTCCATTTGAGGTTCTCATTTAAGATGTCTCATCTTACCAAACTTGATGAAAATCTTGAGGGATCTGATAACTTCCGAGCCTAGAAGTATAGGATCTCCCTGGTCCTGGAAGAGAATGAATTAGACTCCTACATTCATGAGGAGGTTCCAGTTCCAGAGGGAGATGAGGCAAAGTCCTTACATAAGAAAAAGATGGTTATGGAAAAGAGGATCATTGCTGATTCTATCAAGGATCGCCTTATTCCACAGCTATCCTCTCTCAAGACACCTAAAGCTATGTTTGATGCCCTAACCAAATTGTTTGAAGGAAAGAACATCAATCGGAAGATGACCCTGAGGAACCAACTGAAGAATGTGAAGATTCAGAATGCAGAAACTATCCATTCTTACTTCACAAGGGTTTCTTAGATCAAGGAACAATTAGAATCTATTGATGAAGAAGTGGAAAATGCAGAGATTGTAATGACTACTTTGAATGGCCTTCCTAGGTCATGGGATGCTTTCATCCAAGGAATCTGTGCTAGAAATAAGTTAGTCAAATTCAGCAGACTATGGGAAGAATTCTCTCAAGAAGAAGCTCGGGTAGCAGCTTGAGAAGAAAATATGGGTAGTGAAGATCAAGCCCTCACAATTCACTCCAAGAAGGAAAGAAGAAAACCTCATTACTCCAAAGGTAAGAGCTCTCAATCTAAAAGGGATCTATCTAGATTTAGATGTTATACATGTGATGAAAAAGGAAATTTTGCTAAAGATTGTCCTAAGAGAAAGAACCACTCTCATAAGAAGAATAGCAACAAAAGAAGACATCATGCTCATGCTGCAGAGGATGATGAACCATCCAGAAAGAGATCCAGATATGAAAGTGAAGATTCTTCAAGCGAGGATGAATATGTTCTGATATCAGCTCTCACAGGTAACATTACTCATGGAAGTGATGATTGGCTTATAGACAGTGGGGCTTCCAAACACATGACGGGATTCAAGGAATCCTTTGTAAGGCTGTCAGAACATGAATCACCTCACAAGGTGAAACTAGGAGATGACTACCAATATCCAATAAAAAGGTAGTGTGGAATCTTCATATAAGCTAGAATCTGGTAAGTCTCTAACAATGAAAGAAGTATTGTTTGTGCCCGGACTCAAGAAGAATCTTCTCTCCATTTCAGCATTGGATGCAAAAGGAATGCGGGTTGCATTCATAGATGGTCAAGTCATTATGTGGCCAAAAGGAAAGACTATCGATGATGCGGTAGTGATTAGAGAACAAGAAGGAGGCTTGTACAAATTGAAGGGTCATCCAGAACAAGCCTTGAACCATGACACAGTAGAGCCAAATGAGCTTTGTCATAGAATGCTTGCACATGTGCATTACAGAGCACTACCTATTGCAAGCAAAGTTGTTGAAGGTCTTCCAAAATTTCAAGCAAAACATGATGGAGTTTGCAAAGGATGTGTGAAAGGGAAGAATACAAAGAAGACATTTCCCAGCAGCAAAAGCAAAGCCAAAGGAATACTAGAAATCATTCACTAAGATGTATGCAGTCCTATGTCATCAAAATCACTAAGCGGGTATGCATACTATGGTTCTTTTATTGATGATTTTTCTAGAAATACATGGATTTACTTTATGAAGAACAAAGATGAAGTATTTAGTAAGTTCAAAGAATTCAAAGCCTTGATCGAGAACCATACTGAAAAGAAGATCAATACTTCTTGATCAGATAATGGCGGGAAATTCACTTCGAATGAATTCAAAGAGCTATGTAAATAATTAGGGATTAAGAGGGAGTTGTCTACTCCTTATAATCCACAAAAGAATGGGATTATGGAACGGAAGAATGGGACCATCATGGAAGCTGCAAGAGCAATGCTTCATGATCAAGGCCTTCCTATGCATCTTTGGGCTGAAGCTGCTAGAACAGCGGTGTATGTACAGAACCGTACTCCACATAGAGTACTCAAGAACAAGACTCCTGAAGAAGTCTTCTCCGGCAAGAAACTAGAAGTCAGCCATCTCAGAATATTCGGTTTTCCCATGTACATACACATTCCAAAAGAGAAGAGAACAAAATTAGATCCTTCAGGAAAGAAAGGCATATTTTTGGGATACTCTGAAAGCTCGAAGGCTTATAGAATCTACTTCCCAAGATACAAGAAGATTGAAATCAGCAGGGATGTGACATTTGATGAAGGCACAGCTTATAACAAATCCAGAAAGAGACCTGTTGAAGAACTTGAAGAAGCAGAAGCAGAAGTACCCAGGATTCATGATACAATCATGGACGAAGAAGCTCAAGAAGAAGATCGAGAGTTCGAGGAACCACAAAGACCTGTAGATCCACCTCTGGAGAAGAATCCTCATAAGAGGAAACCTGCTTGGGTACGTGAACTTATCCAAGGTGTGGAAAGATATGGGGCTCCAGAAGAGAATCACAGAGAAAGAAAGAGGACCAAATCTAATTCTAGGTATGTAGCTTTACTATTTGATTTCATTGATAAAGAACCTTCCAGTTATGTAGAAGCAGCACAATAGAAAGAATGGAAGGATGCTATGATCGAAGAATATCAATCAATCATGAAGAATGATGTTTGGGATGTTGTCCCAAGACCGAAAGGGAAGTCAGTTGTAACTTCCAAATGGATCTACAAGATCAAGCATGCTACAGATGGTAGCATTGAAAAGTATAAGGCAAGATTTGTAGCTCGAGGATTCTCTTAGAAAGAGGGAGTGGACTATGAAGAGACCTTTGCACCTGTAGCCAGATACACTTCCATCAGATCAGTACTTGCTATGGATGCAGTGATGAAATGGAAGATACACCAGATGGATGTCAAGACTACCTTCTTGAATGGTGTAGTAGAAGAGGAAGTGTATGTAGAACAGCCACTTAGTTTTGAGACACATGACAAAGAGTCTCATGTATGTAGATTGAAGAAAGCCCTGTATGGTTTGAAACAGGCACCCAGGACCTGGTACGGTAGAATTGACAGCTTTCTATCCAGTTTGGGCTTTACCAAGAGTAAAGCAGATTCCAACCTTTACTACAAGGTTGAAGATGGCAACCCAGTGATGCTCCTACTGTATGTAGATGATCTATTTGTGACAGGTATAGATGGGTTGATTGCTGATACGAAGAGAAAGCTTGCTGTTGAGTTCGAAATGAAGGACTTGGGGATGATGCATTACTTTCTAGGTATGGAGGTGTGGCAGAGTACAGATGGAGTCTTCCTTGGACAAGGGATGTATGCAGTAGAGATCCTGAAGAGGTTTGGGATGATGGACTGCAAAGCTATGGCCACACCTATGGCATCAAACCTGAATCCATTGAGTGATGCTTCATCAGAGTTGGTTGATGCTACGATGTATCATCAGATAATTGGGTCATTGATGTACCTGACGAACACGAGACCAGACATTTGCTTTTCTATGAACACCTTGAGCCAGTACTTGATAGATCTGAGAAGTTTTCACTTGACTGCTGCAAAGCATATTCTGAGGTACCTAAAGGGTACAGTTGATTATGGGCTTAAGTACGATGCGAATCAAAAGATTAACCTGGAAGGTTATGTTGATTTAGATTGGGCAGGCGGTGCCATTGACAGGAAGAGTACTTCAGGATGTTGCTTCAATATGGGATCAGGTGTGATCTCTTGGTTTAGCAGGAAGCAATCTTGTGTGGCACTGAGTACAGCTGAAGCTGAGTATGCCGCAGCTTGTTCAGCTAGTAGTGAGGCAGTATGGCTGCGGAAGCTACTGTCTGATATATTTGATCTCCAGTTGGATGCTACTTCTATACATTGTGACAACCAGAGTTGCGTGAATTTGTCAGAGAATCCAGCGTTCCATGACAAGTCGAAGCATATCGAGATCAAGTATCACTATATCAGGGATATGGTGCAGAGAGGAGCAGTGAAGCTCCAGTATGTTGCGACGGAGGAATAGATAGCTGATGTATTGACAAAGCCATTGGCTAGGTTGAAGTTTGAGTACTTCGCGGAGATAATTGGGTGATTCCATGAAGATGGGTAACACTTTTTAGCCAAATTTGGCGATGAAAACCTGATTTTTTACTCATGTGCTAGATAGAAGCCCTCAAAACGCATATATGCCATGTGAATTTTGACTTGCAGTAAAAAAACAAATTGTAGAATATTATGTTGGCTTCATAGTGATATTTTTTTAAAAATATTCCGATGTCATTTAATGTGTGAATTTTTGCATTTAATGAACTGTGTGACCTTAAAAATTTGAAGAAGCTAATAAGTGGCTTGTGTCCACGTAGAGTAATTCAATCTTGCATTAATAATTTAAAAAATATATATATATGAGCATGATCTACATAAAATGCAGTGTGATGTGCATATTTTTTTGTTAATTTTTTTCGCATTGTACAATTATTTATTATTTTTCGAAAGTGACCACATTCGATTTCAGTGTCGTTTTAAACACATATTTGTCCACGTAAAGCTATTTTTTCTATTTTTTCAAAAATTGAAAAACCAAAGATACCCTTTTGAAGAGGACACGTCGATATGTGATGTGTGCATTTTTAAGAATTTTTTGGCTGTGTATTTTTAACTCTACGGATTTTTCTTTGAGCTGCTTCGAGGTTGCACTGTGGTTTTCTAAGTATAAGTTTTAGAAGTAATTAAAAAATAAATTTCATATGAATTCCAAAATGCGTTTATTATACCTCAATGGATAGAAGATTCGTTGGTGAATTTATCGGTATCAACTCCGCTCAGTTATGTGCTAGGAATGGCAGGGTGTACACCTCTGCAAGACACAGAAAATTTTTCATTTGTTTGAATGTGGGCTAAGTCTATTTTCTTAAGCCCTTGACCGAGGTATTTAAATACCTCGGTCCAGGTCTTAACAAAACCTCGACCGAGGGTTTGTAAATCCCTCGACCGAGGGTTTAACAAACCCTTGGTTGAGGTTTTGTTAAGACCTCGCTCGAGGTATGAGCTCGGTCGAGGTCCTAGTCATGTAAACTCCTTTGGAGCAAAAGCCCGGGAGTGAATTCAAACATTAATTAAACATTAATGACACTCCAA
>LPNX010519621.1:0-181079 GCA_001517045.1 Pseudotsuga menziesii
CAAAAAACAAAATTTGTAAAAGTAATTAATAGTCGCATTGAATGATGTAGGCATCTATCTGCATGCCCCACCCATGCCACTTCTCAAAGGTTGCACCTAAAACCATGTCAATGAATGTATTTGACACCCTGCCATACAATCTAAATGTTGATCTCAATGCAGTAGGTGTCGTTAGTATTATAATTTTTGCTTATATATTCATATGAGCATGTATGCTTATGGTTTAATGCAATAAAAATGCTGTCTTCCTAGGAGACTCTACTGGAAACAGTTCTCCACTGACCGACTGATGAGTGAAGGCTCGGTACTTTGCTTCTAAATCTGTTTTTTTTTGCTTTGACTGTAGACAACATTGTTCTTGATAATGTTAGTCTCGTTTTGGATATTTGGTCAGTTACGCTCCACTTTAGACTATAGACTATAATGCTAGTGGCGTATCTCCGGTATTATTTTATGCCCATTTGGGCCTGATATGCACTGAAGGTTGTTGGCCGTAATTTCATGGTAAGCTCTGTATGGAATGTGTATGATGTATAGGCGCACATACTCTTTTGCTGGATGTACTGTCTTTTTGACACAGCTCTATTACTATAAAGTTGTCTTTACCGTCGTGAAAAAAAAAATGAGTTGGAACGACCGACCCAATCCCAATAAAAGAAATATATCTCAACGGTTATCCATTGTGCATGTGTTCTCAGGTAAAAAATATTCTTGGAATTCTTGAAATGATGAGAGAAAAATAGGAAAGTCGAGAGTGAAACTTTGTTATGACATGAAACAACTCATAGAATTTCTCAACATCTTAAATTTAATTTGAAGTTAAGTACAATTATTCAAGCACGAGCTTTCAAGAGCATAATGTTGCTTGAGTAGTACTCCTCAAAATCCTGTTAATCCTGGTCATTGGTAATGAAACCTATTTGCAATACATAGCACCGATGGGCAGAGAAATACATAGCATTCGTCTTTGTGCACAAGTGCAAAAACCAAGATCTGTTTCAAGAATGGAAAAAATAAAGAGGATTAGTACCACCGGGCAGAGTCTTGAACCCACTCGACCAACAAAGTTATCCACTAAGTGCCTAAATACTAGTTACTAGAATTGAAAATGAACAAAGGTAGATGCATTGTGGCTATATCTTAATTAAGGTATTCTCTTAAAACATAGGAATTTCTAAACAAGTGTGGTCTTACTGCTAAATCCACATAATTTATGTTATTTTTGTGGCATCATGGCAGGTGTTGGACATATTGCCTTCCATGCCCAATACACCCAATACCTAGCATATAATATAAATATAAGAAAGACAACTGTAGGAGTTTGGCTCAAGGTAAAAAAAACACATAGTCAAATTAGAAAGATGCAACAAACATGATTAAATAAAGTATGGGTAATGAAACGATGCTAAGGAACCTAATTATTTAGAGACAAACTTGATTAATCAAAACAAAGAAAGTACTAATCAACATAACTTACTTACCTTGCCAAGATGGATATCATCAAAGTCATGAGCTTGCCCGACATAAAATATTGTCAACTCACAACTAGCTGATGCTACAGCTTGCAGATTGAAAAAAAATGGAACAAAGAAATAGTTAAGAAGCAACTACAATTAAATGTATATCATGATCTAAGATAAAATTTGTCAAGTTTGCCTTATGTAGAGGAAATATCTAATGTCTACCACCACCCTATATGCACACTAAGTTATTTAAATTATTGGTATGCATTTAGTTGGATGAAATGTTGGATTCTCGAACACCATTCCCATACAATAATTTTGAGCTACTTGTAGAGAGGCTTTTCCCATTGGTGTTTTTAGAAGTCGCTCCACTAATGTTCTTTGAACTTCACTTATGTTGCCATTGCTACACCTTGCAAGATAAAAAATTAGAACAAAGAAACAATCAAGAAGCAACCATAGTTAAATGCATATCATGATCTAAGCTAAACCTTGTCAAGTTTTCCTCTTGTAGAGGAAACCTCCAATGTTTACCATCCGCCTATATGCACACTAAGTTGTTTAAATTACCAGTATGCACTTACCTGGATGGAATGTTGGATTCTTGAACACCATTCCCAACCAATAGTTTTGAACTACATGTAGAGAGGCTTTTCCCATTGGTGTTTCTGGTAGTTGATCCACTATTGTTCTCTGAACTCCACTTATGTTCCTAGTGTTGTTATTTATTGCATTAACAAAGGATAGACACATTTTTTTTATTCGTATAAGATTATGAAAGTTACTCCCTATAAGAAATTTTTCACTGGATGAACAAAAATGTCCTTTGATATAAAAACAATATTCGAGGAACTTAAAAGGATTTCCCTTTAATTATGCACACCAAAACCTGCAGTACTTAAAGGGAAACCCATTGAATGTGCATTTGTTAATAACCCTGACATAGCCCATTAACTCAAGTTTATATTTTCCCCATTTGTACAAGAAGTTGAGAAGACATTACCATATCATGTGCCCCCGATCTTTGACACAAAATTTCTTCAGTGATTTGGTTATTTACTATGCAAATTGTTGTTTTTTGTTGTAACTCATCTACTTCGAGTCCATTTTATAAATAAGGAAATGCATCCCTTGATTGGTAACATGTACAATTACTTGTGCTCTCTCAAAGCTATTATCATAGTTGAAGACTAGAAACAGAAGAAAATTGGAGCATTCTAGAGGATTTAGATGCAACAAAGCCAAGCCCACTAAGCCATTTAATGTACTCAGAATTATTTTTTGCAATGATTTAAGAGAATGAGCAGACAATTGAGCAAATTGAGTAAGGACTTGCAAATTATATTTTACATCCACTTGGGAAAGAGAGCCAAATGCATATTGTGTGCCTCCTACGAATGCATTGCTCATGCTATCTTGTAGACTGGCCATGCCACTATCCTTTTCAAGTATAGAAGAGATTACAATAAAATTGACATGATCGTGAAAGAAAAAAATCTGAAAGATATGGACTAGTAGATGAGGGATTAATCAAAACCCAAGAGCAAAGCGTATGACTCATGAATACCTAAAAGAGATGTTGCATCAATTGGGTAGTACTTTGTGTTGTGGGAGCCAAGGCAATATAAATAAAATCATTTGTACAAATATAAGAGTATATTGTGTAAAGGTGAATGGTGAAGCTTTATGGGCCTTCCAAGGCAGTGGTTATGGTGGCAAAAGCAAGAAATTTATAGGTAATCCATGAATGAGGATGGTCATGGAGAGACCATAACTATTTATAAGGAAAACAAACATGGATATCGAGTTTATGATGGATATTTGATCAAGCATAAACCTTAATATGGGATAAATAATTAAGGGTTCCAACTCCTTCCAATCCCATACATTCTTCCCAAGAAGCGTAATCATCTCCCATCAAGTACTCCACATAGTAATCGATAGGATAATTTTGTTGTTTTTCCTTTTCCAAAATGGACATTGCATTCGACACATTCATCACAAACATAACCAATTAGAACCATGGGCATGTACACACAAATTATTATTTTATAAGGAAACGATACTAAGGGGAAACTCAGGGGCACTTCTCCCACGATGAATGGTGTATTTTTTTTTTAAGGATATAATCTTTGGATGAAACCTAGAAACACTTCTCCACATTTATGGATGGTGTCTTTAGTAAACTAGTAGAGGCAAATTAAATCCAACCCAGCTCAAGAACTAGATAGGGAAACACTTACACAAGTTGAGCTACTTATTGTGGCTAGGGGTAAGTCGAACCCCACCCAGCTCAAGAATAGGACATGATAGCACTTAAACCAAATGAACTACTCCTCCGGGTTGTATACACAAAAACACATAGTCAAGCAATTTACCTCATAAGCTTGATTTATCTTATGAAACTAAACTTCGCAGCTTTTTCTTTTGCAAACATCAAGATGATGCTGCAACTAGATTACATATGAGTTCAATATGATTTATCCAAAATAAAATTTTGAAAATGAATCATGATTTTTGCAAACATTTATATGATTAGTGACATGGCCATAAGACATTTTGCTTAAAAACATGCTTAAACATAATATCTCCCATTTACAATTTCTCTCTAACATGTAGCTTGGTATTTTGCTTAAGACATTGAAGGAATATATGAACTTGAAAGTAGGGGAAATAGTTTCAAGTGGGTACTTCCATACCTGCAACATAAGGAGATGGTAGGTTCTCTTGAAATGTTTCTCAACGGATTTGGGGCTTAGTCTTAGAGTCTCATACTCCTCTTTTATCCCAAGGAAAGCAATAGAGGCCATCACATTTACATTGCTCTTGCCTACCAAATTATTCTACTCTCCATTCCTTCTTCTTAAGAATGAGTTACTGTTATCACTTGGAAGTCTTCCAAATTTAACAACCATGGCATATAACTTAAAGAAGAAGCAATTTGATAACCTATAAACAATGCTTTAATCCCAACTAGAAAATCGATATAACCCTCTGGATCCCCAAATGGGTGTAATGAAATTCAAAAAGAAGAAGAAGAAGAAGCAAGGATTGTTGTAGATATGGATATCAGAGCACAAGGGAGATTCAGATGGGAGACTTGTAAGAGTTGATGCATACAATGGTAGCTTTTATGAAATAATTTGTTTTGAATATGAAGCATCATATTTGTGAAATAAAAGGGATGCAACTTCAAGTGTTGTGGTCATTTTAGTTGCAACATCTAAACTAGGATGTTGGCTGTCAATTTTATACATAGTATTGATAATGTCCATGTCTTCTAGCCTCTCCCAACATTTGTGATCAACATTGGGATTCCTTGCCTACCATAAATTTGAACATTTGATAGAGTTAAGTTTTAGGATGCAAAATATCAATGGAGCTTGATTCCTATTGCACCTTTCTGACCATTTGGGGTGGTTTCTCTCTCTTGTTGGAGATTCTAGTTTAAAATTTGACTTGTTGAAAAAGTATATTTGAGTGCAGGAATGAATTCTTTATTCACTGAATGAATTGGAGAAACTACTTCTAAATCTAAGGCTGATCCATGTCTCAATTCAATGCATTTAAGAAACTCATTCTCTTTGATGGTAGGTAAGTAACCATCAAAAAGAGTAATTCATGTTAGAAAGCAATTCAAGTGTCTCACATATCTCAATAGGTCTGGTTGATCAAATACAAGTTCAAAAGTTAAACCTCCCCATTTCTAAGTAAGTAGTTGGTGGCTCACTCCCAACTTGAAGAATTATCTAATGAATTTAGTGTTAGATTTTTATCATTTAAGCAATAATAACATGCACAACAATAATCACAAGAGACAAGAGACAAGAATTTTCCTCAGGGAAACCATAAAGAAGAAAACCCCACAACTTCCTCAGAGATAGAATGAGCACCAGTAGCAAAAGTAAAACCCAGAAACATAAAGATAATCTCCAACAACTGATCTCTCTCACTTGTGCCAACACTTCCTCTCTCACTCATGCGCCCCAGTTGAGTGAGTGTGTATGTGTGTATAGAAATGAGGAGAGCCTCACTTCTATTTATATTCTTCCGTTCACTTTATTTCCACTCCAACAAGTCGGCCTCACTTAACAATTACTTACCAGGGCTGACTTCTTTAGGAAAGTCTAATAACCCTAGTGCCCCACAACTGTGGGGACTTTACCCCCCTGGTCAACAAGGAGGGTTAACCTCAACTCAATTGTGGGGACTATTGCCCCGACTTACAACGGAGGTTTAACCTCATTGAATTTACATGAATTTATTATATTAATGACTCTCCCGATAGGATCAACATCGGGGTATAATATAGGATATACAAGTGAATACATTTGGAAGTTACAAATACATCAACACTCCCTCTTAACTAGGAAGGTATTCTCTCGACACAATTCATCGTCACAAGTCTTCTTCTTTAGATCATCATCAAATCTGGATCATCACTAGATCATCACTGGATCTTCATCAAGTCTGGATCATCACTGGATCATCAATGGATCATCATCAAGTCTGGATCATCACTGGATCATCATTGGATCATCATCACTACTGGATCATCATAATCAAATGATGCTATCTCTCAATTCTACTCATCATAGGAAGTTCTACAGAGCCAACCATTTTTCATGCTAGTTTTAGGCCTAGCCTCCATGTAGGTCTTCATCTTCTTCAGCACTTATATATGACCATGGGAGGAACACATCCAAGAACCATGTCAGAAAGGCCCACCCAACACTTACATCTGACCATGGGAGGAACACATCCACCACCATGTCAGAAAGGCACGCCCAACACTAACATCTAACCATGGGAGGAACACATCCACCACCATGTCAGAAAGGCCCAACATTCACATCTGACCAAGGGAGGCCCAACCTGCCACCATGTTAGAATGGACCAACACTTACATCCGACCATGGGAGGAACACATCCAAGAACTATGTCGGAAAGGATCAACACTTACATTCACTAGCATGATAGGACACACCTACTATCATCTATGAAAAGGCCCATAACTTACAACCATCAGCATGATAGGACACACCTACTATCATCTGTGGAAGGGCCCAAAACTTACAACCATCAGCATGATAGTACACACCTACTATCATCTGTGGAAGAGCCCCAACACTTACAACTAGTGGCATGGTAGGACACAACTACTACCATCCATGGAAGGGATCCACACTTACAACCAATGGCATGGTAGGACACAACTACTACCATCCATGGAAGGGCTCTGCACTTACAACTAGTGGAATGGTAGGACACAATTACTACCATCCATGGAAGGGATTTGCACTTACAACTGACCATGGGAGGAACCAATCCTACCACCATGTCAGAAAGGCTCTGCACTTACAATTGACTATGGGAGGAACCAATCCTACCACCATGTCAGAAGGGCTCTTGGAATCTTTGCTTCTCCTTGGAAGGAACCTTGATCTGGAGAACACCAAGCTTCTCCCTAAAGTACTCAAACTTCACTCTGTCCATTTCTAGCATAGAATCACATTAGGGATGATTACGTCCAAGGATAACTTGTGAGCTTCGCCAGGACTGATTACATCTGAGAACAACCTACAGGACCATTTATGTTTGAGCAACCTACAAGATTCGCCAGGATTTTATGCTCAGACAACCTATCTTACCAACTATGCTAGAATTCCCTCTTTTGAGAGATCTTGATCTGGATCACAAGCTGGAGCTTCACTGCTCCTCTCTATATCATACAAAAATGCAAGTCATATCAATCAAATCAAATAGTAGATTTCAAAAGAAACATACTACCTCACAAATAGCAAGTGGCAACATCTTTTGCCTCGGCTGTACTTAATGCCATATAGGACTCCATCCTGCCAAACCAAGAGATCACACCTGATCCCATACTTAAGCAACACCCCGAAGTGCTCTTCCTATCAATGGCACTGCCTGCCCAATCTAAATCCACATAGCCTTCCAAGTTAATCTTATGATTCACCTTATACTTGAGCCCATAATCAATTGTACCCTTCAGGTACCTCAGAATATGCTTTGCATCAATCAGGTGAACATGTCTCGGATCTGTCAGCAACTGGCTCAATGTGTTCACAACAAAGAAAATATCTGATCTCATATTCATCAGGTACATCAATGACCCAATCATCTGATGATACATCATAGCATCAAATGACTCTAATGAAGCATCACTCAATAGCTTCAGGTTCGATGCCATAGGTGTGGCCATGGCCTTGTAGTCCATCATCTTGAACCTTTTCAGGGTATCCACTGCATACTTTCCTTGTCCCAAGGAGATTCCATCCACATTCTACCACACCTCCATGCCTAGAAAGTAGTGCATCATATCCAAGTCCTTCATTTTGAACTCGAAAACAAGTCTCCTTCTTGCAACTTTAATGAGTTCCTCTTTTCTGTTAGGAACAAGTCATCGACATATAAAATGAGCATCACTGGTCTTCAACCTTGAAGTAAAGGTTGGGATCCTCTTTACTCTTAGTAAATCCTAGAGCCATCAATAATCTATCCATCCTGCCATACCATGTCGAACCTCAGAATCTTCTGCAGTCACTCCATTTGAAGCGGAGCATCATTATCCCTCTGCCTTTCATACTTTATGCATTGAAACATTATGTATTGGAGTCACAAGTAGCTCCCTCTACTACTAATATTTTATGTATCCATTTAGGGTCATTGGATACTAAGATCCTCTATCTTGAACCTTTTCAAAAGTTCTTCTCACACCCATATATGATCTTTTCATCCTCTATAGGATTTCATCTTCAACCTTGTAGCAAAGGTTAAGATATTCATCACTTTAGGTGATCTTCAAGCTCCTCATTTATGTGTTATCCCATGGGTGCCTTCTGAGCTCGTTGAAAGACTTCTTTAATTTGCACACATGAGTCTGCTTGTCATGTGCCTCAATTCCCACTAGATGCAAATGTCTCTTCGTAGTCTATGCCTTCTTTCTATGAGAAGCCTTGTGCTACGAATATTTCCTTGTATCCCACGATGTTTCCATCTACTGCATGATGGAACTACGAACTTCCCTTCAGGTCTCGATACTGCATCTTAGACATCATTCTTCTTGAACTGGTATTCTCCTTCCCTTTCTTATTGGCTACTTCTTCATAGTTGGAAGGTTTTGTATCAATCATGTTGCTCAATAGTGTCACATAACTGCATTCATAATATTATTATTCATTCTTGTATTATTTCTCTAACTGTCATCACTTGTTCTTCGGAACAAGTCTCGTCTTGTACACGATTTTTCCTACAAGTCAAAGCGGCATTAGTTGTATGGTTAGAAACATTTCATAAGGCATATTCATAATGGAAAATTCTTTTGCATCAAGATATAATCATGAAACTATTTTAGCCAATACAACATTCATCCATATCTTACAGAAACTTTCTAGATGCCTTCCATCTCTACCATGACATCATTGAGATTGTGCACTAATCCAATATGTCAGTAAAGAGGTTTCATTCTAGATAAGTAGCAATGGAGAGTTGTATAGCACCATGAGCTACTTACCCATCACATGCATATTAGTAGTATATTGTCATTAATGCAAACATTCTATCATGCATAACACATCAACTGAATATAAACAAATGCATAAAAACACAATATCATGAAATGACAATTGAATACTTATCTTTATTTGTTTCGTGGGTAGACTCCTTCTTTTAGCTTCATCATCTTCTTCATTCATAACAACATCATTTCTTATCCAAATGCTTAAGATGGATAAGAGGTTCTTCAAGAATTGAGTTCTTCAATTCCTCATCGCTTGAGAGATCTTCTTTGAATCGTGAGCGCTTGATCTTTAGTTGCTCCCATCTTCTCTTCTCTTATTATGGGTCGAGCTTCATCTTGTGTGTGCTCTTCCCAGAGTCTGTTGAAAGAAATCACTTCCTTCTGACACATATTCCTCTAATGAATGAATCCCATGATCCTGGGAGGTCATTCAAGGTGGTTATCACCGTTTCTACATTCTCTACTTCTTCATCCACTGCTTCAAGTTGTTCTATGATTTGAGAGACCCTTGTAAAGTATGACTGTATGGTCTCTGCATTTTGGATTTTTACATTCTTCAACTGGTTTCTCAAAGTCATCTTCTGATTTATGTTCTTCCCTTCAAATAACTTGGTCAAGGAATCAAACATCTCTTTAGGTGTCTTTAGAGAAGAAACTTGTGGTATAAGTTGATCCCTGATTGAATCAACAACGATCTTCTTGGCCTTGACCAAGTTTTTCTTGTGTAAGGCTTTAGCCTCATGTCCCTCTGGAACTGGAACCTCTCCACTTATGTAGGTGTCCAATTCATTTTCTTCAAGAACTGGTGAAATCCTATACTTCCATGCTCGAAAGTTTTCAGCTTCACCAAGCTTGTCATCAAGCTGGTGTGATTAGTCATCTTGAAATGAGAACCTCAAATGTAAATAGCAAAAGATTAGATCTTATCGATTTGAGGTGTCCGTCCTGGTTCTGGATCTGGCTGATCTAGCGTTTGTAAAAAAAAACCTAATTTTCAAAAATTGTAATTTAAAATTTTTGATTGGATAGAAAGATGGGCCTCTTCAAGTCGAGTTGTCCAATGTACTCCTTTTCTGAAAACAGGGGAGGGAAGCTCCCGGAACAGGAAGCCCTAGTTTTCCAATTTCTTTTGCAGAAATTCTTGATACTGTTTCTGCGGTATCTCCAAAATTAATACTCCCCTATGTTTGGAATTTTGTAGTAAGGTAGCCTCATCTATAATATTTCCCACACCATAGGTTTTATCAGAATTGGTTTCACCAATTGATACTTATGATAGTTTTCCCACGGTGACTTAATTCAGGACTGTTCATCATAGAGAAATTGTAAGGACTTCAACGGGTCATTGTTTCACCTTCGAGGTCTAAAATTGTTATCACAAAAATTAAATTCTGTGCCCTATCTGGAACATCTTACAAAATTTCATTTGGACCTTCATAGCCCAATATATAGCAATTCTCCCTAGGTGTCCTGTTTAGGGATGAATCCTGGAAGAGGCTAGAACCTTGATTTGGAGGAATCATATCTCCTAGAATATATTGAATATGAGGCTCAAAGTTTTACATAGGGTACATCAGGATTTTATCTTTTTCCTGTGAAAATTTCATCCCCTGAGACTTATTCAGTCTCTATATATAGTGAATGTACCAAAACTACCAGTTTTAGTATTTTAGGGTTTTTTCAAGCCTGGGGTCAAACTAGGGTTTGAATTTCCCATAGTTTAAATTAACCAAAACTTCGGCCTTGGTATCTAAAATTTGATTTTTATGAGGAGAGAAATCCTATGCTGGGCTCACTCAAAAATTCCTCTTCTGCAAAAAACCGTAATTTCCCACACCAAAAACTGAAAATGGCTGAAGTTAAATTCTGCTTCGACAGAAAGATGCGCCCTTCAATGGAGAGTCAGCCTAGCCTCATTTTGCTGATAGATTGTGGAGAGAGACCCAAAAATTAAGAATCCCTAGATTTTGCAGCTACACAGTGTCTTCTTCTTAGATTAGCTCTGATACCATGTTAGATTTTTATCATTTAAGAAATATGATCTTAGGATCTTATCTCAGAGAATAACATGCACAACAATAAGCACAAGAGACAAGAGACACAAAGAATTTTCCTCAGGGAAACCATAAAGGAGAAAACCCTGCAACTTCCTCAGAGATAGAATGAGCACCAATAGCAAAAGTAAAACCCGAAAGCATAAAGATGATCTCCGACAGCTAATGTCTCTCACTTGTGCCAACACTTCCTCTCTCAGTCATGTGCCCCAGTTAAGTGAGTGTGTATGTGTGTATAGAAATGAGGAGAGCCTCACTTATATTTATATTCTTCCGTTCACTTTATTTCCACTCCAACAAGTCGGCCTCACTTAAGAATTACTTACCAGGGCCGACTTCTCTAGGAGGGTCTAATAACCCTAGTGCCCCACAACTGTGGGGACTTTACCCCCTTGATCAACAAGGAGGGTTAGCCTCAACTCAATTGTGGGGACTATTGCCCTGACTTACAATGAAGGTTTAACCTCATTGACTTTACATGACTTTATTATATTAATGACTCTCCCGATAGGAACATCGGGGTATAATATAGGATATACAAGTGAATACATTACGAAGTTACAAATACATCAACATTTAGGAGGTATCTCTATAGAATATAAAAACATGTGAACCCATAAACTGGATGGATGGGCGGGGAAAAAGGATTATCTAACAGAAGGATCTTGCAAGTGGACAAATCAAAGGTTACAAAGGATAACCCGACTAGCCCAAGCACAGCAAGGGAAGTGTTGCAAAGACACACAACAACAAAAAGGGTAATCTTATTGTGAGTTGGGAACCATTGTGTACACACGTTTGATGAGAAGCTATAAACCCAAAGCCCAAATACCTATCAACCATAAACACTATCAAGGACATATAAACTATGTCAAGAGACATGTTACCCGTAAACTTATCATCCTAACTCTGTCAGAATCCACTAAGAGAAAAATACAAATGTTAAACCTTGATTTTTTATTTTATTTTTATTTTAAAAATTTATTATTGATCTAAAAAACAGTTATAAAACATGTCACATCAACAATATTTGACCATCCAAAATTAAAAAAAACTATTATTTTATTGAAAATAATAATAATAAAAAATATACACACAAACTTTATGAAAAGCAAAGTTTGAAAATATTGATTTTTTTGTAGGGATGCTCTTGATACAAAACCATGGAATATATAGTGACCTTCCCACGACATGGACTAATAAATTTTCCATAAACAAAAATATAGGGTGAGATGGTTTAAAGAGGGCGGCAAAGACACCATAGACCAAAGTGAAGTGCAGAATCATAAACCACATATATACAAACTCAAAACTGGGAGAATACACAAAATTAAGAATGGAGATATAAGGGGAAAACAAAAGTTTTTTCCATGACCTACTCACTAAACACCCTATTAATAAAGGTGAAGTGATAAGAAAAGCCGTAGATATTTTCCAAGATTAATTTTAGCGAAACAAAATGAGAGATTATGTAAAATATTTTCTAAATAAGAAACCTATAAATTGGAAAATCCTTGTGTCCTAATGACTTGAGAAATGGTTGGAAATTATGGAAAATGACTTGGTTGTTGTGGTAGAAGAATCTTGAGCGCCATGGGATATTTTAAAAGAGTTAAACTCATTACAAGGAAAACACTTTCCAGTGGATATTTTTTAATGTTATAAGTTTCAAAAAACTGAGGTTATAAGTTTCAACAGTATAATGTTATAACTGAGGTATGACTTTGGCTTCTTCTTTTCTCGGATGGTTCCTTCAGGAACACCATGTCTTTTTGCTTCTTCAATTACTTCACGAGCCCAGGCAGGTTTTCTCTTTTGAGAAATCAACTCATTTGGTAAATATTCAGGTAGCTCAGGTTCTGTCATATCATGCTCTTCAGGTATCTAGACTTCTGCTTCATTTCTGATTGCTTTAGGTCTTTCAACAATTTTGGGAGCTTCATGCTCCTCTTCCTCTTCCTTGTCTTTCTTTGATTTTCTGAAGGCTATATCTTCGTCAAATGTGACATCTATGCTAAGTTCAATTTGACGACATCCCGAGATATATATCCGATAAGCTTTTGATTGTTCACTATAACCTACAAACAATCCCTTCTTTCCTAAAGGATCTACCTTAGACCTTTTCTCCTTGGGAATATGAATGTACATAGGACAACCAAATATATTTAGATGACTTACCTCTGGTTTTTGCTCCGAAAATACATTTCCTCTGGAGTTTTGTTCCCAAGGGAACTGTGGGAAATAATGTTCTATACATATACTGTTGTTCTTGTTGCTTCTTCCCACAGGTACATTGGAAGATATTGATAATGTATCATAGCTTTCACAACTTCCATGATAGGTCTATTATTTCTTTCCACCATGCCATTTTGTTGTGGATTGTAGGGAATGGTGAGCTCCCTCTTAATCCTGGCTTCTTTACAAAAATCATTGAATTCATTTGAAGTAAACTCTCCTCCATTATCTGAACTTAGAATCTTTATTTTCTTCTCAGATAGGTTTTCCACTAAGGCCTTAAACTCCTCGAATCTTTCAAATACTTCATCCGTTTTTTTCAAGAAGTATATCCAAGTATTTGAGGAGTAGTCATCAATGAAAGAAGCATAGTAAGAGTACCCTCTTAATTAAGTGGTTTGCATTAGCCCACAAATATATGAGTGAATAATATCTAAGATTCAGTTTGCCTTACTATCACTCTTTGGAAAAGGATTCTTAGTATTCTTTCTTTGTGCACATCCTTTGCACACTCCTTCATGCTCTATCTGAATTTCAGGTAAACCAGTTACCACCTTGCTTACAATTGGAAGAGATTTGTAGTGAACATGAGCAAGCCTTCTATGCCATATCTCACATGGGTTAAAGGTACTGGTTGCTAAAGCTGAGTTTGTATGTCCCTTCAAATTATAGAGTCCTCCTTCTTCAACTCCAATCTCCACTGCATCATCTATAGTTTTACCTTTGGTCCACATAAGGACTTTTCCATCTACAAAGGAAACTATGAAGCCTTTCTTCTCTAAGGTTGAAATGGAAAGAATATTCATCTTTAGTCCTAGGACATACATGACATCTTTCATTTTCATATGCTTTCCAGAATCCAATTTATAGGATGCTTCTCCTATTCCTCTAATGGGATATTGGGAATCACCCCCAAGCATTACTTTATGTGGAGATTCCTTTTGTTCAAGGCATGAGAGTGAATCCTTGAAACCAATCATGTGCTTGGAGGCACCACTATCAATTAACCGTGTATCATTTTTAGTGAGAATGATTCTATTAGAGCAAAGATTAAGACATATTCTTCACTGGAGTCTTCATCCTTCTTTGCTTCCTCTTCTACTTCTTGATCACTGTCTTCAGCAGCATGGGCTTGAAACCTTCTCATCTTTTTGATCCTTTCTGCTTTCATGGGACAGTTGATGGCAATGTGTCCCAGCTTGTGGCAAGTGAAACAATCAAAATTTGAGAAGTCCCTCTTGGGTCTTTTAAACCCTTGAGTCTTAGGAGGATGGTCATGACTCTTCCTCTTGCCTTTGGTGCAGGCAGTCAAGGCTTGATCCTCATTGTCATTTAGCTTTTCTTCTATGGCTGCTATCCTTTCTTCTTCTTGGATACATTCTTCCCATAACTTCCTGAATTTGGTTATTTTCCTTCTTGAGCAAATTCCTTGGATATAGGCTTCCCAATCTCTTAGAAGACCATTTAAGGTTGTCATTACAATCTCTGCTTCTTCAACCATGTCATCAATGGATTCTAGCTGATACTTTATTTGAGCTACTCTTGTAAAGTGAGATTGCATAGTATTTGACTTTTGAGCTCTTACATTTTTGAGTTGATTCCTCAGGGTCATTTTCCTATTGATGTTTCTCCCTTCAAATAGACCTGATAGGGAATCAAACATTTGTTTTGGATTCTCCCTTGAGGATACTCGAGGAATTAGGTTATCTTTGATGGAATCAACTATGATCCTTTTTGCTATGATCATATCCTTCTTATGCTTGGAATTTGCTTCAACTTCTTCTAGTTCTTTCACTTCCTCTTTCACAAACTTATATAGATAATTCTCTTGGAGGATAAGAATGATCCTATACTTCCATGCTTTGAATTTTTCAACTCCTTCAAGCTTTTCATCTATCTTGGTATTATTTTTCATCTTTAGAATACTGAGAACCTCAAATGAAAAAAGGTGTAAAGATACTTACTTGCAGAAAGCAACTCTTGATTGACCTCCTTTTGGATGTCCTAGGGTTTGAAGCAGAAACCCTAATTTCACAGTTGGGATCACAAGTGGAGTTGAATAGTTGAAAATATGCACCTCCCTGAGGTGAGGTAGACTGTATCTTCATTTTTCTGAGATTGATGATGAAACCT
The DNA here is from genome assembly GCA_001517045.1 of Pseudotsuga menziesii. NCBI lineage: Eukaryota > Viridiplantae > Streptophyta > Pinopsida > Pinales > Pinaceae > Pseudotsuga > Pseudotsuga menziesii. The sequence goes on from LPNX010519621.1 coordinate 15,429, forward strand.
TAGGAAAGGTGAAACCCTAGTTTGTCCCGACATCAGTAGCAGGTCCAAAATTGAAAATTATTGGAATTCAGTTCTGTCTCCACAAAAAGATGCACTACTCAGAGGTGATTTGGGAGAGCGCTCTTTCCTGGTTGATTTGTCGAGGGGTTTGTTTGGAACAACAAACCTTGGTTATGCAGTGCTTCCTTTCAGAGTAGCTTTGATACCATGTTAAATTTTCTTAAATTGCTCAGATGATATCTTAAAACAATTAGTCACTAGTAGATCAGTGAAAGAAAAACATGCACAAAAACACAAGAACACAAAGATTTTCCTCGGGGAAACCACAAGGGAGAAAACCACGCAAAACTTCCTCAGTATAGAACTCAACCAGTGCAGTGTAAAACCTCGACAACTGCTTCTCTTTCCTTCTTGACGCACTAATCCTTCTCTCTCTTGATAAGACAACTTGAGTGAGTGAGTACAAATGAAGGGGAGCACCTCCCTATTTATATTATTGAATTGACTTGACCTCTAACCTAGCAGGGCCGACTTCTCTAACTGAACGTGACCACTTGACAACTTAACATCACAAATAACATTTATTATATTGACACTTGGGTACTATTGACCCGACTTACATTCGGAGGTTTACAATGCTTCTTTCAATGACTCTAACAAGACCAAAATCATCTCTGGAAGGAGGAATACAATACATCTGGAATATCTTCCAAAGTTACAATAATTTAAAAATTGGTGTGCCAAACATACATAATATGCATCATTACACTAATATTTGATACACATCGAAGCTTCAAAATAAATATATTATGTATAGCTACAAAGTTATATATTTTTTAAGCCATGGTGTGTGTCTTAGCCATTGAAAGTATTGGGGCGCTTCTATGAATAATACACACCAGTGCACCAAATTTTGATACATATTGAGGTTTTAAAAATATATATTATGTAGTAGTGCATGTAATAGATATTTTGAAACATATCAAGGTTTTAAAAAATCCAGTAGTGCATGTGATACATATCGAGGTTTTAAAAATATATATTATGCAACAATGTAGTGCATGTGCTTAGTTTATATGATGAAAGCATTGGTGTATATTACATATGTAAAAGAACTAGTGTGTATAATAATTGATGCACTACAATGTCTTGTAATGTTAACAATAACCAGCGTAGATCCAAATCCTAGGCTCTATCAAGCGCCGAGAGGGATCAAATCTCTTCTTAGGTATCCATTGATTTGATTCAAACCAAAAGACACATCTTTTTAGCTAAGGTCCACATATATTATTATTATTATTATTATTATTAATATTATTTAAGATTATTTATGGCTGACATATAGTATTTTTTATTTTGTTAGGAATGAACATTACAACATTTCCTGATACATGGTTTTAAAGCCATATGCAAGGCCTTGCATATGGTCTTAAAACCATTTGCAAGTCCCTCCTAAACCATGTACAATAAAACCAGGGTTGTTTAGGAGGCCTTGCACATGGTTTTAAAACCATCTGGAAGGCCCTCCTAAACCATGTACAATAAAACCATGGGTTGTTTAAAAGGTCTTGCAAATGGTTTTAAAACCATGTGCAAGGCCAACATTTTTTTGCGGATAATTCAATTTTTATTTTTATTATTATTTTATTAGGTAGGAACATTACAACATCTCCCCCATATTGTGTTTTTTTCCTTGATCCACTTTTTTTTTACGGATAATTAAATTTTTACTTTTTTATTGTTTTGTTAGGTAGGAATGTTACAACATCTTCCCCATATTAGGTGGTATTTTTTGCCGACATTTATTTTGGCCTATAATTAAAATTTTTATTTGTTATTAATAAAAATAACGTTACGTAACGTTACAATATCTCTCCCATACTGGGCTGTAGAGCACCTCTCGGCGCAATAATAGAAACAACAATAACATTATCGCTGGAGGGAGCGTAACTTATATTGTCATTAGGATCATTGATGTGTTTATTACAATTATTCACATGAATGCATACACCACTACATATGGGGTCAAATTTCAACGAAATATTACGACGGTATGGATAAATTCAATTAGACCGTTGGAAAATACTATCTAATTTTGAAATTGTGATTTTTTGGGGGTGCCTTGATGTTTGTCGTAAGTGCGATAATGTTCTAAGGTCATCGTTATTGCAATGCATGTCTGTTAAAAGATTGACGAGCTACTTTACTTGTTTGAAAGGGCCAAAAACCCATTTGAAATTTTTTTACGATCGTTGACTTCTATCTTGGTCAACTTTGATTAGGTAAAAAATTGACAGAAGTTCGATGACAGTGATTTACTCTATAAAATTGTCAAGAGAGGTTTTGACAATTTTGTTGTAGGTGCAACATTTGTAATAGACGTTTTTCTTGTCATTGTTGGACGCATGGAATAAATGATTTTTACTATATACTTGTTTGACATCCAATCCTTGATTTGCATAGCTTGGATTTTTTACTTTGAAGGTGAATAATTTATAATATTTATTTGTCTCTTTTTAAATACCCACATTGGGTCCCTTGCCCATTGACGCCATCTTTTATTTGGGGACACAAATTGCTGTTTAGGAAATAGGTTATATATTGAACATGTCTACTCAATTATATTTGATGACTACATATACAATTACAAAATCTAAATTTCTTTCAAGATTTGATTTTAGAAACGGGTATGGACTAGAAATAAATTGAAAGGTGTGAGGGTAGAATTGAGCATTCTAAAACAAATTTATTTTATTTGTCAATTTCATTACAAATAGTTGATCTGTACAACTTGATTTTTTAATATAATCATCACTCTATTTTGGTAGGGAATATCGACATGTACCATTAGTCTACAAGAAAATTAAAGGAGACTTGATAGCTTGTGGGGGCATTGAGCGAAAGGGGTCATAAGAAATGTTATTGGCCCTACACTTGATGCAAGGGTTTCTCTCATAGAAGATTTTTTATAAAAACAATTGAAAAACATTAGGCAAAATGGGCACGTTGAAGGGGGGTATGAATATAATCCCTAGCTTAGTAAGCTATATATTCATTATATTTCTTTACATTGATTGTATTTGTGAAATTTTATATAGTTTTAATATTTGTTATACATACTATTTTTACTTGATTGTTTGTACTTATAAAGAGAAGGCTCCCTAAGTGTCCATTACTAGAGAATGTGCCAAGCAATAGTACAAATGATGTTGTACAAGTTGAGGAACATGGAAAATCAAGTTAGTGATCCTATGGAAGAATATGACAATAATAATATAGTTGCATATTATGAGACAAATACATTGATCTAAGACACAATAACTCGAATGGATCGTGACAAATTTGATGATATTCATGATGTACTCCTGCTTGAGAAGTCACAACAACCCCTCTATGAAGGCTCAAGAAAAAATCCTCTTTATGCTACATTATTGTTTTTGAACTTAAAGGTTTTGAATGGTTTGTCAAACACTTGTCTCACACGGATCTTAAGGTATGACATGCTTCATTACATATACATAAAGGTTGATCCCCCCCCCTCTATTTTTAGTGTTATCTAATGTGTAAAATAATGATGCAATATTTACGAGTAATACTCTTTACATTAACTAGTTTTTTTATTTTATGTTCATGTAGATTGTTAGGTGATTTTTTGTTACCATAGTCAAATATTTTACCTCACACATACTAAGATTTATCTGCCATTATGAAATATATTGCAATGGAGTATCAAGTTATTGATGCATACCCTAATGATCATATTATATATTAAGGACAATTTGCATCAAAAACACAATTCCCACAATGTCATATCGATAGATATTGAACTAATTGAGTAACAAAAAAGGTGCCTTGCAAAATTCTTTGTCATATTCCCATAAGTCCTCATTTAAAACAACTATTCAGGTGCTAAAGCATATCATAATTTATGGATTACCATGCATGAAATAGAATTGGAGGTGATGTTCTTCAAGCGCACACATATGGTTATGCATTTAGGAACATCGAGAAAAAAATGGCTAGTTTTTAAAGAAGAACCTCGTAATATAGGCTTTCATTGGTACATGATGGTGTCAATCTATTTGGAGAGCTCATGTATATTTACTTGGTGTGGATTTTTTTGTTATAAACAATAACATTCCTCCTTGGATGTCAATAAAGCAGGAGCACATGGCGTTGGCAATGATTTTTCCAGGTATTTGCTTACAATAGTTTTTTGAACATAATATTTCATTTTTCTTGTTTGTTGCATAATATCGTATATTTATTTATTTACTTATATATACGTAAGGATTATGTGTATTTCAATTAATTATGTAAGTACCAATATACATATACGCATACGCATATATATATATATATATATATATATATATATATATATATATATATATATATATATATATATATATATATATATATATATATATATATATATATATATATATATATATATATATATATATATATATATATATATATATATATATATATATATATATATATATATATATATATATATATATATATATATATATATATATATATATATATATATATATATATATATATATATATATATATATATATATATATATATATATATATATATATATATATATATATATATATATATATATATATATATATATATATATATATATATATATATATATATATATATATATATATATATATATATATATATATATATATATATATATATATATATATATATATATATATATATATATATATATATATATATATATATATATATATATATATATATATATATATATATATATATATCGAGCCTCTTAATAATGAGCTATTAAAGTTATGGGTTGGGATCACTATGTATGGTGTCTCTATACCAACCAAAGAAAAGGGGTTTCAATTCCATGGAATACTTGTATGGACAATTCATGATGCCTCAGGGATAACATATTTTTGTGGTATGTAATGTTCCACTGCGATTTAATAATATATAATTTTCTGAAGATTACATGCATGTTTTCTAAATAATCCCTTGATATATATATATATATATATAGGGATTATTTAGAAAACATGCATGGAATCTTCACACACACACACACACACACACACACACACATATCTTGCAGATCTTTATACAAAGGGTAAATTTACATGTCCAGTTTGTGGTCCAAAGATGAAATCTTTTCATTCAAGAAGTTTAGCAAAGGAGGTGTTTGATGAGTATAGGAACTTCCTCTATAAAAACCATACATATAAAAATTTTGATAAACATATTTTCAAAGGAAAATAAGAGACTGGATTAAAACCACAAAGAATGATACCTCACCTATGGAAGTTGGAACATAATAACGTTCATCAAGGTATGTAAATCGTCTATATATCAAATATGTAATTTTTGTAAGTTATATTTTCACTACATTTTGTTTATTGTATTTGACAATTATTGTTGTAATTTTTTTTATGCTTTATGGAAGTTGTCAAGGCATTAATGGGCTTCCACGGGGAATGCAAAGTTATCCCATACAATTCAATAGGTTTCCCTACTATTATCACCTAGAAATATATTATTTGTTTTACACAATGCATGTAAGAAATAATGTAATCAAAACATTATGGAAAATCTTAGATGGTAGGAGTGACAAATAAAAAATTGTCAAAATTTGTGGTGACATTCAGGAACCCAATCATGCAATGCAAAGTGTGATTCATTCAAATAGATATGGAGACTGAAAGAACCTTCCAAGGTTATTGAAAATGCAACAAAAAAATGTTGCAAAAGAGGTAATTCAAAAAATTGAATTTACCACAGGACTTTATTCAAACATAAATAATATCTTTACAAAGAAAGGTGAATTCGATGGGGTAAAAACTCATGATTGACATACCTTCATTAAGGAAATTATTTTGGTACATATATTTCTATATTGGTATACACTTGTCTACTTTGAAAAAAAATAATGTCTTTTTTTTTTACAATATGTTTAGCCTCTATCTCTCCTGAACAACTTTGACAACAACGTCAAACAAGTTATATATGATCTTGGCAAGTACATGTGGTAAGTAGCAACTTATATGCATAATGTTTGTTCATTTTGTTGTATGAATTAATGGCACGTGTTTTAATTGTAATTTATATATTTTTATTGAAACCTATGACTTGCTTGCATCATTTGTAGATGGTTTTCATCTAAACAAATCCATAAAGAAGATATAAAGTATTGGTGGATAGAAATTCCTCGGTTAATGTGTGAAATGCAAAAGTATCTACCTCTGACTTTCAATGCACAAGAACACTAACTCATACACCAAGTTGGGGAGATTCAAATGTGTGGACATGTACACAAAAGATCAATGTGGATTGTGGAGAGGCACTTGAAATCATTAAAGGATTTGGTTAGACAAAGCGGACACCTTGAGGTTTCAATGGTGGAGGTATATATGGTATATCAATACATGGAGTATATTAGTCATTATCTTCCTAAATTGGGAGCAAATATGCAAGTGGATTGCATATGGGATGTGAACTCAATCAATAAATTTGAAGGGGAGCACCTATTGGGGAAAGGTGCAATGAGGACAACAAAAGGCAATTAAATGGTGGAGATTTATAATACAATTGAATTTTATTTTTTTCTATGTATATTATACTTTATACTTTTTATTTTCCCATCAATTATTAGTCTTTACCATGGTAACTAATTACTGGTTAAATTTTTTTTCATACAGTTAGTCGAGAGTGGGATGCACTACATTTATACATTGCAAATAAAATATATTGGATGAAGGTATGGATTGGAAGATGTATATAATGTTATGGTAGGTTATAATGGAAATGGGTGGCTACATTAGTTGAAGGAGCTCATCGTAATGAAGATATCAATCATACGCAAAGGGAAATTGATTTAGCATATGGTTTAAAAGATAAATAAGTAAGCATATTCATCCATATTATACAATTATTTTTTATTATATTAGTGCGTATAATGTGATTTTTTTCATTGGATACTTTCCAAGTATATGTGTATTTATTGACAATGCATTTTTTACATGCATGACGTATTGCAGCTGAAACACTACAAGGCTATGTGGTGCAATGGTCGTAAATGTCACACCAAAAAGTTGTATGAAAACAAGAAAACTTCTTATTGTGGGATAACTATAGTTTTCTAGGTCACTAATGTTTCCTCTAGGAGTGGCATACATCCAAAACTATATGAAAATATATATTATGGGTATTTGGATGATATATTTGACTATGAATTTAAATCCTTCAAAATAATTATGTTCATCATCAAAAGGTATATTTTACAAATGAATGAATATGAGGTGGAGAGAACTATTATTCAACATGATGATGGATTTACCATGGTTAATACAGGGATAGTTGAGATGGGATCAAAGCCCTATGTTCTTCTAAGCCAATGTGAACAGGTCTATTACTTAGAGGTTTGAGGTAAAGTGGATTGTTCATATGTTATTAGATATGTTCCAGGAGGAAGGTCGGTAAAGTATAATGTAGTGGAAGAAGATGATATTGAATAAAAATATGATGTAGAGGAGTAGGTTTATGTGCAAGATAAAGAAGTCAAAGAAGTTGAACAAGATGTAGGAGACATTGTTCTCGATGATCGTATTTACAATGATATAATCAAGAATGACATTGATGGCAATGATGATATGGTCATCAATCCTTTTAATGCTGATTCTGAATTGGATGATACAAAATTGGATTTGATTGAAGAAGAACATCAATGATATTGAAATGTACGAGTTTTTTGATTATATATTTTCTATGATTTATTGATAGAAGTATTGAATTATATGTCTATGTTAAATATGTATTTTTATGTTTTATCCCAATTCCTATGTCATATGTTAAGTCTTATTTTAATTGCTTTTAATTATTTTCCATTAGATATAGTAACGATATTGGGGTGTTATTATCATCATCATCATATGATCACTATATGATCATCATTTTCATCGTCTTCATCTTCATCATCATCATCTTCATCATTGTCATAATCATCATCATCATCATCATCATTTGTGTTATCATCGTCATCGTCATCATCACCACCATCATTGTTATCCATGCCATTGTCATTATCATCATAATTGATGCCATCATCATCATAATCATCCTCCTCCTCCTCCTCCTCATCATCGTCGTCATTGTGTTCATCATCATCATCATCATGTTCATCATAAACATCATCAACACCATCATCATTGTCATCATCTTCTTTGTCATGTTCACTGTCATCAACTTTGACATGATCATCGTCGTCGTCATCTTCTTTGTCATGTTTATTGTCATCAAATTTGACATCGTCATCATCGTCATCATCATCATCACCATCCTTATCATCGTCATTATCATCCTTATAATCGTCATCTTCATCATCAATGTCATGGTGAACATCATCATCATCATCAACATCATCATGATCATCGTCGTCATCATCATTATCATCGTCATCATCGTCATCATCATATTCATCATCATCATCATCATCATCATCATCATCATCATCATCATCATAATCATCCTCATCATCATCACCATCTTCATCGTCATCATAATTAACGTCATCATCAACATCATCAACATCGTCTTCATCTTTATCATCATCAACATCAACATGATAATCATCCTCATATTTGACATGATCATCATCGTCGTCGTCCTCCTCCTCATCACCATGAATATCATCTTTTCCATCATCGCCATCAGCGTCATCTTCATCATCTTCATCATCATCAACATCATCATCATCTTTGTCACGTTCGTCGTTATCTTTTTTCATCGTCATCATTATCATCTTCATCATTAACGTAGAGTTGTTAACGGGCCAAAATGACCTAGGGTCAATAGTAGGTGTTCTCCTTGGTAAGAAGTCCCAATTAAACCTCAACCATTTGGATAAGGGAACTCGTTGGGATTCCATCCCAATAACCATTCCTTATTGGGGTTTCACCGGTTGCAACCTTATCCATCGTTTAGGGTTTTATGATTAAGGGATGAAATACAATGTAGTCTAACCTAAATACAATTCCTAACTAAACTAACCTATCCCAGCTGGGAGTGAGAGTAAAAGGGTGAGAAATGAAATAACAATTGAACATCCACATCTAGAATTTAGGTAGTTGTTATAAGAGGCATATAAAATATCAATATAATGAAAGCATAAATATTAGAACAATCTTGGTATTTATGTCATTATGAATTCATTGCCCACATAAAGCAAAAGAACATAAACACCATATGAAATAAGAATCAGAAAACTGTAGGATGAATCCATTCAGAAATTTGAAACAATATTACTCCATATCCATATGTGAAAGAACATGAAACTGTTCAAGACATTCATCCACATACCAACAATATTCCTGTGCAAAAGATAATCCAAGTCTTCTCCTCTTTTCCTTCCATATTCCCTTAATAATTTTTCCTATTTTGAATAAATGTATTACAACAATTTATCTGATTCACACTTGGGTGAATCTTGACGTTCTACTAACTTGTCTTTAAGTGGCTTTTGCACCTAGGAGAATTTGTCTTGATGTGGCATGTTGACTTCTTATTGGATAGAGTGTCTCCATAGATATGAATATTGATCTTTCAATTGATACAATGTGATATGGTGAAATGATTGTTTGAGGTTTCCAACACCATTCCTTTATCACATCCATGTGGTTGTTATTCGATGTTATAGAATGTGGTACAATGATTCATGCTTCATGCTTCTTTCTAATCCATTTATGGAGTTTGGTGTGTTATGTCAATCTCAATGTAACATGATTTCATCAAATGTGAAGTGACATTGTTGCTATCCATAATAATATGTGTTTATATTAATCTCGAATCAAGAACAATGTTTGTCGATAATGACAATGTTCCCCTTCTGACAATGCATTTCGTTCTTCTTCATGACACTACTGATGTCTGCAATTTGTATTGATCGACTTGGCCTCCAAAAAAATTCTGTAGTTGTGTTAGCAAACATTTTTTTTGGAGGTGTCATTTTAGTCTCTACTTACTCGGTTATCAACATCAATGCATGTGCATGTATGAGACGACATAAATTTGGACCATGCTTGTCTCATAAGAATTTACATTATTTAGAGTCTTCGACCAAATTGGCCTTTATATTCATCGACAATTGGATTACTCTTTTGTATTGTATTTTTTTGGGCTATATTATTGGTGATAATAATGACCATGAATGCATATATCTCGTTAATACCTTTACAATGGTATAAGGCATGCTTGAAATGGATGACCGGGTCAAAAGTTATGACTAGAGTGAGGGAGTGATAAATAGTCGTGTTGTCATTGTCACACGTCGTCAATGCTTTCCTTTGCTTCATGACTTGGGATAAATTTTGTCGAGCATGTATTGGAGCCTCCTTATGACATTTGACATGAAATCCCCACACTTTACTCTTCATATTGAAACTTCCCTGCAAGTGAACATGATCCATTATTAGTCTTATTACTATTTTACTAGAAACAAAATTAATTAAAATGATATAAAAAAAAATTTAAATTAAGTCAAATAAAAAACATAATAAAAATAAAAAAATTAACCGTATTAAGATAATAAAGAAAATATATAAATAAAATAAACATTATAAATCTTTTTTTTAAACAAAAATGGTTGGGATTTTTTGAATATATAAAAAAGGATGTGAAAACGAAAAACAAGTCAGATTGCTCCCATAACAGAGTAGCATCCCTTTAACAATTTTCCTCCTTCTCTATCCTTTAACAGAAATGGAAATTTCCTATGTTGTGGGTGCTATAATTCCTTACAAATTTCCCAAGAAATACAATACAAAAACAAAACATTTAAAAAGCATGCATAATTTAAGGGATCCAAACATTTTCGTAGATGATGCTATCCTTTTCTAAGTTTCCATAACTCAAACCCGCCCCTTTATTGGCCATGCTGTCCGCCTATTGATTCTGACTTCTCAAAACATGGAGGAAGTTAAATGTTTTGAATTCTTTGCATAGATATGAGAGCATATGATACATCGTTGAGGAAGCAATCTTCCAATCTCTGTAGATCTTTCTTGCTTCCCTAATGAGAATTAAGGAATCTCCTATTACTCTCAATTCTTCGATCCCCATATCTTTGGTCGGGTCCAAATATTTGATTACAGCGTACCATTCTGCCTCATTATTTGTTGCTCTCCCAATACCCCAGACATAATCTATTTGCTTGTTCCCATTGAAGTCATATATTACTCCACCCACTCCTACAATCCCAGGGTTTCCTTTTGAGGCACCGTCAAAGAAAAGAGTGTTGAATCCTATCTTTGTCCTCCAATTTTTCTGTTCATCACATTGCTCATCCTAATATGGCATCTCAGGAAGGTCGACATCTTTGGGGGATTTAACTTGGAAATTGACGGTGAATTCCAAAGGAGAAGGGCCATCCAAGCCCTTTCTTCTACCGTAAGAGGCTCATTATTTATAATTTTCATTCCTCTTATGGCTAATGTGTCAACCCATAGAGCCTTAGCCGAAGCAACAACTTTATTGGTGCTTGTGTTTTTACCTTCAAATATTTCCTTGTTCCTTGTTGTCCAGATTTTCCAGCAAATAAACCTTGGAAGAGCTTCCCAAGCTCTGGAAAGGTCTGGTTTTTTAAATAAGGAGCCTTGATAATAATCTTTCCAGCAGAAGAATAGATCATTCTAGCTCATTGACATTGTAATATTCATATTAAGCTCTTTGAGGACCATGTTCCATACTTTCTGCGTGAAATTACACTCTATGAACATATGCTCTAAGATTTCCTCCTCATCTTTACACAAGATGCAATGAAGCAACCCTACAATCCCTCTCTTCCTCAGGTTCTCAACTATAAGCGTTTTACGGAGAGCAAGGATCCAGAAGAAAACATAAATTTTTGGCAATATGTCTCTGCTCCAAATTGCATTCCACCTGTTGTTTTTAATTAATCTGTTCTTCCTTTTGTACACCATATGATAGCCTTCTTTGACCGTTAAATTCTAGCATTTCCCCATCCACTACTGTCAGCAATATTCTTGTGAATTGGTGCTTGCCCATGTAGGATCATGAGGAGCACTCTATAGTCCTCACGTAGGTTCACGGGGAGGTCAATGCATTTCCAGATTTTCCATCTGCCTCTTCATGTCCAATCAAAGATGTCATACATCGTGTTGTAATCATTGCTCTCACACCAGGTCTTTAACTCGTGCAACTGCTGGAAGTAATTTGCTAGCGATTTCAATCTAAGCTTGTCCTTCCAAATTCTTACCTTCTTCCCACTTCGAGCAATCCAATGAATACCCTCTTGAATTATAGAGGCCGATTTTTTGTATATCTCCCAGATTGGGGATCCATTTCTGTTAATATTTATGCTTTCAACGCATCTCTGTCTAATTCTTGTCATGTATTTTTTTGCAGGGCTGATTTCCACCATGCACTCTTTCTTGTACAAAATCTCCACAGTATTTTTGCATCAAGGTCCAGGTTCATGTCGTGGGGATCTCTGACTCCCATACCACCATGTCGCTTTAGAATGTACACGATGTCACAATTTACTAGATTGATTTTTTTTGTGTTTGCCGACTTGCCTCCTTTCCAGAGGGATTTCCGTATCTCTCCAACGATTTCCTGAGTTACATGTTTAGGAGCTAGAGAAATAGAGCATACATAAATTGGATATGTAAAGAGTACTGTTTTAATAAGAACTAACCTTCCTTCTCGTTTGAGCCATCTGGTTCCCTAGGCGTTAGTTTTTTTCTTAATTTTTTTTGTCAAAACTTGCTAGTCTGCCTTCCTTTTTTGTCCTTTGAAGATGGATATGCCCAGGTAGCTGAAGGAGTTCCAAGTAGTGATCCCTTCGAATCCAAGGATTTGAGGTTGTTGGGCTAGAAAAGGAGCGCAAGAGAGAAGTTCATGTGTAAGCAAAGGTACATCGCGTGCACGACAGGAAGGAAGGTCGTCACAGGAAGGAAAGGGACAAGCGCAAGTGGAATAAATATGCGCACGATGAAGGAAAGGAAAGTGTACAGGTGATAACAACCAAAAAATGACAAGTAAATATCATGGCCATTAAAGTTGGCGTAAGCCTGCAGACACACACATATGGAAGAATATTTGTAGGTCAGTCCGATAGTGCCTTGTGTTAGTCCATGACAGCCTATTCTGGCGGCTGATCATGTCCTGTAACTGATAGGTAGTATGTAGTCGACCCTGCGTGGTCTGATAGAAGGGATAAATAAGAAGAACCCATTCTGTATAAGGGTTGGTTGTTGTCAATTTTGTCGTTAGTTGGAAAGTATTAGTCGGTCGTTGGTTGTCTAGAGCCAAGGATGCCATTTTTGCTATATTTTGAGGTAGAGTAGAAGAAGAGAAGACTCAGAGAAGAGTCTAGTAGCAGTAGAAGGCTATTGAGCCACGGATCTTGCAGCTGTGTGCGCATACCACTAAGAATAGAAGGAATCTGCAGCTGAGTGCACAGAAGGTAGATAGAAGAGTTGATCCAAGATGTGTGTGGATCAATAGGAGTATATAGAAGAATAAACCAGAGAGAACGAGAGAAAGGAGTTTGATTCATAAGGACGTATCATAAGATAAGCATGCAATGTGCTATACCCATTTCTCATGCCAGATGAAGAGCACCTTGGTGGTTTTTCCCAGATGGGTTTCCACGTTATTCTGTGTTCTTAAATGGTTGATTGATGCTGTGCATGTTGATGTGAATGGTTGTATTTTTATTACTGTATAATAATGAGCTATTGTTGAATGCTTGGTACCATATTGTTAACTAGTAAATGAATAACTACTAAATAATTGTTGGAATGTGCAAGTAAGCTGTAGCTAATTCCTTAAGTTGAAGTATAATTCGCAAGTGACTTGTTAGTTGAAAGGATCGGTTGCATCATGAGTTGCGCCAATTGTTAAGGACAAAGACCAGGTCATGTCGCGCGCGCTGACATACAGTTGTGCTCAGTTGCGCAAGAATCGTTCAGCCGTCTAAGTTGTCCTCGCCGGGCGCCTTGGACGCATTCCAAGGGACTATAATCCCTCACCAACTGTGGAAACATGGTTCTGGCAGTTACTGATTAGATATATTGGGTGAGACTGTGCCTGCCTCATAGGTGTTGCTGACAGAGTTACTCTATCGGGATGATGTCTTGTGGTTTATTGTTGGTATTGTGGTGATGTTGAACTGCGGGTCGAGAAAAAAAGGTGAAAGAAGCCAACAAATGGTTCTGTTGCCGGGACCTGTAATAATTTGAGTCAAGGGAAATGTTGTGGCATCCGACGAAGAAAGAGATAGAAGATTGGTTGGACTCTAAAACACCAGTGTTTGCGCAAGAGGAAAGCGTAGGAACATGGTTGAGCACAGAGAATTGGGTAGACGAGTATATATATCTTGATATTCATGAGGTATTCTTCATAGAATTACCTATTATACTGTATGAGTGGTTGACAAGGTTGGCGACTAGATAGACAAATTTCCAAAGAAGAGAAGCCATCGAATGGAGTGATCAGTTGGTTCAGGAGGTAACCAGTGTAATTAACAATATCTCTAGAGCTATTGATTTTTGGGTTGACAATATCTTGCAAGGATACATTACTGAGTTCGTGGTAGACACCATAGCTTCATATAGTGAGGCGCAAAGAAATTTTTTCCAAGGATCCCGACCAAGGTATCTGCTATCTATTAAGGCATGGATTAAGATGCTCATCTATGAGAAGGGTATCTTACCATTGAGTAGTTGAGTCGCATACCTGTGAAGGAGGCTATGTCGCAGACGACCTCTTAAGAAAATCGGAGAGGGTGAGTTGAGATGTTCCCGAGAAGCACAGAACCTAAACTAGAAGCTGGATTCCTAAGGAGTGGAAGGAGATTTAGATAAGGGAAAATAACAAAAATTGAAATAGGGCAATGAAACTTTAGTCTATCCGAGGAGAGTGACACGAACTTCGGTCACACGAAGATGAAGGGTCTTGCGACGAAGAGG
Organism: Pseudotsuga menziesii; assembly: GCA_001517045.1. Lineage (NCBI taxonomy): Eukaryota > Viridiplantae > Streptophyta > Pinopsida > Pinales > Pinaceae > Pseudotsuga > Pseudotsuga menziesii. Next base: position 30,447 of record LPNX010519621.1, read on the forward strand.
AGGACTATAAACAAATTTTAGAAGGACCAGAGGAATCTGAAGATTTCGTTTAGACACCAAGGCCGGGACACAATTACATCACACCAGTAATATCCCTAGAGGTGATATCTAGAGTCTCATCCCCAGAGAGGACTACTAATACTGATAACGCGGGTACTGCGACTAATACACCAGAAGGTATACCTCCTTTGAACCCTTTACCAGAGAATCCTGACGCCAACTCAATGGCTGGGGCAGACATTTGGTTACCCACATTCAATGGAAATGGAGTAGAATATCCAAAGCAACATTGGTTCCTCTGTGAAGCTATTTGGATGGTTCGGTTAGTCCATAATGAAGACTTAAAGAAGGCACAAATGATCATGAATCTGAGGGGTCGTGCACTAGATTGGATTATGAAGTTTTATGCCGCACCAGTCGAAACACCATAGAATACCCTTGACGAGATCAGAGCTGCAATGATCTCTGAGTTCAGAAAACCTAAATCTGAATCGCAGTGCATTAATGAGATCAAGGAAATAAAGCAAGCACTGGCAGAATCAGTATGGGACTTTGACCAATGGTTTAAAACTTTGATGGCAAAGGTAAGTTTCCAAATGTCGGATGTACAACATAAAGAGTGGTTTATTGTTGCACTATTACCACACATCTGAGGACTGTTAATGCAACAAAAGATTGATCCACAGACAAAAGCATTGGAATTAGTAATGAAGCTAAAGGCCTCGCGCATTGGTGACAGTGCCATAGGAATGGTAAAGATTCAATCGCAGTGGGATAATCTAACAATACAGCTTCAGGACATCAAGACGGGTAAGGAAGAACAAGAATATTTGTGGTGCACAAAATGCAGAATGGATGTGCACACCAAGGATAATTGGCCGAACTTCATGAACTATATCGCTTCAGGTGCACCAAACCCATTAAATGGCCAGGAGCTACCATGGTGTCGCATATACCAATCTAGAGGGAACCGCGATGAGGAGTGTTTATATTTGCAAAAGGTTGTAAGTACCCCGAAAAATATTTTTGTAAATTTTGTAAGTCAGTAGGACATGAAGAAAAATATTGTAGAGCATACCATCTCTTGAAAGAAAATACTGTTGACACCTACTTAATTAGAAATGAGGGACTCACTTAAGATGAACCGGTGCAAGCATCATATGAGCCTGCACAGTCCCACCCAACCAATACCAAAATCAATATCAACCTTAGTACACGCCTTAGCAGCTGTATGCACAAAAAAATCACTACCAACCACACTACCAGTAGAACCAGTACCCACCACAACAACCACACCTGCAGGGAAGGGGTGGTGGAAACTTCAGAGGAAGAGGTGGAGGAGGAGGAGGATTTGGTAGAGGAAGAGGCCAAGTTACATGCTATAATTGTGGATAGCCAGGTCACTATGCCAAAGATTGCTTAGAACATGTGAATACATGTTCATACTGTAAGGGACAGGACCATAATGTGGAGAAATGTCCTCAGTTGATCGCAAAGTGGCAAGAAAGGACCATCGGAGGACATAATCCTACACAGAATGCAAACCCAAATCCTAACATGAATGTTCAAATGATCACGACTGAACCACGAGATCTGAATATCTTTGTCGTAACATGAGGAGGGAATGCGACTGGAGTTGATTAGGTTAAATCACAAGAACAACTGCAACCGCAAGTACAACCTGTGACACATACGAAAGTATCATTTGACGTCCAAGAACAAAAGAAAGTATTCTTGGAGGTACGACCAGATTTTGTGGAGTCGACAGAACCATTGACGTCAGAAGAAGTAAAGGAGATGCCTAAATGATTTCAACGCATATTTCAGAACAATGTCCCACAAAAGGTTAGTAAGCTCAGATCCTTTTTGTCAAGTTGCTCAACTCTAATACAAGATAAAGATGTTATTGCATAACTACAAGAAATGATAGAAGATTTTCCCATAGAGCCACGACCTGAAAATAAGGTTAATCAAGTGAGAAAGAAGTTCAAAACTGGCCGTGAGTTATGAATGACTGCGTAGATAGGTGACTACGACATGGATTACATCATTTTAGACCTGGGGTATGATGTCAATATTTTAACAAGAAAAACTTGTGAAAGTATGGGAAGGCCACACCTGGACTGGTCTCCTATCCAGCCGCGACTTGCAAATCAAGCGAAGGTCCTACCCATTGGATGCTTGAGTTAGGCCCCTATCGACGTTTAAGGGTTGCACACATTTGCAGACTTTGAGGTCATTAATATTGTTGATGGCACAAACCCATAGCCTGCATTGCTGGGGATAGATTGGGCTATAGACAACCAAACCATTATAAACTTCAAGAAAAGGATCCTCTCATTCGAGGATAATGAGATGCGAGTGGTGTTTCCCATTGACCCATTAGAAGGACAGAGATACGTCAAGCCTGTATATAATGATGGACAAGTTGACTACCTCAACCAAATCTACAATGTTACTACATTACAAGAAGACTACATCAATCCGACAGCAGATGGAAACTTGAGCTGGATGAGTGCTAGTTCCTGCACATCTGACTTAGGGGAAGCTTTGGAGAATTGGGAGAACAGAGTACATGAAGTCTCTATGAGGAGGTGCATGAGAGTTACCAGGTCCGTGCGACAGGTGGAGAATGAGCTGCACAAGCTACCCACCTATGAGGTTTTACCTAATCTTGCGACCTTCTTAAATGAGTTTGAAGGACTTGTAATCGAATCACAGTGCTTGTTCGTGCTAGATCATGCACTAAAAACTACGCCTACTAGATGGTGGGGTGCGCATAAGAAGTCTATAACAAATTGGCCACAGTGCAGAAGATTGATGGAAGTCAGATTCAGAGAAGAGGTCACCCTAGTAAACCATCAGTATTCGGGGTTAGAAAACCCTATGGAGAATCTTAATAATTGTCGCATCACATTTGCAGAATACCTGAGGTAGGAGTGGGTCCATCATTTCATAAATACATTGGAAATGACACTTAGAACTTGGTATGCATCTATGGAATTGCGACAAGGAACCCAAGAGTGGGAAGGGCTCGCTAAGCAGTTTACACATACATTTGAATTTACTGATGAGCACCCTACAGTTGATGCTGTGCTTTAGGTGATAAAGGAGAAGATACTTGATGAGATCCCTGTTGACGAGTCTAACTCTCACCAGTGCAGTGCGACCATTCAACAATGGATGGCTTGCTACAATCTATCTGGAGACCCAGGTGATGATCTGACTAACATAAACATACTAGAATCTGAAGGCACACATGAAGTAGAAGGAAGTGGTATCTAAAGTGACCAATTCCTTAAACCACTAAAAATTAAGAAAGTAAGCATTGGGTCATCAGATAACCCAAAGTTTGCCAATATAGGAGATTATTGGGATGAAGAGACAGTTGCAAAAATCATAGATTTACTGCATGAATATCATGACCTATTCCCTACCAACTTCTTAGAAATGAAGGGAATAATGGGAGACTTAGGGGAGATGAAAATACCCCCGCGACCATATGCTAAACCCAGTAAGAAATGACCATATAGGATGAACCCCAAGTACAAAGAAAGGTTAAAAGAAGAACTAGACCGTATGCTCTATCCTAGGATTATTGAACCTATTGAAGAGTCAGAGTGGATCAGGCCTATAGTGATCCAGGATAAAAATACAACAGGTGAAGTCAATATCTGTGTCTACTTAAGGAAGCTGAACGACGCATACTTGCACGATCCATTCCCAACACGATTTATGGATGAAGTGCTTGAAAGTGTCGAAGGACAAGAGATGTATTCATTTATTGATGGATTTTTGGGCTATCATCAAGTTAGAATCACAAAGGAAGATAGCCATAAAACAACCTTCGTCATTGAATGGGGATGCTACCAGTATACGGTAACATCCTTTGGACTCAAGAATGCACCTGCTATTTTTTCTAGAATAGTAGTCTCTGCTTTTAAAGATTTTATTCCTAAATTTCTTGAGGTATACTTTGATGATTGGACTGTGTTTGGCCTAGTAAGAGACCATGTTGAGAGTTTACACATGATGCTAGACCGTTGTCGCCAATATCAAATTGCGCTTAATTCTAATAAATGTATTTTATGTGGGCCATTTGGCATGCTATTGGGTCACGTCGTATGTCACGACAGTATCTTGGTCAACCCAACAAAGATTGTGATTATCCTGGACTTACCACCACCTACATCAGTCACACAACTCAGGTAAGTTCTGGGACGTACAGGCTACTACCAGAAGTTTATAAGAGGATATGTAGCCATCATTACACCTATGGAGAAACTATTGAAGAAAGACACAAAGTTCCAGTGGATAACAAAGTGCCAGGAAATCTTGGATAAATTAAAGAATTCAATGGCCATTGTGCCAATACTTGTATTCTCAGACTCGAGGAAGGAGTTCCATGTGCATGTTGACACGTCGTCTGTCGTGCTTGATATAGTCTTGGCGCAACCGGGAGAGGGTGCGCTTGACCATCCTATTTCTTTCGCAAGCAGGAAACTATCAACAACAGAAAAGAACTACATGACGACAGAAAGAGAAGGCGTTGCTATGGTCTATGCACTTCAGAAATTTTGACACTATTTATTCGGTGGACATTTTCAGATGTACACTGACCATTCAGGGTTGAAATACCTAGTCAACAAGCTAGTGTTGGGGGGGATATTTGTAGATTTATTCTCCTATTTTAAGAGTTCGATTTTAAGGTTATTGTTAAACCTGGCCGACTGAATGTTGGACTAGATCCCCTATCAAGGATAGAAAGTGGTGAAGAGCCAACCAGCTTGGAAGATAATTTTCTTGGTGCACAACTATTTGCGATCCACATGATGGACGACCAGAACCATGAGTTTAATTCCATCATTCACTTCTTGAGTATAGGATATGCACTTGAAGGAATGTCAACTAACCAGAAGAAACACTTGGTCATCAGATATGCTGATTATATGTTGATCGTGGGACACCTATATAAGTTGGGTGTGGATGACGTACTGTGTCGCTGTGTATTTAACTATGAATGACCTTTGGTTATGAGTTAAGCACATGCTAGTGTCGCATGAGGACACTATGCAAGAAAAGCAATAGTGCGCAAGATATTGTAGGCAGGATTATGGTGGCCAACCATACACATGGATACTAAAAGCTTATGCAAGCATTGTGATATTTGTCAAAGGACAGCGAAACCATCATGCCATGTCGAGATGCCACTTGTGCCACATATAACCCTTCAAGAATTCGACAAGTGGGTAGTTGATTTTGTTGGACCCATCAGCCCGCCAGGAAAGAGAACTGGTGTGCACTACATCATCACCATGATGGATTATTTAACAAGATGGGATGAAGCTGTTCCTGTTAAATATTGTACCACTATGACTGCGGCAAAGTTTCTATTTGAAAATATCATCACCAGATTTGGTTGTCCAAAGATACTGCTAAGTGACCAAGGTATGCATTTTGTTAACAAAGTGATTGCTAAGTTGACTGCAAAATTTCAGATCCAACATAAGAAGATGACGCCCTATCATCCTCAGGAAAATGGAACAGTCGAAGCTTTCAACAAGATTTTGGAGAATGCATTGACCAAGGTATGCAACATGCGCTGAGATGACTGGGATAAAAAAATATTAGCTGTGCAATGGGCATATCTCACAACTTGCAAGCGACTAATAGGGCACACCCCATTCATACTGGTATATGGACAAGAAGTTGTTATGCCAATGGAGTACAGCATACCAAGTTTGAGAATCACTGTGCTGACAAAGATACTGTCAATCAGAGGCTGGCACAACTAGTGCAATTGGAAGAAGAACGCTTCGTTGTAGGATTCCATCAGGCAGTTGAGAAGTAGCGACCAAAATCATGGCATGATCACCACATTCGAGTTAAACCTTTTGAAGTCAATGGACTTGTGTTGCTGTATGACAACAAATTCTTCAAACACCCAGGAAAGTTAAAGACGCATTGGCTAGGGCCAAATGTGGTCACGCACATCACTGACGTCGACGCAGTAAAACTTCAGAAGCTAGATGGTACCTATGTCGTGGGTATGGTGAATGACAGTTGCCTGAAACCATACTACGACGGTCATAACATCTCGGGTTAGAATCGCGCTGTGCGATGTGAAAAAATAAAAATAAAAATTGAAGAAGGTCCAAAAGACATAAACATTGCTCTGTCTCACGTTGGTGACAAAACAAGTGCGACGTGTAGGAGAAGGATGCCACCGTGCTATTGGGCAATAGGGTAGACCCGGGTTTAATCCTTTTATGTTGCACCAACAAAAGACCCACTGTGTCGGCCCTTTCGGCAACAACCTGCGCACAGGTTGCAGTCTCACCCGAAACAGCAATGGGGTGCCGCAGAATCAGGTTTCTGCAAGCAGAGAGGGATATTACTGTACCTTATCCTTTACTAAACTTATTAATCAACAATTACACAGCTTTTTCATTCACTTTTATACAACTTCGCAGATAGATAAACAACCGTGACTTGCTTAACCCACTACAGGGAATTCACAGCGAAGCTTGTTATTAGCAGTGATCTAAGTTATCAAATGTATACAGTTATTAATGCATAAAAGACAACAGAAATAGAAACAACACAAGAAACCACAACACCAAATATAACGTGGTTCACCCCCAGTGTAGGGGCTACGTCCACAAACTGTGTTTTATTCAACTTGCTACAAAACCACAGTTTGATCTGTGCACTCAGCTGCAGATCCCTTCAGTCCTTAACAGCCGCGCACACAGCAGCATGCCTCTGCGCACACAGCTGCAGATCTTTTCTCAATCTTCTTACAAAACCCTTTGTGCACACAGCTGCAGAGGTCATCCACGCACACAACTGGGACTTAACCTTTCCTTACAAAATCAGCCTTAGCTTCGCCTTAATCTTTCTTACATCATAAAACCTAACCTTTTCTTATTTACAAGAATGCCTATTTATACATCGCGCTATTACAAAATCATGGCTTCAAACCATGGGCACCCAAACCCTAAACCCCGGATTTAAACCATGGGTTTATTACAAAAAGGGGTTCTGACTTACCCCGACACCCCTAAGACTATTTTGACCCATAAATCCGTTTACAAACAACCGCGGAGTTACCAAAACTAATAATCCTTAGGGTACGTGTCCCAACAGGCCCCTAAGACTCACTAGTGGCCCGTCTCGGGACACTCTGCGAGGGCTCTAGTGGGAGAATCTTCTACGCGAGAGTCTGGAAGCGACTGGTGAGGTTGTGTAGTATGTCATCAGTGGCTTTCTCCTTTTCCACCAATTCCTACAACACTGAGGATGATTCTATGTCAGCCCGTTCCTACGCAAAAGTGTCATAGGTCTTCAAAAGTTTGAGCTGGCTCTCTGTAGTATTGCTCAATTCTAATGCTTCATCAACCAGGGGCTGTAACGCATTCTCCAACAGCGTTAGCTTCATCCTGCAGGACTCAATTTCCTACTAAAGTTCCTTGCTGCGCTTCACTTTAGCCATCTTCTGCATAGGTGGCAGCGTCTTGATTTCTACTCTGACTGCATCTAATTCGTCCTGGCGCAACTTGATGGTTTCCTGGATCTTACCTACATCTGGATGGTCTTGTAGGTTCACCCATGCTTCTATGCTATCTTCCATCAGTTTTGCGACGCTGGCCACATTATCTGATATTTTTGCTGCTGAAGCCTTGATGTCCTGATGGCGCTGTTCTCGGACCTCTGGTGGAGTCTCGGGAGGGATGCGCAGTTGAAGTTCTGTGATCTGGTGCTGGTGTTCTATCTTCATCCTTTCAATCTCGCTGCGAGACTGCTGGGCATATTCTCTTAGCTTATCGATTCTCTGCTCTGGTTCCTCTGCTCCCTGTATGTTGGAGTCAGAAAGACTTCGACATGCCTTGTCCAGTGCTCGCATCAGCGTAGTTGTTTTATGTTCATCCTCTTTCTTCTGTTGTGCTACTTCTTCTAGGCGTGCTGTAAAGGTTTTGTTTTGTTTGATGGTGTCTTCCAATTGGAGTTAGGACAATTGGTCTCGTGCATGGATCTCCTTTGTAATAGCGAGCTGGAAGAGGTGCAATTCTGACATGGACATCTTTGTATAATCGAGCCCTACGGTCATACTCATCTGGGGCCGGGAATCTGTATCAGGCAGTATCAGAGTTGCGCTTGATACCTGTCTTTGGTGATCTCTGGGTGGCCATTGCCTAATATCCTGCTGCGTGGGTGCTATAGTGCTACTTGTCGCAGTACTGTGTGCTGATTGTGCTGCTAACTCTTTTAGCTCCGAAACCCTGTTTGCTATACCTGAGAGCCCAGCAAGATGCAGTTCTGCAAACTCTAAGCATTTTTTAGTAAGCGCTCCCATAGACTGTTCTAGAGCTTGCTCTAGCTCATCCAGCGTTATAGTGGCTTCTTCTTCAATATATTTGTCCTTCGACGCTTTTGACTTTTTGCGGGACTGTGGCTTGGTTACCTCTGCTACTTCTGGTGACTTGCGCTTCGTTGATGGGTTAGGATCTGATATGGTATTGATCGACTCCTCATCCTATTCATCCTGTCCGCCATCTCCACCCTGGCCATCGTCATCCATCTGCGAATCACTTAGGTCTTCGCTATCTTCCAATGGGCTTTGCTGATGCGCCTGACTGGTACCTGCGCCAATATTGGTAGCTGGGGGAACTGGAATAGAGGGTTTTTTTCCTATATCTTTCAGCCAGTCAGCTAGCCAGTGCTGAACTATACCCCTAATATCTGGTTCGGTGACTACATATGGTAATTTAAAGCATTGACGTTGTGGATCTGCACGGGCTTGAATGAAAACATGATGCATATCGGTACTGAAGTGTGCGGCACCCTCGTATTTAGAGAACACCTCATTGGTAAGTCGTGGTGTTCGCACAATCTCATAGTGGATACTCATGGAATAAAAGATGAACACAGTGTTCGTCATCTGTTGAGATACCTTATCTGAGGATATCCATAGGGAGGCGTACCTCGCTGCCCCTGGCATGCTTGGGTTTAACTCTACAAACTAGGCTTCAGTGGGTTCTTTCCACCCAACTAATGCAATAAGGATTAAAAGCCAGAAATAATGAAAAGGTCTACCTTTTTCCTGTGCGTCGCGGGCATCCTCCAGGAAATCCTTCGCAAGATATTCGGCCCAATTATAAGTATACCCCTCAGCGCAGTTCATAGAAATCCAGATAACCGGAGCAGGTACTTCAGTTGGCCTGCATTTTCGTATGAGTTTGCAGGCTAAGAGTTCAGTTGCAAAGCGAATGGGCTGCTCCTGAATTGTGGAAGTGTGATACCCCCGTTTCTCCTTTGTCAGGCCAAACCGCTCTTTCATAGTTTGCGCAAGCTTTGTATCATCATGTTTGGACGAAAATTCAGTTCTCGGATCAGGTCCTGCAATTGGTAAACCTGTGATCTTATGGACGAGTGCGACGTCAATAGGAATTTGCTGGTCCCCTATCCATAAATAGCCATCATGCACTAACGCTAGCAACTGTTTGGCCACTACGGTCACATGTATGCCACGATCGAAATGGGGAATATCAAGCATCTTGAGTAGGCCAGCTTTTTCCAAGCCCGCAGCCCATGGTTGCACTTCCAGTAGTGTGACCTTATGATCTGGGTACTTGATGCGGTGCAATTATTTTGCTGGTTCAAACTCTGGAAACTTGCCATGGTCATTTGTGTCGTGATCGCTATACTTAAGCCGATCGATCTTCCCTGTCATGCTTCTGATCAGCTGAACTCCTTGTGGCAGCGAGGGTGTGGTTAATGTGAATTGCTTTGTTCGACGGGGTAATGCGGCACCTGGGCGAACAGGTTGTAGATATGGTGGCCGCGGTGGTGCAATATTCTCCCTACCCCCAGCCGGGACCTATGCTGAACCGGTGGGATCCATAGGATGATCTGCTAGTGTTTGCCCTGTTTGCCTCTGCCGGTCTTGGTTTCACTTGGAGCGAACTTCAGTTCTGGACTTTTTCCTGGTAGACCGTGGTGGTGCTGGGGGAGCTTCTTCACAGGGAGCAAGGGCAGGCGGCCAATTAGAGCGGCTTATCAGACCCTCTTGCTCGAATTCTCTGACCAAATCGTCAATCTCTCGTTCTGTTGTCATGGGTTCACTCGTAAATCTTGAAGAAATGCAGAATACAATTTTCCCTAACTTAGGCATCTTCTTATACACGCCATCAATCAAATCGGGCAGGACGGTGCATTGAAGGCACCAAATCTGATGAAAATCGTGTCCAAGTGGAGCTCGATTTCCGATACTGGTCTTAGTACAGGCATTTAAGGCAATTAAAACACTGCTGCCGCCAAATTGGCTGCTTCCCAATGGTCGGATTTGAAGCCTCACTGTGTTTGTGGCCTTCAACAGAATCCGGGTGTGAGCTTCGTGACAACAAGCACCCTCGGCACAGTATTACCCTTCGACCCGTCCTGGGAATGCCGGCGACAGGACTGTTAGGTTTGATGGGCTGGCTTCTTGGTTCTGCCCCTTGGTTTGGTATTCAATTCCATGTCGGAGTGCGGCCTCCATATACCAGTTTTGTGCTAGAGGTTCCAAGGTGTGTATGAACTTATGCACCCACTCTTCGTGAGGTATGGTGTCCCATGTTGCATAACTGTGCCTCAAATGTTTCGGAGGGCTATTCTGCCCAATGAACTTACGTCGCACCTTTTGGACTTGGTTTACGAAGCTGAGGCGCAGAAATTTCTAGCTGGCTTCCCAACTGGGAGTAGACTTGTTGTGATCGGTCCACCCTGCTGCTGTAACTCCTAATGCTGTCTCCAAAGTCTGCATTATCTATGACTGAGGTGCTTGTACAATAAATTCTCCAGGGTCGGTCAACCCAACATAGGTAGGCAAATCTCTGGGCTGCGCACTAAGGCATCTAAGAGACTTAGTGAGTTACGCGCACCTATGGCCATGTAGCTCGTACAGTCGATTCTGCCAATTCTCTAGACCATCGTCGAAATGAGACATGCAGGAGCTATCACATTGCTAATCTATTATGCCATTGGCATCAGGCTCGACATAATCTACTTCCTGGGTTGTAATGTTGTAGATGTGGTCTAGAGTATCCTGCTCCCGTTCATCTCTGATCGGTTCTGTATATCTTTCTCCTTGGGATGGGTCGAGGGGTATGATAACTCGCAGACCATTTCCTTCGAAGGTCATTTGTCTCCTCTTAAGGTTGATAATTGCAGCATTGGCCATGGCCCACTCGATTCCCAACAAGGCTGGATAAGGGTTGCTGTCATCAATGATCTCAATAACTTCAAAATCCACTAGAGTGCTTACCCCATCAAGATCTATGGTAACACTAAGAAGTCTCCCTAGGGGCACAATACTTTGCTGGTTAGCTAATCTCAGCTGTATAGGTGACCAATCCAGGGAAGGTTTTCCCATTTGTCCCCAGGTCTGCTTGGGTAGGACATTAACTTCTGATCCAAGATCCAAAATGACATCAGTCATATCATATTCCCCTATCTGAACATTCAATCTCATTTCCCTCCCCGTTCTTTGGACATGACTAACAGTTTTCTCCTGATTAACTCCTCTCTGAGGGTCTATGACAGCAAGAACTTTTTGCAGCTCTTTTAAAGCATTCTGATTCCTCAAGAGTTTCATACAACTCTGTAAAAAGGAGGAGAGTGTACTTACTTTATCTGTCAAAGCATCTTGCGGCTGCGAGGCCTGCGGAGGTTGCTGCGCAGGTACTGCGGGTGTGCGAGGGTCAACAATATCGCATGGAGCCGCCTTGACTAGGGCTTGGTCTTGCGTGGAGGTCTTACGCGTGCACACCTCGACAGGTTGTTTCTACGAATGCTGAATTTGCGTCGTGGCGCCACTCCAGGTGACCACATTGATGGCTGTGGTAGGTCTCTGCTCAACAAAAATCAACTGAATAGTCTGGGTAGGGCCACTGTTGTTTTCTTGAATATTTGCTATGAGCTGGGGGCACTGTTCAATCACGTGGTCTACTCCACAGAAATATCGACAGGTTGTGGTGGGGTTCCGACAGTCGCGAGCCAAATGGCCAGCTTGGTTACAATTGTAACACACCACCTGGCCTCTACCTCTCCCGGGCATACCACCACGGCCGCGACCTCCAAAGGCACCTCTTCCAGAGGCCCCGCCGTGGTAACCATAGCCATCATTATTCTGGGCTTCAGTTTGCACTTGGTAGGCGTCAGAGATGCGCTCTCTCATGAGGTCATAGCTACGACACTCCTCTTCATTATGCCCGACTAACTTACAAAACTTGCAGTAGGGGTTCTTGGGAACTTGAACATATCATTGAAGAACATGGCAGTTTTCAGGGCGATGTTGGCTAGTGGTTAGACAAATCTCACAATATAGAACACCGGGATTGAATTGGTTGGGCGCACCCGTATTTAAGTAGGTCCTGACCACGGGGCACTGGTCCCTATCGTGACCTTCTGTCCGGAATTGCGTACACCAGACCTCCTCGCGACTGGTGATGGCTGCCTTAATCTCATCTAAAGTAGGGTTCTGAGTACTGGAGAATTTCATGAACCAGGTTAAAGCCCGGTCCCGAAAAGAAGTAATGAGTTGCGCGGTTCTCACATCTAGGTCTGTAATATTCTTCGCGTTCCATACTGCTTCACATAAAAACCAGAACTGTTCGGGGTCTTCTGATCCCGTGCCTTTGAAGATGGGCAACTTAATATCATTAGCTAGGTGGGCCATGGCGGTTCTGGGAGGGTTGGGAGGGGGACAGGATGTCAATGGAGGGGGATTTACAGAGGCAGATTGACCTGTGGCCGGAATACTCGGACTTGGTTGACTGTCGGACTGCGACGGAATTTCAGGGGTAACAGAGCTTCGCTGCGGGGTGACCGGAGGGTTTCCAAAGGAAGGGTTGTCTTCCGCGTCTGAGTCGTCAGAATTGATAGGGGACGGTGGGGTATCCTGGCCTAAGGAGTAGGACTCGAAATCTCGTTTATACCCTATTCCACTTCGCGGCAAACTACTGTGCGCAGCGAGAGTGTTGTCACTTGCAAACATATGTTAGTAACCCAAAAGCTAACAATCTGATTCAAAAAGCAATATTCCCTTTTCGGCCAATAGCATTTTAATTCTTAAGCTAAATAAATTCAAACGCTTACCCCGCGGTCCTTGGAAAAATCGTCGCTCGGCGTCACTAAAGGAAGTGCCCGTGTCGATGGCGAACTCTGTCACAAAGGCCTCAAGGGTCCGTGTGGTCTAGAAGTCAACCGCTCGGGAGATCTCGTTGTTCACACTTTGTACTATATTAACTCTTGCAAGGTTCCAAATAGAAAACCGCCCCGCATGAAAGTTGGTTCGCTTCTCAGCTAACCTGGACAACCACTGGTGCAACTCTATGTGGATACTACCAAAGAAAATTTCATATGCATCACAAAAAACATACCTCTGTAAAAAGTCACGTGCGCTGCGATGCGGATTTGTGTTCTCTTTCTCAGCAAATTTCAGATAAGTCTCATCAAGCCAATCCTCGATTTCCTTTGCAGAGGGCCTCCAGAACATAGCCCTCGAGGTACGACGTAAACCCCTCTTGAGCAGATACTGAGTTCAACCAACAACGGAACCAATTTGTTGGGAAATAGGGCAGACCCGGGTTTAATCCTTTTATGTCGCACCAACAAAAGACCCACTGTGTTGGCCCTTTCGGCAACAACCTGCGCACAGGTTGCAGTCTCACCCGAAACAGCAATGGGGTGCCGCAGAATCAGGTTTCTGCAAGTAGAGAGGGATATTACTGTACCTTAGCCTTTACTAAACTTATTAATCAACAATTACACAGCTTTGTCATTCACTTTTATACAACTTCGCAAATAGATAAACAACTGTGACTTGCTTAACCCACTACAGGGAATTCACAGTGAAGCTTGTTATTAGCAGTGATCTAAGTTATCAAATGTATACAGTTATTAATGCATAAAAGACAACAGAAATAGAAACAACACAAGAAACCACAACACCAAATATAACGTGGTTCACCCCTAGTGTAGGGGCTACGTCCACAAACTGTGTTTTATTCAACTTGCTACAAAACCACAGTTTGATTTGCGGACTCAGCTGCAGATCCCTTGAGTCCTTAACAGCCGCGCACACAGCAGCACGCCTCTGCGCACACAGCTGCAGATCTTTTCTCAATCTTCTTACAAAACCCTCTGTGCACACAGCTGCAGAGGTCGTCCATGCACACAGCTGGGACTTAACCTTTCCTTATAAAATCAGCCTTAGCTTCGCCTTAATCTTTCTTACATCATAAAACCTAACTTTTTCTTATTTACAAGAATGCCTATTTATACATCGCGCTATTACAAAATCATGGCTTCAAACCATGGGCACCCAAACCCTAAACCCTGGATTTAAACCATGGGTTTATTACAAAAAGGGGTTCTGACTTACCCCGAAACCCCTAAGACTATTTTGACCCATAACTCCGTTTACAAACAAACGCGGAGTTACCAAAACTAATAATCCTTAGGGTACGCGTCCCAACACGTGCATAGAAAATCAAAAGGTGGAAAGTGTTGCCAAAAGTGGAAATGACAGGATCACTGACATTAAAGTGCAGATATCTGGTGAAGATTTAGGCGGCTGTGACAGCTAAGTGTCATTAATTCGATGATATACGAGGAGAATGACAACGTGCTGTAAGGACACATCCGTCGGATCCACCATAACTATTTTGACAGAAACAACACAACACTCCAGTTAACAACTTGATGAACGAATGAGGTAGTTGAGAAACCCATGTGATAGATTAGACATTAACCGACCATTGCATGACGACTACATGATGTGGTGGTGGGTATAAGTGCAAGGCTACAAGCATTCTTTTTATGACCATAGAGCAAGTTAAAGAGAACCAGAGACGAACCCTATCATCCCTATTGAACAAAGCCGACACCCATAGTAATTGAGATCCCTAGCAACAGTGAGCCATCAGAAGCAACTGTTATCTCTGATTGCCCAATTGAAGAAGAGAGTCCCTCACCTAAGATACAACAACCACGGCAAGAACCAAAGATTGATCTAATGGCGAGAATGCGGAAGCAACCTGCCAATGTGGCCGGTCATACTACAATTTTGACATAGGGATTGCGTGTTGTGCCTACCCTAGCCCAGATACCACCTGTTATGGAGCCAAGACAGCCCAGCGAGCCAGTAGTTGGAGGACCATCCAGACTCCCACAGATGAAAAAACCCAAGAAGACTGCCGCTCCTGTCTATGCTCATGCCAAAAGGCCCTTAGAAGAATACCAAGAGAATGAACAGGAGGATGACTACATGGAAGAAGACTCCCACCGTGTAGAGGGCCGGAGGAAGAGGAAGATGATGAGAACTTCCCACACCATTGTCCGCCAAGGAGAGCTGATGCAGAGAAGGTGGTACTCCCAAAGAAGGCAGTTACAACTCTGGCAGTGCCATGAATTCCTGAAAAGGTCCCCTATCGATGGACATCATGCCCAAGTTAGCCAAGATGAAATTTGAAGACTTCGACACTCGACTATAGGAAGGACTAAAGAGAGCAGATTGCCTAATCCCAAAACAACTTGACCCAAGTCAAGCACAAGTGATCAGGTCGATGCAGTGGACCGAGGGAGTTGGATGCACAGGTTTGATTAACCTATTGTTTATGCCCCATTTCGGCCACAATATACACATTATCACATACATGAAGCAACTGTTGGTTTTCTTTCACAAAGGATGCATGTGGCTTGATCGACCATACTTGGTTGACGCCGAACTGATCTCATTGATCACAGGCATCCCAAACCAAAGCGATGATCCTGCACCTTACTTGGCCCAGAAAGACACCACTCAGATCAAGCAGAAATACAACTTGCGAGGCACAAACAAGGGCTACCTAATTAGGCCAATTGAGGATAGAAGTGTGAGATTTGTTGCGCATATCTTATCATGTAAGTTGTTACATAATATATGGCCCAATTAATTTTTAGCGGCGATGATCGAACTTCCAGAACTATGCACGCTGGGCAGAGAGTTCAATTGGTCATGATCATTGCTCAATGAGCTAATCAATGATGTCACGTAGTCGCAGCATGATCCCACTTACAAATTCCATTACTTGTGGCTACTTATTTTGATTTCATTTACTTTGTGGGCCAAACCGCTTGACTATCTGCAGATGGATGTCCCATTCCCTTTCCTTGGTGCAAGGTATCAAAACCTATGGGAGTATAAGAAATATACAACCCGGTAGAAGGACAACAAAATTGATTTCTTTTGCACCTAGAGGTGTTGTGTGACATTGTCTAACAATCCCATTAAGTCTACGTTGCGAGGGTACACAGGTACGCAACATTTATCAAATTTTAGGCCAGAGTGCACAACATCATTTTGGAACCAATGAAAGACTCGGCCAAACAAGTGCACCATGAAAGATTCATGGTGATGGATGAGGACATGGATGCAATTATACACCTATGGACAGAAGAATGGTGTGACCCACTAGTAGAGCCACTGCCTGAAGGACAGGAGGAAGAAGACCCACCAGTTCAGCAAGTTCATGTAGAAGGCAATGAAGGAGGCGACAGAAAGGGTATTCAGAAGATGATGAGGAAGAACAAGATGGTGATGATAGGAATATCTCGGATCAAAGTGATTCATAGCACACCCCAAGTCCAGAGCATGTGTAGGCCCAAAAGCAAACAAGGCAACATGAAGGCCATCGACATCGCAAGAAGCAAAAAGCATAGAAACCGTCGAATGTGAACACATTGACAGAAGATGATGTAGAGGAGCTTGCAGTAGTCATTGCTAAAGTCATGCAAGAAAACCTTGCCAGCCTAAAGAAGTAGCAAGCCAGCATAACTGAGCAAGTGGGGAGCCATCGAAATAAGTTGGTCGAAGCAATCAACGAGTTCGAAGCCACTGTTGAGACCGAGATGTATGGCGTCGGCCCCAATGTCCAAGTAGTCCCACCACAATTAGTGTCACCCATCAAAGTAACAATCCAGACAAGTGCACTAGAAACCAAAATAGGCTCGAGTGCCTTTAAAATATTGTGAATGAGTTTGCCACACTCCAGTTAGACTTCTCAAAGCTGCCTTTGAGTGAAGTCTATGAAGTACAAGAGGAAGCCACAACGAAAATGAAACTAAGAGAGAATGTTGTTGTCTATCAGGCAACAAAGCAACAAAGGAAGGAAAATTCATGCAAGGCTTTGCTGAAGGAGAAAGACCAAGAACTTCAAGGGCGCATTGACCTTCTTCCTAAGAGGGAATAAGAAATATTGCCATGCGAGCAGAACCGCCTCATGCTAGCGGACACCATCAAGTGTGCCATTGCAGAATTCCCACCTGAAGTAGGGAAAGACGATGAGGAATCCATGGCTAAAGTAATCAGGCTAACAAAGATCGTGCAAGATATTCGACAGCAGGTGCAAGAACTGCAAGGAAGAAATGTGTCGAGCACACTTATCGAGGAAATCGAAGAGCAAAGAAAATAAACATCTGAGGCTGCTGTAAAAATCAAACAAGGAGAAACAGCATGCGCTAAGGCACTAGAAGATGTTTCCACGGTATGGGAAGCGCTTATAGAGGATAAGGCTGTTGAAAAAATAAGAGCGAACAAGTGTGCAACTGAAGAGAAAATCACCACCAAGAAAGCAGACATGAAGAAGTTGGCCTTCCAATGGAAGATGGCCAAGATGACTGAAATTAAGTAGCTGCAGCAGGAGGTCCAGGCTCTTCACGATAGAGAGAGGGTTAGGGAAGCAGAATTTGAAGTGCACCAGTCAGAAGCAGCGCACATCATCCACTGAAGGGAAAAATTGAGACTATTGCATAGTCAGCAGATGTGGGCCCATCGAAACATATCAGTACTGACCGAGTTGAGCAATTGTCTACACAAGCAGAAGAGGTGTCAGACGAAGTTGCAGGGGTGCAGCGGATCGTGAAATAATTTCAGGACAAAGTTGGTCTTGCAGTGCAATCAACGCCAGAGCCATAATATTTTGCGGAAATAACAGTAAGTTTGTGACTGAAAATTTCGAGGACAGGTCCATTTTTGCTTAGTGGCTCAGGACGAGCCACATGTGAGTGTTGGCGGTTTTTTGGGCTAGGAAAGGAGTGCAAGAGAGAAGTTCGCACGTAAGAAAAGGTACATCACACATGCGATAGGAAGAAAGGTCGTGACAAGAAGGAAAGGGACCAACGTAGGCATAATAAAGATGCACGTGGTGAAGGAAAGGAAAGCGTATATGCATATAGGTGATAACGACCGAAAAGCATCAAGTAAAGATTGTGGCCATTAAAGTCAGTGTAAGCATGCAGACACACACATATGGAAGAATATTTGTAAGTCAAGCCAATAGTTCCTTGTGTTAGTACATGACAACCTATTCTAGTTGCTGATCATGACCTATAACTGATAGGAAGTATGTTGTCGACCCAGGGTGGTCTGATAGAAGGGATAAATAAGAAGAACCCGTTCTGTATAAGGGTTGGTTGTTTTCAATTTTGTCATTAATTGGAAAGTATCAATCGATCGTTGGTTGTCAAGATCCAAGGACACCATTTTTGTTGTATTTTGAGGTAGAATAGAAGAAGAGAAGACTCAGAGAAGAGTCTAGTAGCATTGAAAGGATGTTGAGCCGTGAATCTTGCAGCTGTGTGCACAAACCGCTAAGAGTAGAAGGAATATGCAACCGAGTGCGCAGAAGGTAGATAAAAGAGTCGATCCAAGCTGTGTGCATATAAGTAGGAGTAGATAGATGAATAAACTAGAGAGCATGAGAGAAATAAGTTTGATTCATAAGGACATATCATAAGATTAGTCTGCAAGTCGTAGACTACAAGGTGCTATACCCATTTCTCATGCCAGATGAAGAGCACCTTGGTGGTTTTTCCCAGATGGGTTTCCATGTTATTCTATGTGCTTAAATGGTTGATTGATGTTGTGCATGTTGATGTGAATGGTTGTTATTTGCTTACTGTATATTAATGAGCTATTGTTGAATGCCTGGTACCATATTATTAACTAGTAAATGAATAGCTGCTAAAGAATTGTTGGAATGTGCAAGTACGCTGTAGCTAATTCCTTAAGTTGAAGTATAAGGCGCAAGTGGCCTGTTAGTTGAAAGGATCAGCTGTGTTGCATGAGTTGCGCTAGTTGTTAATGCCGAAGAATAGGTCATATTGTGCGCGCTGACATACAGTTGTGCTTAGTCGCGTAGGAACTGTCCAGCCATCTAAGTTGTCCTCGTCGAGCACCTTGGCTACATGGCAAGGGACTATAATCCCTCTCCAACGTCTGCAGAAACATGGTTCTGGAAGTTACCCATTAGATATCTCAGGTGAGACTATGCCTGCCTCGCAGGTGTTGCCGATGAAGTTACTCTATCGGGCCAATGTCTTGTGGTTTATTGTTGGTATTTTGGTGATGTTGAACCATGGGTCGAGATAAAAAGGTGAAAGAAGGAAACAAAGATATCTTTGCCATGTTTCCAGGGAGGCAATTCTAGCAATATGATTTTGATTTTGTAGCATTTATCTTGCTGTCCGAGGCTTTAAGAAAAGTGGATAGAACTCTTCTGAACCTTTCTGCTATGATCATGGGCGCGCCTCCAATCATGATGGTATCATCTACAAATTGCATGTGATTTGCAGCTCTAACACCTCTAATATTTTCATTAGCCATATCGAGCTTTATAGCCATACCTTGCTACTTTATTTCTATGCTAGTATGGATTGCTTCCTAAACAATTATGATGTTGTCAAGGATTGGACATCTTGCAATAAATCCTCCCTGCGTATTCGATATGATCCTTCCCATTATTTTCTTCATTCTAGTGGCAAAATTTTTTGAGAGGATTTTATATGAGGTGTTACAGAGTGATATAGGTTTGAAGGGATCTATTGAAATGGGCTTTTTTTCTTTTGGTATCAAGGTGAGAAAGGAAGAGTTGGTGCCCCCCCCTTACCTTATCCTTTCTTATTGTCCAGTTTAGCATTCTTTTTAGATATTCTTTGATAGTATCCCATGCTTCCCTATAGAAATTGATGGTGAACCCATCAAGTTTAGGTACCTAATATGCCTATAGAGACCAAATGGCAGCTTTGATCTCATATTCCATAATGGGTTTTGATAGGTCATTTTCATCCTGCTTCGTTATAAGGGATGGAATTCCGGCAAGAAGGCCTGCCTGTGATAGAGGATCAGTCTCTTCCTTTTCCATGTAAAGATATTTGAAGTGTTGAAAAACATGGGCCTTAATATCCTCCTGATCCACTATCCTGTTGCCGTATTTATACTTTAATTCATTGATCATTCTATAGCTAATCCTTGTTTTTATTTTCTTATGGAAGTACTCCAGGTTGCTGTCCCCTCCCTTTACCCAGAGCTATCTGGATTTCACCCTCAATTCCTCTTCCTCTCTTCTGGAAGCTTTAAGGATATTTAGATTTAGCTCTTTTTCTTGGCTAATAATCATCAGGGTAATTTCCTCCTTTTCCATCTTGGAATGAAGATCAGCTAGCCCTGATTGTAACTAGATTTTCCTACTGCTAGTGTTTCTATACTCAGTTTTCACCTAGGCTTTCAGTTCACAGCGGACATTTCTAAGATTGCTTTCCCAAATGTATCTAGGAGAGTCAGTGCAAGCCGATCCCTACACATTCTTAACTATTCCCATTGATTTTTCCTCTTGGATCCAGGAGGAGTTGAATTTGAATTTGAGGTTTTTAGGAGTTGATAACACCAAAGATATCGTCTTGTGGTTCGAGACTGACGAGGGAAGATTAAAGGAGGAGAGAGTAATATCTCTAAGAAGAAAAGAGGCACTTACCAAGAAACGGTCAAGCCCGGCTGCAATGTAACCCGCACCCAATCTTCGATTACTCCAAGTATACTTCCCATTTTTCAATGGTAGATCTATTAGATCTAGATCAAAGATCAAATATTCCATGTATTCCATATATGGATCTCTTACTCTCAAGACCCCTCTTTTCTCTGATTGCGCTTTGGTGGCATTGAAGTCCCCAATGATAATAAGCTCTTTCCCTACTAGATCACCTTTTAGAGCTGCTAGGCTGTTCCAGAATGTTTGCTTATCTTTGGAATGTGTTTTCCCATACACATTGCATACATAGATAACATTTGGATCATATTTTTCATAGAATTCTGTGAGGATCCATTATTGATTCTCCTCTATATTTTTTATATCATACTTACTAGAAAAAAGGTTGCTATTCCCCCTGAGGGCCCTCTAGAACTAATGGCGTTTCCCTGGCTGTTTTTCCAGAAGTGTTGTGAGAGTGCCAGTACTTCCACATCACTCATTTTTATCTCTTGGATTAGCAGTAAGTCTATCCTTTCGGATTCAGTGATGTCTTTAATTGCTTCCACTTT
Source organism: Pseudotsuga menziesii (assembly GCA_001517045.1). Lineage (NCBI taxonomy): Eukaryota > Viridiplantae > Streptophyta > Pinopsida > Pinales > Pinaceae > Pseudotsuga > Pseudotsuga menziesii. Next base: position 51,844 of record LPNX010519621.1, read on the forward strand.
GTTTGCTCCACCCATCCCTTTGCAATTCCAAGAGTCTGCTTTCATTACTTTTTGACTGATTGAGGTCTTTCCCTAGACCTTCCTTCCACTTTCCTTGTATTTTTGCAGTTTTGAAGGAGCTTTGTTTCTTTAATGCTCTGATGCCTTCCTAAATCCATTTCTCTCTCCACCTCCTACTCTCTGTGATACCTTTGTGACTTTATTGCTCTGGTGACTAGAGCCATTTCATGGATCTCTTGTGACCCATTTGAAGATGAGTTAGGAGATCGGGCAAAAGAGGAAAATTTGCCTTGTTTTACCCTTTCCACCCAGGATCCTCCAAGCGATGGAGAGCCTTCCATATTTGCATCTAGCCTTTCTTCCCTGTGTGAAATTGGTGGAATGTTGTTTTCTGCTAAGATGCCATGGGGATCTACTATGCCTTCTTCTAGAGTTTCTTCGTTTGATATAATTTCCCCTTCTTCTACACTCAAAAGATTGAACTGATTGTTTTTTGTGACCTATTTTTATCCCTATTTTGTCTCTTTTCCTTTCTCTTCCTGTGGCTCCTTTTGTCTCAGGGTTTGAGGGTGTCATTTTCCTTCCTTTTTTCTCCTAATGCCACCCTTTATATTGAGTTTTCTCCAGATTTTCTTGCACTGATTTAGGGAAGTTTTTGATGAAGTGACCATACTCATGGCATTTATTGCATTTGAATGATAGTTGTTCATAGTCGAATTTTTGAGCATGTTCCCATCCATCCATGCAAAGGCTCACAATTTTCGGAAGCCCTTTTTCTAGATCGACCTCTATGCATATCCTTATGCAGGAGAAAAGAGGACCTTTCGGTTTTTCCTTATCTATATATTTTCCAAGAGAGTTTCCTATTGCCTGAAGAGTTTCATAATTCTAGCAATGTAATGGGATATGAGGTAAGCAAACACAAACTGGGACTACAGAGGGTACATCCTTTTCTGAATCAAACGTTAAACTCTAATGGTTTAGGTATAGCCCTGGGGGACCCATGAAGTAAGGCCCACTTTTGAATATTAGCTCCCTGTCTTCTTTGTTTTCGAATAGAAAAGTGAAGATTCCCTTGCTGCAGAAGCAGTGCTGCAGGCCCCCAAATATTAGAGTCATCCAGTTTTTTTTTCAGCCAGAGATCCATTGCTTTTGGTGATGGCCAGATTTCGGTAAATTGCCCTATCAACCCTCGCTCACTCAGAGCAAGAGCTTTCATCCTTGAAGCTATCGACGTGATCTATATTCTAGGTGTATTAGTCCACTTAACAAAGCCATCTCCTCCATCAGACGCAGATGAGGAAAGCGATGGCATGGAGGCCACAAGAGCCTTGAAAGCAACATCCAATGTCCTCCGATGGTCTTCCGAGGTTGGATCCGCAGGTGGATCCATCCTAAAATTGGAAAGGGAAAAAACCTATTTCTAAATCTGTCTGATCCTAGAGATTAAAGATTTCCATGAGCCACTATTAATCTGTGCTTGGTTGAGTGTGCAGCATGCAACGTATGTATGCAGAGGGTTAGCATGAAGCGCATGTGTTATCTCCCAAAATAATTTATTTTCATAGTATGAAGAATTTAACTCATGCAATGAAGGATATGAATATCACTGACAATTTGAAAGCCTCTATTTTTGATTTGGATGAAAATTTCACAAGTTGTAGCTTTCGGTGGCTTAGGTGAGGAGTATCATAGCTCATTAGCCACCAAAAAGCTATGTTTCAGCAGCTAAACAGTTGAACGCGGGCCAAAGGAAAACCACTGAAAGTGGTCTGAGCAAGCATAGTCAAAGTAACACTTTCGGTGGCTTAGGTGAGACTACAGAAACTCATTAGCCACCGAAAAGGGGCACTTTCAGCAGACTAGAAAGAGAGATAAAAGGGGTTTAAACCGTCGAAAGCGAGTGGCAAGCAGCACTGGGAAAGGTACATTCGGTGTCTTAGGAGAGGCTCAGAACATCTCATTACCCACCAAAAAGGGTCATCTTCAGTCTATTAGAAAGGGGTGCAACATATACACTAACCACCGAAAGCTGGAAGATAAATATCGGGTGGAAAACCCTTTCGGCGGTTTAGGCAGAAGCTCCGAACCGTGGCCTTTACCTCTTTTCATTTTATCGCTAAATCTTTTGACTGCCATCGGAACATTTTTTTTACAGCGGTCAGAGGTTTAGCCCTCTACGACACCGACGTTTTGGAAGGCTTGTCCTTTATATCATCGACACCGCGAAGAGTCTTGTGGTTTGGAGTTCTGACACATTAGTGGTTTGAGGTTCCGATGTTTTAGTATTTAGAGCTTCTGATCACCGATGCTTAACCATCGTGACGTTAGTGGTTTGAATCACCGACACTACGACAACATTCAGGTTTAAATTTTCGATCCTTAGTATTTAGAGCTTTCGATCGCTAATGATTAACCATCGTGATGTTAGTGGTTTGAATCGCTGACACTATGGTGACATTTAGGTTTAAAGTTTCGATCCTTAGTGTTCAGAGCTTCCGATCGATGAGGGTTTTGAGTTGTTTGCTGGACAGATTGAAAAAGGTTTCTGACACAGTCGAGATTTGCCGAAAGAAGAGATTCAACACGGCGACGAGGTAACTATTTCGATGGTTTAAGCAATAAATATCACGTTTAGTTAGCCACCGAAAGTTCCTCTTTTCGACAATTAAAAGTTCCAATAGACTGGCCGCTTAACCACCGAAAGCAGATAGAGGTTAAAAGGTGAGTTTTTGATAGAAAGAACTGGATTTTGGTGACTGCAGATGGCTCAGGGGCATAAGTTAAAGATAAAAGGAGCTGACAGAAGTATCAGAAAGGGTCTGTTTAGATTTATTATGACAAAACAATGCCATAAATTCATAAACCCTAATTGTCAAGGAGAAATCAATGAGTTAACTGACAGTGGACTAGTAGCGGTGATCATCAGCAACTACTTTAGTTATTTAATGTTCAGTCAGTGAACTAAATCTTCACCATAGTTAGACAAATATTTAGGTAGGCTTCGAAACCCTAATTTGGAAAAACTATCACTTTTGAGTATTTTTGTAAAAACAGATCGAAGTTTCAGGATCTGCACTTTTTATAAAAGGCTAGAAATCCTAAGATTGATTTTATAATAAAGTTTCAACTTTGGGGATTTATAAGCCTATAATGCTTTCAAGCTTCTCATCTTGTTCATTCTGAAATATAACCTCTTTTGTTATGAATTTTTCAACCATCATCTGTATCTTTATTGTACTTATGCCTAAATGTGTATTTAGGTTATTTTCAAGTTGATTAATAGCTAATAGTTGTCATCCTATTGGTGAATTAATGCGATTTGATTTATAAGTACCATCCTTGTTAGGATTTAGCCATTTATATGCATCTGTTTTGTATGTAAGTCTGCCAGCTTGATGAGTTCTCCATCCCTGCACCTTATTGTCAAACTACTGAACAAGTTGTAACTACAACCCTTGTAATTGAGTGAGCTTCATGCATGTCTTGAGAGTGGAAGGTTATATAGGTCACCTAACTTGATCCATACCAGAAACCCCTAAAAACATTTTAAGTTACGAGGCATCCTCAATCTACAACCTAGAGGAGTTTCCTGGAGTGATAACAAAGTGGCACCGTTGCCGGGGAGAGGAGACTGAAGCTCAGCTTCCGTGGGAGACGACATAGATCCTTGCTTTGATGATAGACAAAGCTTGGACACTATTCTAGTTGTAATCATCTATCTAAAAAATCCATTGAAATAAGGTGGCTTCAAGAAGACCAAGTAGCAGAGAAAACCCTAAAGGGCCACCAACAACACCTGTTTCAGATCCAGAAGAGATCCTGAGAGGAGCTAGGGTTTCACCAAGACAGACCTCCAGAGCTGTAAGGGTAGCTACATTAGGTATTTCCAGAGGTATTTATGCTATTATATCAAACAGGCCTCCATTTCAATCTTCTTATGCTAAAGCATCTAGTTCTCAGAAGTTTATAAGTAAATCAGAAAATTTTAGGGTTGAGGAATCTTCAAGCACTGCTTCTTGTGAAGATCTCATCCCTGGTGACTCCATTAAAGAATTGTGGCTCCGCGAAGGGCTCATACCAGAGAAAATCAAGAGAGGCCACCAACAACACCTGTTGTAGACCCAGAGAAGATCATCAGAAAAGGAAGAGCTCTACAAAGGAAAATTTCTACAACCTAGAGGAGTTTCCTAGAGTGATAACAAAGTGGCACCGTTGCCGGGGAGAGGAGACTGAAGCTCAGCTTCCGTGGGAGACGACATAGATCCTTGCTTTGATGATAGACAAAGCTTGGACACTATTCTAGTTGTAATCATCTATCTAAAAAATCCATTGAAATAAGGTGGCTTCAAGAAGACCAAGTAGCAGATAAAACCCTAAAGGGCCACCAACAACACCTGTTTCAGATCCAGAAGAGATCCTGAGAGGAGCTAGGGTTTCACTAAGACAGACCTCCAGAGCTGTAAGGGTAGCTACATTAGGTATTTCCAGAGGTATTTATGCTATTATATCAAACAGGCCTCCATTTCAATCTTCTTATGCTAAAGCATCTAGTTCTCAGAAGTTTATAAGTAAATCAGAAAATTTTAGGGTTGAGGAATCTTCAAGCACTGCTTCTTGTGAAGATCTCATCCCTGGTGACTCCATTAAAGAATTGTGGCTCCGCGAAGGGCTCATACCAGAGAAAATCAAGAGAGGCCACCAACAACACCTGTTGTAGACCCAGAGAAGATCATCAGAAAAGGAAGAGCTCTACAAAGGAAAATTTCTAGAGCAGCAAGGACACCTAGATCAGATTTGTTGGTAGAGGGAGAAGAAAAACTAGCCTTGCTGCTAGGGCACATTTAAAAAGACTTCTATTTCCCTGATCCATTCGAATTTAATAAATCTCCACTTGGGAGGACCCAGTTGATAAAATATGAAGAGGCTGAAGTCAAAATCTAGGTACTAGTTCAACAGTTTACTTTATGAACTGCAACTATTTTTTATCATCTCCTTTATACTTTTCCCTTCACATGTTAAAAGAATTATCCTATGTTTTATACGTTTTGAATATTATCAACCATCTTTTATAAATCGATATGTAGAAGAATATTTGCAGCCTGCTTGTGTTGTAGAAGGTGAATCAGTCTTTGTGACGAAGCTCATTTATAAAAATGACCTCTGTATCCAAATTCCTTCTAAATCTGATCAACCATGTAACCTTGAAGAAACCAAAACTGATTCAAAACCTATGCAGAGCTCAACACTCGTTGCCACAACCGTTGAACCTTGTCAGCAGATTGTTATCCCTCATGATCAGCCCACATCCTTTCAAATCAAAATTAGGATGAATATGTTTAAGCCATTAAAACTACCCTCTCGGCTCCATCCTTATCCTCTTGACTGTTATGAATATGTCCCTTGGTTTTCTGGAGAGAATCAAGCTTCAGCGGAAAGGCACTTGGAATCTTTTGAATATTTCATTGACTGCTTTCAGATTGTTCATGAGGATGTAATCATGAGATTTTTGTCTAAATCATTGATTAGAGATGCTGCTATATGGTTGAAGAATTTAAGAGCTGACTCTATTGGCTCTTGGATAGAATTCACTGATGCATTTTTGAAGCATTGGGGCGAAAACAAATCTCTTGATTTGTATCTTGCTGATTTCTATGCTTTGAAGAGAGAGAAAGATGAAACTTTTCCTATATTCAATTGAAGATTCTACAACACTTATCATGATATGCCATTGGAGATCCAACCCATAGAGACAACTACCATTATATATTATGTGATGGGACTACATTCAAAACTGGCCCTTCTTCTGCTAGAAAGGAAATCTTCATCTCTAAGCATTCTATTTGAAGATGCTTTAGAGGTGGAGGAAAACATTTGTGCTTCAAGGAGAATCCCAGAGCAGTTTGATTTTTAAAACCATCATTTACCTAAGCCAGATAAACATCAGTATGATTCAGATTTTGAACAGGAATATTATGAGTCTAAAGCAGATTTGGAACAACAGCAAGCATGTGAGCTCCTTTCAGGTTTAGAATCAGATTCTTTAGTGTTTGCAAAGTACTCCCAAGACAGGTATAAATTTGGATTCTATGATCAGTTTGCAATCCAGGATGAGCCTATGATAATTGATGATTCTATAGGCAATTATATGTTTTCAATTGATCTTTATTCATATGATGTAAACCCTATTTTATCATCCTATTGTGAGCTCTATTCTCAAAAGGAAATTTTAATGATTGATGATCAATATCTGATCATAAGAGAACAAGAAGGTTCAGATCAGCTGTTGAGCTTGCATTTTCATCCGACAAAGGTTGAGAAGTCCACATTCAACATTGACATCAGTGAAGGAAAAGATCTGCAACATAAAAAGGTATTTCTTGTTGGATTTTATGACCCCTTTGCTGACTATCTGGAACTTATGAGCAGCATATATATCAAAATATTTTTGTCAGATGATAGCTGGTTCTGTCACCCTTCGAAACTAAATTGTTGCATGCTAGGGTTTCATTTAATTTTTGGGTCAAGATCAAGGATAAGTTCAATAGATCAACTTCTGACTTGGCTTCATTGGAAGCATGATGTCACATGATAAGAAGACTCGGCTGATTAGAATTAGGAGTAGGAGTAGATAGGAAAATAAGCTCTTAATATGAGCAACTAGGTCATTTTTAGTTGTTTTCATGAATAAGCAAAGTGGGCTACAAGAATATTGCAGCGGATCATTTATAAAGTGAAATGACTCCATGCCTAATGGAACACTAGAAGATATCTTAAATTATTATTTTTCGGGAAATGCATTTTTGGTCTGGGGTTCTTGGGACCTCACTGGGAGGTTCCCATCCCAAAATAGGAGCCATATGTTATCTCCCAAAATAATTTATTTTGATAGTATGAATAATTTATCTCATGCAATGAAGGATATGAATATCAATGACAGTTTGAAAGCCTTTGTTTTTGATTTGGATGAAAATTTCACAAGTTGTAGCTTTCGGTGGCTTAGGCGAGGACTATCATAGCTCATTAGCCACTGAAAATCTATGTTTTGACAGCTAAACAGTTGAACGCGGGCCAAAGGAAAACCACCAAAAGCGGTTGAGCAAGCAGAGTCAAAGTAACACTTTCAGTGGCTTAGGTGAGACTACAGAAACTCATTAGCCACCGAAAAGGGGCACTTTTGGCAGAATAGAAAGAGAGATAAAAGGGGTTTAAACCGTCAAAAGCGAGTGGTAAGAAGCACCAGGAAAGGTACATTCGGTGGCTTAGGCGAGGCTCAGAACATCTCATTAGCCACCAAAAAGGGTCATCTTTGGCAGATTAGAAAAGGGTGCAACATATACACTAACCACCGAAAGCTGGAAGATAAATATCGGGTGGAAAACCCTTTCGGCGGTTTAGGCGGAAGCTTCGAACTGTGGCCTTTACCTCTTTTCATTTTATTGCTAAATCTTTTGACTGCCATTGGAACATTTTTTTTACAGTGGTCGGAGGTTTAGACCTCTACGACCCCGACATTTGAAAAGGATTGTCCTTTATATCGCTGACACTATGAAGAGTCTTGTTGTTTGGAGTTCCAACACATTTATGGTTTGAGGTTCCGATGTTTTAGTGTTTAGAGCTTCCGATCGCTGATGCTTAACCATCATGACATTAGTGGTTTGAATTGCTGACACTACGACGTCGTTCAGGTTTAAAGTTCTGATACTTAGTCTTTATAGCTTCCGATCGCCGATGCTTAACCGTCGTGATGTTAGTGGTTTGAATCGGTGACACTACGAAGACGTTCAGGTTTAAAGTTCCGATCCTTAGTGTTCAGAGCTTTCGATTATCGATGGGTTTTAAGTTGTTTGTTCAGCAGATTGAAAAAGGTTTCTGACACGGTCGAGATCTGTCGAAAGAAAAGATTCAACACGGCAACGGGGTAACTATTCCAGTGGTTTAAGCAAGAAATATCACGTTTAGTTAGCCGCTGAAATTTCCAATAGACTAGCCGCTTAACCACCAAAAGAAGACAGAGGTTTAAAGGTGAGTTTTTGACAGACATAACTGGATTTTGGCGACTGCAGATGGCTCAAGGATGTAAGTTAAAGATAAAAGCTGCTGATAGAAGTATCAAAAAGGGTCTATTTAGATCTATTATGACAAAACAACGCCATAAAGTCATCAACCCTAATTGTCAAGGAGAAATCAATGGGTTAACTGACAGTGGACCAGCAGCAGTGATCATCAGCAACTACTTTAGTTATTTAATGTTCAGTTAGTGAACTAAATATTCACCATAGTTAGACAAATAGTTAGGTAGGGTTTGAAACCCTAATTTGGAAAAACTATCACTTTTGAGTATTTTTGTAAAAACAGATCAAAGTTTCAGGATCTGTACTTTTTGTAAAAGGCTATAAAGCCTAAGATCGATTTTATAATAAAGGTTCAACTTCGGGGATTTATAAACCTATAATGCTTTCAAGCTTCTCATCTTGTTCATTCTTAAATATAATCTCTTTTGTTATGAATTGTTCAACCATCATCTCTATCTTTACTGTACTTATGCTTGAATGTGTATTTAGGTTATTTTCAAGTTGATTAATAGCTAATAGCTGTCATCCTGTTGGTGAGTTAATGTGATTTGATTTATAAGTACCATCCTTGTCAGGATTTAGCCATTTATATGCATCTATTTTGTATGTAAGTCTACCACCTTGATGAGTTCTCCATCCCTGCACCTTATTGTCAAACTACTGAACAAGTTGTAACTAAAAGCCTTGTAATTGAGTGAGCTTCATGCATGTCTTGAGAGTGGAATGTTATATAGGTCAACTGACTTGATACATATCAGAAAACCCTAAAAACATTTTAAGTTATGAGGCATCCTCGATCTACAACCTAGAGGAGTTTTCTGGAGTGATAACAATATGCATGCAGAGGGACTCAGAACGAGTGGACTATGAGAGGGGAGCTCGATGCAGAGGAGCTGCGGTCATTGATTTCTAGAGAATTCAAAGTCTTAATAAACATTATAAATCTAACCCCTAACCTACATATGAAGTTTTATTGAACTAGTCCCTAATTCCTATTACCCCTTTGATACCTTTTATTATACCTATCGAAGGCATAGGTATATTGTGTTTTCTTACCCTTTGACCAAGCATTAATCATGTTGTTGATCATATTTTTTTTATTGGTTTTGCATAGTTTCACATTGTGCAATTTTATTTATTTATTATTATCTAATATTCAATACCATTTAACTTAATTTAATTGGTTGAACGAAGGTTTTATTGTAATGTCCCCAAATATTTTTCTATGTACCACTCCTTTATACTAGGGGTGGAAATGCCCAAATTCGCTTTGTAAAGTTCATGGAAACTAGTAAAGTAGTGATTTGGGGTCAAGAGGCACTATGGAAAAACCAAGTTCCAAGGAAAATTTTATGAAGCTTGGAATCATTCTTTCCTATAATCATATTTTATAACTATTTTGAGAAAATATGGCCAAGGAGGAATCGGTCCTACATGAGGTGTAACTCCCATCCAAGGTGGAAGGAAGCTTGTAAGGAAGGCATCTCATGAGTTGTAACTCCTCGGGCTAAAAATAGTAAAGGAATCAATGACAACTGATGACAACATTTATGACAACTTATGACATCATCTATGACAACTTGAAGGTCCTAAATTTAGCCAATGAGGGAGCAAGAGGGAAGAAAGGGTCTACATGGTGGTGTAAATCCCACAAATCAAGATAAACATCTCCAAATTTTAAATTTAAGGTATACCAAGTATTCATGATGCCAAAATAGCGTTAGAGAAGAAATTTAATGTGTCCCAAGGTATTGGAAGCTATCACTCTCTCATGAAAATAATATTTATTAATATTTTATTGATATTTTTGAGAGAGAATTCTAGAAGTATGGAAAGTTGAAGGATGAATTATAAAAGAAGGGTGAGAGCACTTATTGGGGATTTAATTCTGAATTGGAGAGCTATTGTGGCTTCTAGAGCTTGGGAGATGATTCCCTTGCTAGATTGGGAGATATTCTCCTTGTATTAGTTTTGGTGGTGAGATATTCCACCCTAGCTACTAGAGAGAAGGAGATCATCTAGATCTCTTCATTTGTGCTTCATTTCTAGTAATCAGATAGATCATTCAGATTTTTCCTTGGATATTAATCTATAATATGTATGTGTGACTTTATTTCATATTTGAAGATTCATTAGTGTTCCAATATTTTTCTTGTATTGGTTTCTCAATGTTTCTAGTGTGTTGGATTGGTTCTCGGTTAAGGAGGGCGTACCAGTGGGATCCAATTTATGTTGCATGCATCTTTCATGGGATTTATATCACGTATATATGACCAAGGGTATGATTTGGGAGGTAGATATATCATTTGGAGCAACTTTCTATTCATTTAGAGCTTGGACCAATCTTGGTGGGATGAAATAGTGGTTCTGGTTTTGATACTTCTTGGAATTTGTTGGCTGTAATACCTATTCCATTGCATTCATAGCATATTTTCCAGTTGGAAACACTTTTTCTTCACTCAAAAAGGTTTTCGAATGACCAATATACACTCATTTTACCATATTTACTCTATTCAACATCTCTTTTGGTGCACGTATGCATTTCCATATCTGTATTTCTTGGGTTTTGAGATGTAGTAAGAGCCACTTATTGTTGTAATCAATATTATTACTGTTTTCAAACATTCATATAAATATTTACAATGCCTTTCTCCATATTGTTTTCAAATATTGAATTGTTGGTTGGTGTATGTGCAAATCTATTAATATGGCCATGCCATCTCAATGTATTGTGCATTAAAATTCCATAGGAGATCCTTGAAGTATGTTAGTGAGACATTGGGATCTATTTTGGCGTGCTTGAATATATCTATTCCTATTTGGAATAATTTGAGTGGGATTGGGGGTGTTTGGAATGAGTTAGAAACCAAGACACTCTTGTGTCGAAAGTTGGAGCTCGTCTTCCTAGATTTTAATTCATGCATATGGGGTTGTTATTGCTTGGAAAACAATGAAATATTTACATCATTCATATTTTTAAATAATACAACAACTCTCCATTTGAATATGATGATGTAATTTGTACTCTCCATGCTTCAATGTTGAGAATTAAGAGGTTGCATACAAGGTGTTTGACAAAAGTCATGTACAAGATTTAATGACCAGCCGCCAAACATTTAAAAGAGGTATGATTTGGGAAATATACAATAGTATAACGCATATTTTATGGTATTAACATATTATTCAAATCCTAAATTATAATTACCTTCCTCAATTGTTGAATTAGAGCATCTAACAAGCCTTCATAAACCATTGGTTTGGAAAAAAATTGAAAATCAACATAATTAAAGTTGGAACCTTGGAGATAATATTCCTAATATTTGATCATGGATATTACAGTGGTATCAGAGCACGTTACTCGAAAGTTGTGAGAACTAAATTGGATTTTTTAAGAAAATTTGAAGATAAAGCTTTTAAAAGAAGAAAATTAATCCATGGCTAGATTTGTAGATGGCATAATGTTACCCATTTTCCTTCCTACCTCACCCATTAAGGAGGAGAATCTTGAGTGGGAAAGGTTAATGCAGGGCTATGAGAAGCTATTGAAGAACATGGATAAGACATAAATGGAGTTAGAGCGTAGTTTGCATTAGTGTAAATCCTTGTTACTAAAACTCTCTACACCAAAAATTAAGAAGAGGATGTTTGGCATGTTTGCAAATAGAGCATCCAAAAGTTCATGTGATGAAACTAGTTCAAAGGATGGTGATTCCATTGTCATTTTTCAACCTTCAAATGTGCACTTTGAGAGAAAAAATCAGTCATCATGTGGGAGTCCTAAAGAAAATGAATCCACATTCACAAACTCTTTTCAACCATATGATAGCTTGGGTAAAAAAGAACCACATATTTCAACCTTGAGTCTTTAGGTTGAACACAAATTGTAGTAGCATACCATCAATGATAGACCACATGGGAATGATGAATATGTAACACAAAGGTATGATCACAAATCTTATTTTTTCAACAATCATATTTCCTTTCAACAACATGATAGAAAATCCATTTCATGTAAAGATGAAAGTCTTGTAAAATCTTTTAATCTTGGTACTAACAATTTTGGTGTTAAAGATAAGTTATGTGTTGTGGGTTCTTGCCACCTACATTTTGATTTTGTATACTAGCCATTAGAAAATGTAAACAAGACATAAACCTTGAGAAATTAAAGGGACGAATAAATTACTTAGATCTTTCATGATCCACATGAGTTGGATGACCTCTTAGGTGACAACATACACAGTCTTGGAAGGATGACATTTCATGACTTAGAGAGCCAACTCTTAGTCACACAAGGGAGGATGTTGCAAGTATTGACAGGACATATGGTGCATATAAATTTGTTGAAAACCTTATGTGGAGGAATCAAATTGAGGAGAGACATAAAGGATATGTTTTAGGGGTCACTATTGATCAATTATCCATCATTAAGAAGGAATTTGACAGGATGAAATCAGATTACTTGCCATTATTCATGGACAAAGACCTTTCCCTCAAGCTTGCATAAGATAAGAAAAGGGAAGTTGATAAGATTACCCACGAGCTTAAGGTTTCCAAATATTCTTGGAAGTGCAAACACATAGCCCTTCAAAAATTAGAAATGGAGGTTGAGCAACTTCATGAGAAGTCGGGTTGATTTTATTCTTCTTTCTACACATTGGGCAGTCAATTGTACATGGTTGATTGCATTCATGATTTGATGGAGGAGCCTCATGTGAGGATTGAGCATGAGGAGCATTCAAATTTGTAGGTGCTTGAGGAGAGGATTGACAGGGATAATGTTGTCCAAGCATTTGTTTTAGATTACGAGGATCATGATCCACCTATGTGGGAGAGAGGCTTAGCCATGGAATAGATGGTTGAGCACATGTTGTATGGACCAACCAGTAGAGGAGTATATGCATCCATGGATTTATTGGATATATGTATGACAAGGATTGATACACATTGGGGCCATAATACACTAGTCAATGTTCAGTCTCGTGAGCAAGAGCAGAGGCCTCTATGGTTGTTGTCTGATGCCTTCATAATACATAGTAGGACATGGGAGTTTCACTTGAGTCAGTTGTTGTCTGATGCCTTCATAATACATAGTAGGACATGGGACTAGTGACATTGATGTGATCCATAGTTATGGTGTGTAGGTTTCATAAGAGGAGCTTCATGATCTATTGGAGAGGCATCCTCACAAAAGTTCAAATTATCATTGGGAGTGATGAAATTCCAATTTGGTGGTGTGATCATGGCATCCTCCATAGTGATGGATTATTTTGGATGACAATGAGGATCGGAGGGGTGCACAATATACAATGGGATCCCGATATTCCTTGATTCAATAGTTTAGTAGCTGACATAAGAGGTAGAGCCAACTATCCATGTGGATCAGTGGATTAGTTTCTTAGGTAGGAGACCTTATGATGGATGGATACAATGTTTTCCTATTAGGAGGATTGGGAGACTACATGAGGCTCTTCGTAGTGATTGTATGCAGTGTATAGGTGGATTCAATAGGAAATTTGAATTTCTTAGCTAAATTTGGGACCCTGGGATCATTCTTAGACTTAGTTTCTTTAGCTGGGTTGGGGATAGGATAGTAGAGGAGATGGAGCTATCTCTTGAGAAAATCATGGTATTTCATTAGTATCCCAGAGTCATGAACAATGATCAGGATACAATTCCTTTTCATGTATTTAGCATAGAGTATGGCATAAGAATGGTAGATTTCACTTAGATGCCTATACATGACACTGTCCATGGTGCTAGATTCAAATTTAATGTATTTTTGAGTTTGGATATCCAAGAGAGGAGGATGCAAACAAAGTATGATAGTGGGTTGGTTATGACCAGAGTGGCTCAATGAAATCACGGTGGTTCCTTTCTGATATTAGCTGGGGATCTTGGAGATACAGTGCAGGACATATTTTCAACAGTAGGACTCGAGGTGAGAGTTATTATTGGATTTCACAAGATGATATTATTGGTAGAGCAGTTGAGTGTGTAGTTGATTGAGTGGTTGTAGTATAGATTTTATCTTCTTATTGGTAGTGTCAATATTGCTTCCTATGTCAATATCTTGAAAGACTATGCATTGAGCAGAGGATACTTTACTTCCTTTCGGTTGGGTTGGAACAATGGCATAATTTTCAACCTTGTTATGGTTTATATGGTGGAGTATAAAGTTGATGACTCAGTCCATTTAAAATTACTACATTATAATGTAGTCATCACTAATGAAGGAGATAAGAAAATTATTTGTACAAAGCTTCGGGGAAGGAGAATATGTGCCACACCAAAATTTAAATTGCTTGAGGACAAGCAATCTTGGGTGGGGAGGACTACAATGTCCCCAAATATGTTGCTATGTACCACTGCTTTATACTAAGGGAGGCAATGACCAAAGTCACCTAGTAAAGTTCATGGAAATTAGTAAAGTAGTGATTTGGGGTCATGAGGCACTATGGAAAAACCAAGTTCTAAGGAAATTTTTATGAAGCTAGGAATCATTCTCTCCTAAAAATAACATTTTATTATTATTTTGAGAGAATATGGACAAGGAGGGTGCATTAGAGGATGAATTGATCGCACATGAGGTGTAACTCCCATATACAGTGGAAGGAAGCTCATAAGGAAGGAATCTCATGAGTTGTAACTCCTTGAGTTAAAAATAGTAAAGGAATATATGACAACTTATGTCAACATCTATGCCAATCTATGACAAGTTGCAGGTCCTAAATTTAGCCAAAGGGGGAGCATGAGGGAAGAAAGGGTCCACATGGTGGTGTAACTCCCATAAATCAAGTTAAGCATCTCCAAATTCGAAATTCAAGGTAGAACAAGTATTCAAGAGGCCAAAATAACATTAGAGAGGAAATTTAATGTTTCCGAAGGTATTCAAAGGTATAAATTTCTCATGAAAATAATATTTATTTATATTTTATTGATATTTTTGAGAGAGAATTCTAGGAGGGAAAGGTGAAGGATGAATTATAAAAGAAGGGTGAGGGAACCTATTAGGGATATTTTGGAAAATTTACTTATGAATTGGAGATATCTTGTGGCTTTCATAGCTTGGAATATGATCCCCTTTCTAGCATTAGAGATGTGCCCCTTGCATTTTTTAACTATTTTCGCTGGTGAGAGATTCCACCCTAGCTAGTAGAGAGGAGGAGATAATACAAATCATATTCATTTGTGCCTCATTTCTTGTAATGTGAGAGATAACTCAGATTTCTCCTTGGATATTCATCTATCATATGTATGTGTGAGTTTATTGTATATATGAAGATTCATTAGTGTTCCGATACTTTTTTGTATTGATTTCTTAGTGTTTCTAATATGTTGGATTGGTTATCATTCGAGGAGGGTGCACCGATGGGATCCCATTTATGTTTCATGGATCTTTCATGGGATGTATATCATGTATATATGACCGGGGAGCATGATTTGGGAGGCAGATCTATCATTTGGAGCATCTTTCTATTGATTTAGAGCTTGTATCGGTGTTGGTGAGCCAAAATGGTGGTTCTGGTTTCAATAGTTTTGAGCATTTATTAGATGTGAGAACTATTACATTGCATTCAGAACATCTTTTCAAGTGGGAAACACTTATTTTTCACTTAAAAAGGTTTATGAATGACCAATATACACTCATATTACCATATCTACTATATTCATCATGTCTTCTGGTAGAGGGGCACGCCTATGCATTTCCATCGCTATAGTTCTTAGTTTTGAAGCTGTAATAAGAGCCATTTATTGTTGTAATTAGTATGATTATTGTCTCCAAACATTCATAATAAAAATTTACAGCGCCTTTCTCCATATTGTGTTCAAATATTGAATTGTTAGTTGGCGTATGTGCAAATCTTTTAATATGGCCATGTCATCTCACTGAATTGTGCGTTAAACTTCCATAGAGCTCCCTAAAGAATGATAATGAGCCATAGGGATATATTTGGGTGTTTTTGAATAGATTTGTGCCTATTTGGAAGATTTTGAGTGGGTTTGGGAGTGTTTGGAATGAGTTGGAAACCAAGACACTCTTGTGTGGAAAGTTGGAGCTAGCCTTCCTATATTTTAATTCATGCCTTTTGGGGCTGTTATTGCTTGCAAAAATATGAAATAATTACATCATTCATACTATTTACTAAGTCAATAACTCTCCATTTGAATTAGATGATGTGATTTGTACTCTCCATGCTTCAATGTTGAGAATAAATAGGTTACATACAAAGTGTTTGACAAAAGTCATAAACCCGATTTAACAACCAACCACCAAACATTTAAAGGAGATATGATTTGGCACATATACAGTGGTATATTTTATGGTCTTCACATCTTTATTCAAATCCTAAATTATAAATCCCTTCCTCCATTGTTGAATTAGAGCATCTAACAAGCCTTCATAAACCATTGTTTGGAAAAAAGTTGAAAATCAACATAATTAAAGTTGGAACCTTGGAGATAATATTACTAATATTTTATCATAGATATTATAGTTATTTCCCAAGGGACGACATAAATATCAGGGTTGGAAAAGGTGTTTAATTGACACCTTACATCCTTGTGGCCCCTCACTTCCTGACTGTCAGGCATTGAATTAATATCCACAAAACGTTGTGTGATCTAGCAAAGGATGCACATGTGGACATCACCTCCACTACCCGTATTCATGCCAAGATATACCACAAATGCAACACATCAAACTCGTGCTCCAAAATACTAGTGGCAATAGAATTAATTCAATAAACAACCACCCACCCATATGAGACACACGTTGTAGGGAAAATGAATTGAATAATACAACTTATTCTTTAAACTATCATAGCCCCAAATTGGGGGAAATGAAATACCGAAGAGAACTTCGATATGTTTAAAAAATGAGAGCAAGTTGTGTGTAGATAATATAAGTTTATCTGATGAAAGAAAGTCTAGGAAAATAAGTGAAATTAAGTTACATCAAACTTCTAAATCTTCACATAAGTGAAAATAAGTTTCCTCCAAAAGGATTTTATACATAAAGTTTTTAAATTTGAAAACATTCGGTGATTAAGTCAATGTTTTCTCCTATGCCAACAAAATCTTACAAAGCAAAACAGTCCAAAAATCCAAGGGGCATAGTTATAGGAGTTTTCCAAGTTTTAGGTAGCTTTAGAGAAGCTCGAAACCATGGACGTGTAGGAACTATACCTTTGAAAATTAGACCTAACCTGGATGTGGAGAGACTATACCTTTGAAATTGAAACTTGAACTATGCGAGACATCAAAATTTCTGCACATCATAACTTGCACAAGCGACACCATTTTTCCTGTCGACCATTCGAGTGGATCCTCTTATAATCTCATGTCTTGAAGATCATTGAATGGCCAAATAAGGTTGAGAGGTGAAGAAAATATTGTGTTTCAAGTTTTTAATATCCCAAGTCAATCTTCATATTGAATATCGATAGTATATAGTTATGATTTCCATTAGTAGCTTGTTGTCCAATTTTCATGACGTAATGGATGCAGAAGCCAACCCCCTTCCCTACACATATTGTAGCTTAGGGGGCACAAGTTTTGATAGACGTAACAATTCCATTGAATTTCTTTTTACCTTTTCTCTTCACTACACTTAAAGGAAAAGACATGGTGCCCTTCGCTCCTTGTGGATCCCAAACCATCACGATGGGTGGAGGCCCTCTGAGCTGTAAGCTTTGATATATGAAACTGAAAATTACAATCGAACAAACACAAAGTCATTTTCTTATTGTTACATTTCTTTGCAAAATAACTAATATAAATATGACCACTCACTAGACTCTCATAAACCTTTCTTCAAACTTCAAATTCATAAGTGATTCCTAGAACAAAAATCCATAAACAAACAGGCCAAAAAATATAAATTAAAGAAGAATCTCGGGGTCAACTTTATTTTGTTGTTCACGACGTGGTCTATATCATTTATGCCATTACATGTTAATTTTCTTCTATTATTTACCACGTTGTCTATGTTTTCATGTTCTTATACAGATGGAAGCTGGGCATGCATGTTGATAGCAAATCCTGACACATTCTTCCCACTCTTCCTCCGTTGCAAATCGCACTTGGAATTATCACTACAAGGCTTTCCTTTCTCAATTTAGCTCCTCCAAGTTTGTAGTGACCATGGCCTCTAGATTTAGCGGGGGAGGGAGCAGATTTGGATAATGACGGAGAAGAGGATACAAGGTATATGCAGCTTGACAAGTTTGCAGGTGGTTTGCAGGACACGTTTCAGTGTCAAAGTATCATTAATGATTTGTATTTTTTTAAACTTCCGTCACCAAACTGAAGAGTCTTCCACAAGCTTCTTGTGTATTACTTATTATTATATAAAGCTTTTTATTATTCCATAATTAGTTGTAATTGGCCTTAAAGAAGTTGTTTCTATGAATCCTGCATGTTCTGCTTTTTTTTATCCAAGTTTGTTAAGCTAAAGGAGAAACATAAGAATCTTTGAGTCACGAAGATACACGATTTTTCGACCTCGGCAACAAAAGACTGGTCAAGAACTTGTGTCTATAGTGAAGTCCCTCATGTTCTGTTATGCAATTCAAGCTGGTTAAACGAAAGGAGCAGCAAAGTTCCTCATGTTGTGTTGTGTAATTCAAGCTGGTTAAGCGAAAGAATGAGATAGCTCACTACTCAGGTCGACAATGCAATTTCTGCTCACTATTATTCACCGCGTTGTCTATGTTTTCTAGAATTTTTTCCTTCGTTCATAAATGCGGGGAGAACCAATTTTGAAGATCCCTGGCAGAAGATGAGCTATTGGTTTATCCAACTCCCAAGTTCTGTCTCAATCCTTTTCCATAACCCCTCAAATGTTTTTTAAGGGCGAAATAAAGGATGCATGGATTGGTCCTATACATGATTCATTGGTAGGTGGGGTATTTGGTTGGTTGGGGACATATATAAGGCAGGTCAGTCTGATCCCTTTCAATACAATTCTCTCATGTGTTTTGAACATGACCCTCATTGTGAGCATCATTATCATAAGGATTCATAGAGACTGGGATCAGGGTCTAGGGAATTCAATTTTTTGTGCAGTAGTGGATTCATATCATAAGAGATAGTCCATTTAGCCATTCAAAATAAGGATTGCTATCGCTGATAAGATAAAATAGAATGCATTGAGATTGCATGGCAAGGATTTGCAATTAATGGTCCATTCCATCCACTTTGGCCAGGCAGGATCGGTCTCCTTCTAGCCATGAAGAAAACCTCTCTTTCCAAGACGCCATCAAATAGTAGTAAGGTAAGAGGGACCATTTATTTAACAGTGCTAGATTTTCCTTCTGATAGGGTTGGATAAACAATCTCCTGGCAGAAGATCCTCCAAATCCAAAATATTAAAGACATGACACGGGGAGGCTTCTCATACGCCGTAGATAGATGATGAAACTTTTTCAGAGAAGCAACCCCTTAAATAACACCTTCGGTGTAATTAACTACATTTTGAATTAAATGTTGTTTTTAATGCCTTATGAGTGGTTTATGAAGCACCCGCGTAATTAAGGATTTTCTCTAATAGTTTCTCTCTTTTTCTTTGATACTCTCCTTTTCTATCTCAAGTTTGTGATTTTTGCACATATTGTTATTATTATCATATTGTACGTCTTCTTGTGTTTCTTTTTTGCAGAAAATGGCGTCATTGGTTGTTCAGCCCCATGGTTTATAGTTGAAGTCAGAATAAGGAATAAGATCACCAAAATATATGAGCATGTATTCATCTTTAGAAGATGCTATGACGAACGCTTCTTCTCCAAAATCCAGGCAGGGATCATTCCTTTGTTCTCCCACTACTCACAAGGGATCCTTTCATTGCTGCCTTCATCAATCGTCATGTGGTTATTGGGGTATGATGCCCATACTAATGTCGATGCCGCTGCCGACACCCGCGGCATTGCAACTTAGTGAAATTAAAATATGGTTGTTGAATTTTTTTCACTATTGGCCCGGTCTTTGATAACACAACCTCTGCATAGTCATTTCAAAATGTTGTTTCATAAAAAATACCTACAAATGTAAATATTGATAAAGTATAATACCAAGCATATGGAGTTAAACATTGTAACAACCTTACTACCTTCCACCAACATTTAATGTATATAGAGATTATTGCCACTATGTTTTCATTGGAAATATAAGTATCTTCCATCTTATTATGTAGGTGCGCGTCTTCTTCACCTTTCATTAACCTCAAATTTTGGATTTGGTCATTTACAGTTCTCATGGTTTCAGCTAAATTTATATGCATTCCTTATATCCCATATCCATTAGTATTTGCCTCAATACAAATGAAAGCCGGGGAGTCAAAGTTCATAATTGCTCAAGTCAATTTGAACTCATGCAATTAGAAAACTCAAGGCATGCAATAAATGTTATAAATCCTTACAAGGAGATAGTCAGACAATTCTACAACACATATACCGGTTATAAATTTTATTTACAGTTGTTTTTATTAAAGCTATTTCGACATGTATTCACAACCATATAACTTGTTAAACTAAGTTTTTTTTCAGAGGAAAAAATACCAGTCTTTGTTATTCATAGGAATCAAAAGACATCATTTACATACCATCTTTATGACTGATAGATATATATCAAACCAAAACATCACATAGACATAAAATGAAACCATACTGTCTACTGCCATCCAGAAGAAAAAGTCTGATCATAGCACACTTTTCTCATCATCCCTGATAGATCAGGTCAGAATATGCTGAGAAAGATCGAAGATGATCGTCAAATAGACATTCCTGAGCAAGACATGCTAGCTGAAAGGTCTCATACATAATAGACAAAGATGGTCAATCATATGCTGTAAATCAAAAGATGAAAAAAATGAGACTCAGCAACACTAAAAAAGAACATATTGGCCATGATTTATGACCATTCCATCCAGAATTTCAGAAAAAGTTCCATATCCCATATCCAATTTCAGGGCCTGTTTAGAGAGTCCATCTGCCAGTGAGTTATGCTCACGGAATATGTGTTTGAAGATCATTGGAGGGGCCATTTGAAGCATATTTCTTATATCATCACACCAATGCATCAGTGAAGGAACATCAAGCGCAGAAATTCTGTTGAGCCAAGATATAATAACCATAGAGTCACCAAATATCAAATGCATGGGAAGACCCATCATCAAACTTACTCTAAGAATTTCCCAAAGAGCCAATAATTTCGCTCTAGTGTTCATGCTGCAACCACATCCCATAGAGAAACTGAAGAAGTGAGTATCATTTAGATAGATCACAAAACCTGAGCCACCTATATTCTCCGCAGCAGCTCCATCGAAAAATCCATAGGGATAGGCCTTCATAGGTTTTGAACCAATATTCTGATTTTTATGGATTTTTATTGGAGCTGGGTATGAATTTAAAAAACCTTCAACCCTGGAAATAAGAGCTGAGAAAGACAGTTTCCTATTTTCAAAAAGACAGTTATTCCGGAGAAGCCAGATACCCCAAAAGATAAATAGTGGTAGATATCTAAAAGGAGATGAACGCGCAAAGGAATTAAACCACTGTGCCAGAAAGGACGGGACAATATTGTAAATAGGAAGGGAGAATCCAAACTTAACCACGAAATGTGTGAGAAGACACACAGTGAAAGGGAAAAATAAAAAGAGATGTTGAATATCCTCTACATTTCTTTCACATAGAACACAACGACTCGGGCCTTTGAACCCTCTATTCTGAAGCTGATCCCAAGTTAAAATCCAGCCTCTAGCCAATAGGCATGTAAAGCATGCTATTTTCATAGGTATATCTTGATTCCACAGAAAATCCAGAATAGGTTCTTGAATCTCTAGACAACTATCAGAGAAGATACATTCATAGCCTTTTGTAGCAATTAAAGGGCCCACATAATTATTATGAGACTAGAGAAGAGAATCGCAATGATCAGAAAGATGGATTTTTCCAAACTCCGTCCCCTGATAAAATTATCCCAAAGAGTTTTCCATTCACCACAAAGATCAAGCTCTTCAGCCGAGAACCAGTAGCTCGAGGCATAGGGAGTTTGGTTCCTAGCTTGGGCTAGGGAGAAAATTCCGTAATATTCCAAGTAATCTCTCAAGTCTCTCGGCAGAGTAAAAGAGGAGCCCATACCAACAAACAGATCTGCACCCAGGTGAATAGCAGAGCCATTGCCAACATGCCAGAGAATCCCTTTACCAATCCACGGTAAGGTAGAGATGAAACCTCTCCAAATTATCGAGGCGTTCCGAATTTTGAATCTTCTTTCCCTAAACCAAGAATTCAAAGGCATGTTTTTCATATACTTAACAGAGATGAGATGATGCCAGATGCCACTGCTGTTCAGGGCAAGCCAAAAAATTTTCATCCTCAAAGATAGACTGAAGCTGGGTAGGTGCTTTATTCCCCAACCACCATGAGAAGTAGGTCGAGCCAGAAGATGCCAGTCTGCTAGATGGAATTTTTTAATCTTTGAAGAAGAGCCCAAGAGAAAAGAAAATATCAGCTTTCTGAGCTTGTCTAATATTGAGGATGGAATTGGAACCAGAGCCATCCAAAAAACAGGTAGGCTTGACAGAACATATCGAATTAGGACTAGACGTCCAACCATAGACATGAGCCAGTTTGTCCAATGGGAGATTCTCTTCTCAAATTTAGAAACAATCTAGTGCCAATCCTTTACTAGATTACCCGACGGCTTGAGGAAGTATCCAAGATAACCGAATCTCTTATTAAGATAATCAAATCTATAAGGGAGGAGACCAGTAATTCTTCGAAGAAGGGCCTCATCCAAATCATTATGAAGAAAACAAGATTTATTCATATTTATACACATACTGGAGGCCTCAAAAAATGTATCAAGGATGAATTTGAAAGCCATCCATTCCTCAAAGGAACCTAGACCAAATAAAATCACATCATCTACAAAAAGTAAATGAGTGAGGAAAAGCTGAGACAAAATTTTGATCGCTTTAATTTTGCCATTCCTTTTGGCATCTTCGATCAAAAGGATAAGCCCTTCTATAACCAGGATGAACAATAGGGGAGACAAAGGGAAGCCCTACCTGATTCCACGAGAGGCTGGAAAAAAGAAAGTTGGAGAACCATTTACAAGGACTGCAAAGTTGGCCGAAGAGATACAGCCCAAAATCCAATTAACCCCAACAAGAGGAACCCCGATTTGAATAAGGATAAGACGGATAAAGGTCCAATTAACTTGGTCAAAAGCTTTTGATAAGTCCAACTTAAGGATGAGAGCACATCTCTTATTGGTTTTGACAGTATGTAAAACTTCCTGCGTTATGGCTATGGGCTCGAGGATTTGGCGGTTCTTTAGAAAGCCAAATTGCTGAGGAGAAATGGAAGCATCTAAGAAGGGCTTAAGTCTCAGGGCCGCAATTTTACAGATCAGCTTATAACATAGATTACAGAGAGAAATGGGGTGAAAGTCAGCAAAGGACACAGGCAGATCAACTTTAAGGATGAGAGCTAAAAAAGTGGATTTTAGGGCGGGAGTCACTCTGCCTAAGATCTTAGAAGTTTCCACCATATTGACGAGGAGAGGTCCCAAAAGATCAAAAAAATTCAAGTAGAACTGAACAGGCCAGCCATCCGGGCCTGGCGCCTTATCTCTTTTAAATTTTTTAAGAGCCCTTTCTACTTCCATAATAGTGACAGAGCTAGTGAAGGCCTCATTCTCCTCAGCACTGATACAGGAGGGAAAAAGGCGAATAATCTTAAGCTGGGCAGCAAGGTTTGTCAAGTGATCATCTTCAAAGATAGTCTTGAAGTAGCGAATCCCGAGGGATTTAATACTATGATCATCCAAAACCAAAGTACCCAATTCATCTTGCAAACTCCAGATAGCATTATGATTTTTTTGAGCTGAAGCCACCGCATGAAAATACTTAGTATTAGCATCCCCATTTATAGCCCAGGTAACCCTACTTTGAAGTCTTGTTGAGTATAGCTCATGATCTAACAACTTTTGAAGATCAGCTTTGAGGGAATTCAATCTTAGTTGCTGTTCTTCATTTAAAATAGCAGATTGAGAAGAAAAAAGAAGAGAACTTATTTCCTCTTCCAAGGAAACAGACTTATCCTTCATCTTTAGAGCTTTGACTTTAGTCCATGATTTGACCTTTTCTTTTAGGATGCGAAGTTTAAATGAGAGAACATACATAGCATCCATCGAGTTATCCAAATGAATAAGTGGCCATTCAGCTGGAATCGTCTAGATAAAATCCTCATTGTCTAACCATGATTGATTAAACTTAAAAGGATAAGCACAAGGGCTCTGATGATCCAACCAATCAAATAATACAGGGAAGTGATTAGAAATTCTGCATCTATGAGCCCAAACCCGATACCTAGGAAGAGAGCTAATAAGCTGATCCGATAACAAAAAATGATCAAGCCTTTTCGAGATACCATCTTCCCCTATCCTTCCATTCCTCCAAGTAGGGCCTGCACAGGATGGGGCCACATCCACTAAATGATGATCAGAGAAAAGCTTGGAGAAAAAAGGTCCCAAGGGATCAAGTTGCGCTCTAGAGCCCCAAATATTTGAGGCATTCAGAGTTAAGTTCAGATCACCAGCCAGGATAAGAATTGGTAGTGAGAGAAGACCACCAGAAGCCATAGCACTCCAGAAAGAATCATGATTGAGGTAAGGGCCGTAGCAGTTTAGAATAGATAGCTCAAAAGAAGAGCCATGAATCAAAGATTTAAGTAAGATACCAGCAAAAGTATGGAAGGCTTTACATTTGAGGAGTTTTGGGTTCCAGCCAAAGAGAATCCCCCCTGAAAGACCTTTAGAGCTAAGGGAAAAAAACTCCCATCTCGGACAGAGATTAGAAAAGGAAAATAATGCAGGGTAAGAATTGGTCATGGTCTCCTGAAGGAGAACGACATCAGGTGAGAGCGAAAATAGTAGATGATGGAGGCTTTTTTGCTTGGCTAAGCCCCCCAAACCACAGACATTCAGGGTGAGAATACGCATTAGGAATCAATCCGCTGAGGGGTCGAAGCTCGAAGGACCCTTTCAGATGGAGAGGAGTGATTACGTGCCGCTGCTTTAAGTCTCGTAGCTAAGGGAGTATATGGGGCCGGGATGAGGTCCATAGCATCAAGAGGAGGTTTATTTTTCTTCTTCCTCCTTATAGTAACATTCTCAAAATGGATGGAGTCGAGTGGAAGAACTGAGGGGGAGAGTGGCGTCTTGTCCGAAAAATACTCAGAGACTTTTGTAAAGAGGGGTCAGAAAAGGATGGAGAGGTGACAGGGCTAAGAGGAGGAGAACCTAAGGGCGAAGGACCAAAGCTGACGAGAGGAGGGAAATCTGCATCAGTAAAAAGAGGAATGGGGGAAACACATTCCGGAGGAAGAGTTTGTAAAGGAGAAGAACGTGGAGAAACCACCGGGTGATCAGCACCAGAATCCTGAGAAGGAGAGTCCTGAAGAACCACAGGTGATGAAGGAGGATGGGAATGTGAGTGAGAAGGAGGTTCTAAAGTCGAAGGGGGAGGCTTCGAGAGCAAGACATCGAACTCCTGCGAAGGAACAAAGGAACGAGGAGGTGGACTATCCAGAGATTGAGAAGCGGATGAGAGCTTAGAAGCATCGCTACTAACATCCACAGAGTCCAACATGGCTAAATCAAGGTCCAAAGCATCTTCGAAAAGGGAACAAGCATTTTTTATAAGACCAATAGAGGGGGCTGGAGGAACCAGTGACAAACATACCTGAGTTTTCCTTTGAAATGGAGAGGTGGTGAGAAGAGCTGCAGAAGGAGATCGTTGATCCGGGGACACAAAACCATTTCAAAAAGACGGACAGGCACGTCGCAAATGGCCCATCTCCCAGCAGCAACTGCATCTGAAAGGGATGCCTTGAAAGTCTAGACGCTGAATGAACAGGCATTCCCGACAGAGAATCTCTACTTTTTCTGGTAACCCTTTAGAAATGTCCATCTCGACTAAGATTTTAGCCATCCTCTTATCGAAATAATTCATAAAATCATCATCAAGCGCCACGAAGTGGCCTATTGTGTTTCCAACTCCTTCCAGTAAGGGATGATTCCAGAGAGGGAATGGAAGCCCCGGTAGAAGAGCCCACAGATGCCGATTTTGAACTCTTTCACGTGCAATATCGAAGTTAACATGCCAACGGTCTAAACCAAGAGACCCATTACCCACCCTCCAAAGGCGACTTAAAACCTCTATAGCATGAGCATCCTCTAAGAAGACAAAAACTATCCAACCCTGAACCAGAAGCTGATAGCTGGAACATACACCATTCTCATGGTGTACATTGAGTTCACTCCATACCCATTTGGATCCATTCCCCATTTGACAACCATTCATGGAAGAGACTGGAGACCCAAACCGTGGAGCTGCGGGACCATTTCCTCAGACGACTATGGTGGCACAACTTCAAAAGAAAGGTATGAATGATTTTATGTTTGTCAGTTAGTAGAATATATTTGAAAAACCTAAAAAATATTATTATTGTTGTTCTTGTTTCCCGTTATTATTGTTGAACTCTACCCTATGATCTGGATGATCTAGGGTAGGTGCTTTTGGACGTAGTAAGTAGCGGAGAAATCCCCACTACAGTTTTGGCGACTCCACTCGGTCGATCCATATGGATATTTGTTTTTGCAAGTCTTTCTACTGGTTTGTTCTCCTTTGATGCCTTCATCCATAATAGATCTAACCCCCTTGCAACAGATCTGAACCGGTGTTTCCCCCCTGGGCCTATTAGGCCTAGTATAAAAGGGAAGAATTCATATGGAATTCTGGCTAAGTAAGGGAAAAAGAGTACAAGGAACAATGAGAAGGATCTGCGACATAGGAAACAACATCAAGGAAAAAAAGAAGGATGCTACGACAGAAGAAGGAAGAAAAGGAGAAAAGTAAAGGCACGGGATGAGGAATTTGCACCAGTTTTGTAAGCTACAAGGGAAGTATAGAGTAAAAGATGTGATGACATGGTAGAATATTCGCAGAAGCAGGCGTGTAGAGAAGGTAACGGCCATAAAGCGACAATAAGGCATGATGCTGAGAAGCAACAGCTCTTAGTGAACGTGGGTATGAGCTCAGATGGAGCTGGAAGAAACCACACACGTAAGACATTTTTGTAAGTCAGGCCGATAACACCTCTTTGGTCATATTTTGCTAGAATAGGAAAGACAGCTTGTGGGATGAAGATAGTAAGTCGCTTGAGATAGTGACTATAGTTGACTCTGTTAGAGTCTATATAGTGTCATGATTGAGTCTGGAACAAGCATGTATGGGAATATATCAAGTCAGTAACAAGGCTATAAAATGAGAAACCCAAGTTGTACATGGGTTAGCCGGTCAATCAGTTATCCTAGTAGCTAAGTCTTGTTTATACGTTTTTGGAGCTAAGTAGAGGATACAATAGTTTTGAGTAGGAAACTTTGGATCGCTGAGTGCATTAGAGTAGTGGATCTGTAGCTGAGTGCACAGACAGATAGAGAAGGTCGAGTCGATCCAGGCTATGTACGGATCGCTAAGTAGGAGTAGAGTAGAGTGATAAAGATAGAGAAGAACAAAGAGCATGAGAGGAAGAAGAAGTCTGTAGAGATAGAAGAGAAGATATTGAAAAAAGTTTGTAGCTTATGTACAGACCAAAGGTGCATCTATTTCCTCATGCCAATGCCAAATGAAGAGCACCTTGTGGTTTTTTCCTAGATGGGTTTCCACGTTACATGCTGTGTATATGTGTGAATGTTGAATAACTTAGACAATGCCTATTTACCGTGTTAATGATTGATTAGTTATTGTGCTTTAAAGAGATAACTATATGAATGTTGTATTCCAAGTAATGAATAAATTTGTGATGACTGTTCACTATGCATTGGCATAATCTTGCATAAATAAGGGCGAGTAATACTCCAGTATTAATAGTTAAAGTGCAAACCACAAACCCACATTCTCGGTCTTCATTGGAAACCTTGGCGCAGGGCCAAGGACTTAAACACCCTCCCACACAAACTGCGGAAACATGGTTATGGCAGTTACCCATAAGAACTAAGATATCTCGGGTGAGATGGATTCTATGTCACATGTGTTGCCGGCTGGGATCTGCTCCATCGGGCCGATATCTTGGGGTTTGTTGTGCTGACCAGAGAGAGGGGATTGAACTTGGGTCACAGGGGGAAAAAGGCCAACAAATGGTTCCGTTGTCGAGACCTTAAAGTGTGCATTGAGGGATATGTTCTGGCATCCCATGAAACCGAAGATCCAAAGTTGGGTGGACGCAAAAGAGTTAGAGTTTGCACATAAAGAGAGTGAAGGATCTTAGTGGACACCGACACAGTGGTTAGAAGGGTACATATATTTGGACATTCACAAGATTTTCTTTTCCGAGTTCCCCACTTTGTTGTATG
The DNA here is from genome assembly GCA_001517045.1 of Pseudotsuga menziesii. Classification (NCBI taxonomy): domain Eukaryota; kingdom Viridiplantae; phylum Streptophyta; class Pinopsida; order Pinales; family Pinaceae; genus Pseudotsuga; species Pseudotsuga menziesii. Next base: position 80,337 of record LPNX010519621.1, read on the forward strand.
AATGGTGGTCTAAGTTGACAACCCAGGATTTTTTTTTCAAGGAGGGGAACCGATAGAGTGGACTCCAGCCTTGATTGAGCGGCTGAAAAGAATCAACAATCCTATTTCAAGGGTTGTAGACTTCTAGATAGATAGTATCATAGAGGGATATATCATTGAGTTCGTCGTTGACATGATAACCTCATATAGTGAGGTCGAGAGAATTTTTTTCAAGGACCACGTAGTAGATATCTCTCATCTTGGAAGACGTGGATCAAAATGCTAATATGTGAAAAGGGCATTCTGCGAATGATAGATTGAGGAGAAAAGGGTGTCTATGTCTTAGCAGAACCCTAAAGTGAGATGTTCCCAGGAGAAGGAGGAATTGAACTAAACTCTATATTTTTAAGAAGCAGAAGGAGATTCTGGTTCGACAAAAGGAAAAAATATCTGTTCGGACAAGGTAGTTGCAACACAGAGCATGAAGAAGAAGGATACGAGTTTACATCGTACCTAAACAAAGGCTCATGTGACGAGGAAGAAGAGTACCAATAAATATCAGAGGCAGACAAAGAATATGAGGAGTCGACTGAAGCTTCGGAACCAGAATGTGTACTCAACTCACTACCAGAGTTAAAAACACGAGAACCATCTCCAAGTATTTTTGTAAATATGAGTAGCACTGACGCTATAAATACTGCACAAGGATGTCCAACTAGTCCACATTTTGTTCCTACTATACCACTAGTTAATACAACATTGATCAACCCAATGACTGGAACTGACATTAAGCTCCCAATATTCAATGGGAATGGGTTGGAAGACCCAGAACATCATTGATTTCTGTGTGATGCCATTTGGACTGCACAACAGATCCAGGATGAGAACATCAAGAAAGCGTAGATGATTACGACTCTACGAGGTCGTGCGGTAGATTGGTATATGAAGTTTTCCATAGTACCAATAGGGGTGGTCCCAAAGACACTCAATGATATTTGACTCAGATTGATTGATGAATTTAAGAAACCAAAGTTTGAATCACAATGTATCACTGAGATCAAGGAGATCAAGAAGCTACCAACAAAATCTATTTGGGATTTTGAACAGAGATTTAAGACGTTAATGACTAAGGTCAGTTTTTAAATGTTGGATGTGCAACATAAGGAATGGTTCATTGCCACCTTGTTGCCACACATCTGAATGCCATTGATGCAACAGAAACTAGTTTCACAGACAGAGGCTCTAGAGATAGCTATGAAGCTAGAAGCCTCGCCAGTTGGAGGCACTAGCTCAGACATGATGCAAATTTAGTCACAACTGGCCAATATTACAGTGTAGCTCCAGGATATCAAAAGAGGCAAATAAGCTCAGGAAGAACTATGGTGTACCAGATGTAGAACAAACGGGCACCATAAGGATAATTTCCCGACGCTAATGAATTTTGTCGCAGTATGCGCGCTGAACCCATTAAACACCCAAGGAATGCCTTAATGCAGTGTATGCTAGAGTAGAGGTCACAAGTCTGAGGAAATTTTGTACTTACAAAAGATTGTAAGTGCCCTTGCTATTATGTATTGTAAGTTTTGTAGATTGGTAGGGCATGATGAAAAGGATTTCAAAGCCTTCCAGCTGCTCCAGAAGAAAACGATGGATACCTACCTAATGAAGAATGAGAAAGAAATGCAAGATGAATGAGCGCAGCCTCAGTATTAGCTTGTGCAGTTTTAACAACAACAATATCCTCAGCTGTAATACCAACCAAACCAGTATCATCAACAAAAACAATACCCTCCACAAAGTGGGGGTGGGAACTTTAGAGGTCGAGGACAGCAACCAGGAGGAGGATTTGGTCGAGGAAGAGGCCAAGTTATATGCTATAATTTTGGGTAGCTAGGACACTTTGCCCGAGATTGTCAAAGTCCTGCAAAAAATTGTACATATTGTAAAGCATTTTATCACACTGTCGAACGGTGTCCACATCTTATTGCGAAATGGCAGGCTAGAACTGTCGTTAACCCCAACCCAGTGCAGAATTCAAATCCAAACCCCAATCCAAATATTCAAATGATTTCTGCTGAACCAAGACAACCCAACCTTGCTGTAGTTACAAGAGGAGGTGCTGCGATAGGAGAAGAACAAAATACACCGCAAGGACATCTGCAGGTGCGACATGCGAACGAAAAGAAATCTTCGCTAGATGTCCAACAAGAGAAGGAATTCTTCTTGGAAGTGCAACAAGACTTTGTTGATACCAATCAACCATCAAAATTGGGACAAGTGAGAGCTATACCCAAACGATTTCAACAACTAATCAGATGACTTCCCACTAAAAAAATTAGTAAGATCAAGGAATTTTTCAAAATTTGTTAAGCACTAATCCATGAAAAAGATGATGTCGCAGAGTTGACAACACGCATAGAAGACAACACACTAGATATGCACCTTGAAAAAAGATTCAATCAAGTTGGAAGCAAAACGAAAGACAGACCGAGAATTGCAAATTACTGCACAGATAGGAGATTATGATATGGACTATATCATACTCGACTTGGGCTCATATGTCAATATATTGACAAGACGGACATGGGAAATCATGAACAAGCTGCGACTGGACTAGTCTCCTATTCATCTACGACTTGCAAACCAATCGAAGGTGCTACCAATTGGTGGAATGTCCCAAGTGCCCGTGGACGTCGAAGGCTTGAGAACATATGCTGACTTCGAGGTCATTGACATTGTTGGTGACAAAAATCCCTACCCTGCACTTCTAGGGATTGATTGGGCTATTGATAACTAGACAATCATAAACTTCAAGAAAAGGATCCTGTCTTTTGAGGATTCCGTAATGATAGTGGTTTCTCCCATTGATCCCCTTGAAGGGAAGTGTTATGTTGAGCATGTGCATAGCAAATGGCAAGAGAACTATTTTTACTAGTTGTATAATATCATGTATTCAAAGGAAGATTATATTAACCCCACAACTGATGGAAACCTAAGTTGGAAACGTAATCTCGTGCGCGTCCGACTCAGGCGAAACCCTAGAAAACTAGCAGAATAGTCTGCACGAAGTGTCAATGCGCAAATGTGCAAGGATCACAAAATATGTTCGAAGAGTAGGATTCGAAGCAAGCATACTGCCTACGTATGAAGCATTGCCTAACCTTGCATCCTTCTTAGAGGAATTCGAAGACAATGTCACAAAATTGCAGCAGTTGTCCGCTTTGGATAGTGTGCTAAAAGCTACGCCTGCTAGATGGTGGGGTACACATAAAAAATCTATCTCGTACTAGCCATAATGTAGAATACTGATGGAGATCATATTTGGAGATGAGATCAGCTATGTTGATCATAAATACACAAGATTGCCAGATCCTGGAAAACATATTGAGCACTGTTGCATGACTTGGCAAGCATATTCACAACAGGAAAGGGTTCATTGATTCATCCATACCTTGGAAATGGTGCCCAGAGGATGGTACACATTAGAGGAGATGCGATGAGGAACTACCAAGTGGGAAAGTTTAACTCTAAACCTTTCCTAGATAGTTGAAATTACAAGCGAACATCTAATAGTTAATGCTGCACTGCATGTGCTAAAGGAGAAAATTTGTGCGAAGATAACCATTGCAGATAAGGACCTCCATCAATGCAACATAAATAGGAATAAATATGCATCGTGGTATAAAATAATGACAGATCCGACGGATAGTGACCCAGCCGCCATAATATCCATGTGTCAGAAGGGATGTGCGAAGTGGAAAGAGATCGTATGTGTTAAAATACATGACATCGTGTTAGAAAGGACATTAAAAAAAATAAACTAACAGTGAGCTTTGTGGTGTGCCAATCTACTGCTTCACAATAACTACTAATTCATTGACATGATGGTAGTGGTATAATGCAAAAATCTTCGTTCTAAGAGCTGGGGTACACCCATGCAGAAAAAAGGCCAGATTCCCTTCAGAAAATTTAAATTGTGTGTACGAAGTATGCCTAGCATCGGTTAGGGTATTTATCAAGCCTCACTACCCTACCTTCCATCCTGGAATATCGAGGGAAAACACTATTATTGTGACAAAATCTAAGCAACGAACTAGTGAGGTTATAGTATGGTCTGTCTCAAGCACAAGCACAGTTGAATCTGATCTTGTATTACCTACCCCGATAATGGAAGACACTGCTAGATATATCCCACCACCAATGGGCCCTGTTAATGAACAAACTAGTGTTGGAGTCAAGTCTAATGCCACTAAACCAATCCAGAAAGACACACCAAACCTACCAACACCTCAACAGGCACAACACACCAACACCAGAAAGCGAAAGAGAAAAGGAGTAACACCCCCGACGACAACCCACTGGTAGATGATTTTGAGACGAGAAACTTATTTCTGCCATATGTCCCACCCTAGCACAAAAATGAACCCAAAGTTTCAATACCGAGGAAAGTAAAGCCTCCACTGCTGGTGCCGTCAGTACCAGAGGGTGTGAAGGTAGTAAGAGATATTTTACCCAAAATACAAGGGCTCTTTTATGGTGACAACGACACTAAGACGAAACCAGCCTTAGACTGCAAATGATATACATATATTGTGCAAGACACACTGGAGGTGCCTCACAAGTATGTTATATAGGAATGGGCTACAAAAGTGGAGAATTTTCCCATATTATCGTCTTTATACATGTCACATTTTGGGCACGGTACCCAAATTAACACCTATGTTAAGAAGCTACTGCTACTTTTCCATGATGGGGTTCTCTGGCTGGGAAAACCCATACCTGTGACTGTCGAGCTTAGTGATGCTATCATAGGCCTGCCATCTTTTTGAATGGACCCAACCCCATTGCTCAAGAAGTATCAAGAGGAAACCATAGCTAAGCAAATGAAGGAAATGTTCAACATAGAAAGAAGTAAACGAGGGCTTGTGATTCATACCATTAATAACCCCACTGCTATCTTTGCGTAAAAGTATTAACATCCAAGTTACTCTACAAGTTGTGTCTAGGCCAGTGTACAACGGAAGAAATTGCACTTGCATACCTCTGTGCGCAAGGTGTCCAACTCAACTGGTGTCAATTTTTGGTGAAGGAACTTATTCGAGATGCCATTGATGCACAAGAAAGGGGTTGGGCATTCCACTAATGCTGGTTGTTAATTTTAATCTCCTTCATTGCATGGTCTGAACCAGAATACTACCAGGGTGTTAACATGGAAGTTCCTTGTCAAGGGGTGAGGTACCAGAACCTCTGGTTCGAGAAGGAGTACCCAGAATGACAACAGGAGAGAAATATTGAATTTTTTATGCATACAAAGGCTATACGCCATCAAGTAAGAAGCATGTCAAGGATAGATGCTGCCACTGTCCAACAGTTTCATTCCATCGTTAAGTTTGAAGTGAGTCCAAACAATGTTGACCTACAACCATGAATACAGCTGCAACAGTAGAAGATACAAGCCAACTTTATCATAACTAAGGAAGAGGTCTAGGAAATTGCTGATCAATGGTTGAAGGAGTGGCATGTTCCAGCGTCTGAAGAACAAATCCAACAACAAGATCGAGCAGACCAACAAGAGGAGGAAAGTGAAGAAGAAGAATACATGGGGAGTGGGAAGTATGATTAAAGTTGCAACTCCTCACCACCCACGAACCTAGAATCTGATCATGGTGAGGGGGAACCTCAGGCAAGACAAGTTGAGGAGGAGGAACCTCAAAAGCAGCAAGTGCCTCCTAGCAGACCAAAGAAGAAGATGAAATCTAACTAAACTGCAACCACTGTTAGCTTGGACAATGATGATATGAAACTGATGATTGACACCAGCACTAAATCCGCATAGTCTAGTTTCAAGTATATAGGATAACGGCAAGAGGAACTTTCAGGTATAGTCATTGACCTCCTTAAGGTTCTCTGTAAAGCAGTGGAAGAAGTTAAGATCACTGTCGATGGACCAAGTACAACATTGGACTCCCGAGACCCATGTGAGACATCACGAATGGAGAAAAATGTTGCCTATGTGCCAACCCTTCAAATAATGGTACAGGTCCCTAAGACTGTTGTTAAATGTGGAACCTTGGAATCTAATATTGATTTCTAGGATGCTAACCAACTCATTATAGTTTTTTCATCTATGCATATGAATGAAGTGTATGCTATTCATATTGCTGTTAATACCGAAGTAAGGTTGCGAGAGCATCACCTGGCCACACAGGTAAAGGCTGCACATCAAGACCTCAAGAGGCTGAAAAGTGAAATGCAAGAGATTTAACAAAGGAAACTAGAAGCATATGGTAACTATCAAAGAATCAGTGAAGCTGTCACCTTCTCTTGTAGCAGCTTGGAGGATGAAGGAATAACACCAGAAATGGCCCCAGATTCCAAAATAACATAGTTAGTATAAATATTAATGGACCTTACGAAAAAAATAGTGCAGTTAAAAGAGAAAAGGATACGGAACACACCTCCAGAAGTATTGACACAAAGATGAGACGTAGCCACAACGGTTGCAAACAAAATTGAAAATGCCAAACATGCATGTGCCAAGGCGGTAGACCAAGTTGCCTAGACTTGGGAAACCTTAATGGATGATGAGCAATTGTATAAGATTGCAAGTGACCTTACTGTGCTAGAAGCAAATATCGCGCATATGCACAATGAGATAAGGTAGCTACCGTTGGAGTAGAAAAAGGTCAAAACCACATAAATTCACAACCTACAACAACGAACCACTGTGCTATGCACACAGTAGCAACAATGTGAGGAAAATATAGCAGAGTTATAGGTAGAGGCAGAAAGATTCACATGGCTAGTTTAGCTTGTGCACCAGGAGATGTGTGACGTCACAACTTCAGTTGAAAGCAACATGCCAAAACACGTCAGTTTTGATTTGGTGGAGCACATGTAGAAGGTTGAGGAATACGTGCACGCATAAAAGGAGAAACTGCTGAAAATCATGGAGGATCTTCAAACCAAAATTCATGCAAGTCAGTTTATGGAGCAATAGCTTGCTTGGCTCGGGATGAGCCACCGGTGAGTGTTGGGGGTCTGTTGGGCCCAGGATAGAAGGGGAAAATTCATATGGAATTTTGCATAAGTAAGGGAAAAAGAGTACAAAGAAGAAGGAGAAGGAGTTACGACATAGGAAATAACATCAAGGAAAAAGGGAAGGATGTTGCAAAAGAATAAGGAAGAAAAGGAGAAAGGAAAAGTAAAGGCGCGGGATGGAGGAGCTGCACCATTTTTGTAAGCTACGATGAAAGTACAAAGTAGGAGATGTGATGACATGGAAAAATATTCATGGAATCAGACATGCAGAGAAGGTAACGACCATAAAGTGACATTAAGACATGACATAGAGAAGCAACAGCCCTTAGGGATCGTGGGTACGAGCTCGGCTGGAGCTGGAAGAAACCACAAGCATAAGGCATTTTTGTAAGTCAAGCCGATAACACCTCTTTGGTCATATTTTGATAGAATAGGAAAGACAACTTGTGGAATGAAGATAGTAAGTTAGCTGAGACAATGACTGTAGCTGAGTCTGTTAGAGTCTATATCAAGTCATGATTGAGTCTGTAATAAGAATGTATGGGAATATATCGAGTCTGTAATAAGGATATAAAAGGAGAAACCCAAGCTATACATGGGTTAGCCGGTCAATTGGTTAGGCATTTTTTGGAGCTAAGTAGAGGATACAACAGTTTTGAGTAGGAAACTTTAGATCACTGAGTGCATTGGAGTAGTGGATCTGCAGCTGAGTGCACATACATATAGAGAAGGTCGAGTCGATCCAGGTTGTGTGCGGATCGCTGAGTAGGAGTAGAGTAGAGTGATAAAGACAGAGAAGAACAGAGAGCATGACAGGAAGAAGAAGGCTGTAGAGATAGAAGAGAATATCTTGAACAGAGTTTGTAGCTTATGTATAGACAAAAGGTGCATCTATTTCCTCATGCCAATTATAAATGAAGAGCACCTTGTGGTTTTTTTTTGGATGGGTTTCCACGTTACATGCTATGTATATGTGTGAATGTTGAATAACTTAGACATTGCCTATTTATTATGTTAATGATTGATTTGTTATTGTGCTTTAAAGAGATAATTGTATGAATGCTGTATTCCAAGTAATGAATATATATGTGATGACTGTTCACTATGCATTTGCATAAGCTTGCATAAATAAGGGCGAGTAATACTCCAGTATTAATAGTTAAAGTGCAAACCACCAACCCACCTTCTTGGTCTTTGTTGGAAACCTTGGTGCAGGGCCAAGGACTTAAACACTCTCCCACAACAACTACGGAAACATGGTTTTGGAAGTTACCCATAAGAACTAATATATCTCAGGTGAGATGACATCTGGGTCCCAAGTGCTTCCGGCTGGGCTATACTCCATCGGGCCGATATCTTGGGTTTTGTTGCATTGACCAGAGAGAGGGGACTGAACCTGGGTCGCAGGGGGGAAAAGGCCAACATAGACCAATACAACAGTCTTTTAAAAAAAAAAACTGTTCCGATTGAGTCACACTTATTCGGCTGAAAGATGTGACCCAGTCGTACCTTTTTACCTGATAAGCGTCACACCTTTTACCCTAATAAGTGCGACCTGGACCAGAAAGCTAGATTGGTCTTGTCTAGGTTTTCAGAGTGACCCCGGTCGCTACTGTGACTCAGTTTGGTGCGACCACTGACACTTAATCCTGTGTTTTGCACGACCTGAGTATTTTGACTGTTTTTCTGCCCTGATCGCGTCTGTTTCCCAGTTCTATGCAACCTTAATCGCGCCTGTTCTGCCAACAGGTGTGACTTGTAGTTTTTCAGTCCTTCTTAGTGTTTGAGATCCTTGTTCCAGACCCCTTGTCTATGTTTTACCCATTTTGGTCCTGTTTCTATCTGGATCCGATCCATTATAGTCCCCTGGTTTGTTTTGTGGTCCTACTTGCCTTGTATGTGAGCCGTTTTAGTTAAGCTTTGTGGTTGAGACCCCCTGTGTAATTTTTACACCTGATTGGTTCCTTATCTGCTCATTTACTTGCTTATATTTTATTTCTAGAAGAAAAAGTTATTTTACGTGATATTTACTGTCATTTACTGCTATTTATCTGCATTTTATTTTTTGCATCATGACAGTGAGATCGTTGCATCTTATCCATAGGATTGTTGGGGTTTATACACATAATTTGCACATATCTCACATGCTAAATAAAAAATGCTTGGTTCATAACCCCAAGCTAGCCTTAAAAATTAACTTAAATTCAACCAGTTAATTTTAAAGATTGATTTTGGCCTATGAGCCACCATTTGTACGCTCTCCTTTTTCACACTTGGATGTAGTTGGGTTTTTGAGCCTCTGATTCTGATTTGTATTCATATCAATTTGAACCTACGTTGTTCACCGCCCCATATAGCCCCATGGTTGTTGCACCTCTTAAGCCCTTCTATGGGGGGATGGTTGATAGTGGGCTTGTGTCCATTACACCCATAATTTTGGGTATCCCTACTGCCAGACCTACAGGTCCTGGTCCTAGTGGTCCCTTTGCCACAACACACACTGCTACTAGTTTTCTACCCACTAGTGGTGGTCCCACTCCAGCCATCGTTGTTCCTACCATACCACCATTCATGCATGGGAGAAGTGGACCTTCCATTTCCATTCTAAATTTTCCTACCATCCCAGTGAGTACTCCTATTATCGAAAGTCAACCTTATCCACTCCTAGTTACACATTGGAAATACATTCCTGCTGCTGCTGGAACCATTGTTGGCCCTTCCTGATCCACTTTTGGTTCTAGTCTACCTTTTATGGCTAGTCTCAACCTACCTGAATTGGCATGGTAGACTAATGACCCAATTTGTCATAACCCATTATGGCCTCCCATGGCTACCAAAATCCCCTCAGACATCCCTAAGTTTGAGGGAAAGGTGGGAGAGGACCCCCAAAACCACATCATGTCATTCCACTTATGGTGTTCATCTAACAATATAGTGGATGATTCTGTCCGATTGCGGTTATTTCGGTGCACACTCACAAATGTTGCATCCAAATGGTACATCAAAATGCCTCATTCCACATACCTGGACTTTTCCTCGTTAGCCTCAATGTTTCTACAGTATTTCCAGTTACCCATTCGATATGATGAGGGTGTGGAAATTCTATTATCCTTTCGACAAAACACAACTACCCATATTATGGATCATATCCATGAATGGTGACGTCACCCTAGTTTTTGAAAGATCCAATTAGATGATAAAATATTCCTAGATTGGTTTCTCAAAACCTTACTCCCCCCCATCGCCAAGGATGTTGCAGTTGAGTGCGCAAAACGAGGAGGAATCCATCCTAAAGGTACAATAGTTTGATCTCATCTATGCCCAATCGGGATACCTATATACCATTATACCCGATGCTCCTCTTACAGTCTCCTCATGTTGAGATATGCCGAGGGCATCCCATGCCACTGATAGAGTCATCGACTCTATTACCCAACATCCTCACTTTGACCTAGCCTCTTCTTCGATGCCACCCCATTCTAGTAGCACCCCAAGTGTTTCCCAACCATGTTACGCTCCTAATTTTTCAAGCATAACGGATTAGTCTGGAGCCACACCTTCCTATGTGCCTCCCGCACCTGCTCCTCACGTTCATAGACTGAATTTTTTGGCACACTCATGTAATGGCCAGATGACCGGCTTCGGAGCCCCACCAACTGCCCCTACCTATTACCCGCCACCTATGCAACCTAATTTGATTCTGACCCTAACTCCTCCTTCTCCCTAGGACAAATCTATGCTCAACAGAACCTCCCTAATCAACCCACTCCCAATAACCAAGAAGGGAAGATAAGAAACAAGAGAGGTAGGAACTGGGGGAACAACCATCCTCAAGTAGGTGGCTAACAACCTAACCCTCCAAACAATAATTAAGCCAACCCCCCTGCATAGAATCCCTAGCATCCCCCTCGACCTGGGAAGAATAGATAGTTCTGAACTAACCATCTGTGCACCATTTGTAACACATACGACCATTATACCCATCAATGTCCTCACTTGAATCGTGACAACCACTTACTCCAAAACAATAATCAATGTGACCCCAACGCGGCTGCTTCGGCTCTGCCAAACCTAACACCATCGGGTCCTCCACCCATGGTGCTCCAAAACCCCCTCTCAAACCAAGGGATGGTTGCAAGCTAGCCTTTGGTACCACAAACCCCCGTACCCACTCCTACGAGTCAACCCATTGATCCTGGTGTCCATCACCTCATGACATTATCGTCCGATGTTAACCTCCAGACTCGACGAAACCAGTATGGCTCCACCACAGAAACCGTTAATCCTTCTGCAACATCTACCTCCACTGCTCCTGATATGTCTTTGCATTTTTCAATAACCCCTACGAATGGGACTGCTAAAGTCTTGCGGTTCCCTTTGTGTCACGTCGCGAACAATTCCACTACTAGAGATGCACTTAACTACAATATTATTGACGAGTTGGCCCATTCACCCACGACGATGCCCACTCTATAACTTCTCAAAACTTGTACTTTGCAACGTAAAGTGTTTTTAGCTGCATTAGGTTGATCACTTTCACCCTAGATCAAGGAGAACCTCAGATGCCGTCATCTGTCACATTCCAAGTTTTGGTCATGATTCAAAATTTGGTCATTCATCGATGCATCATTGATGAGGGGGCATCCACCTGTGTTGTGTCAACCTTTTTTTGGTAGAAACTTGGATCCCCAACCCTCCAACCTTACTCCACTGCTCTTTGCACCTATGATGGTTGTGCTGCTCAACCCTAGTGCATCCTCACAAATGTCCCTATTGAGTTAGCCAGTAAAACATTGTTGATCGACATTGAGGTTGTCAATGCCCAACTCTATTACAACCTCCTCCTAGGATGTAGTTATATGTATGCAATGCGAGTCATTGGGCCTCTACTGTATTTCAACTCTTGATGTTCCCTCATGATTGGAATATCATGACCATCGACTAGATGACGTACTACAATCCAAAGGAGACGACCACATTGGAACACATCCTTCTTACTATCGAAACTACTATTGAAAACATGTCTATACCATCCTTGTCTGTCATTGGCCCGAGCTTGTTTTCCAACGCTCCTATGACGGACACCTTTTTGTCCTTACCACCTCATCCTTCATCGACTGATATATCATATTTGTGCACTATCACAGCCGGTAGCATTACGAAGTCCTCACAACCTTAGTCGCAACCTCAACCTCGGTCCTCAGGGAACTATTGGGGTTCATTCCCTATACACATGATTCCCTTGCTCTTTCCACCTTCTGACATCATGAGTAATCCCATCATGGCTACTATCAACTTGCTAGGATTTACTTTGGGTATTCTCATGTGGTACTTGGATCCACCTACCCCTCCCCCAACTCCACAAGTCATGTTGACTCTTGTCCAACCTATTGAGATGATGTCGCACCCATATCCTAGCACACCAATGAATGCTCACATCTCCACTCCTGCCCCTCTGCCTCCCAAGAAGGCTGGGGGAAAGGTGCCCAAAGTACCGACATAACCACATCCTCCTCCTACATGTGCTTTATGCGATGTCGAAGGCCACACGACATAGAATTGTCTCGATTTTCATCTCCTTGAAAACCACATGTGCAATGTAGTCAAGATCGATGAAACCCCCATTGTCAATGTGCCATCCATACCTACAGTTAAGAATAAATCACTCCAAACTAACCACCCATGTGCAGTTTCCTTCCTACATGGTCATTATTCACACCATTTCCCAAACTTTCTTGACTACCAGTCGCTCCTCAGTGACCTTCGCAAACACTCCCGTGAGTCTGACATCACAGTATTGAGTAGAGCCACCCTTCGACCTCTTCCTCAGACACCACTACCACCATTTACGTGATCTCCTATTCCAGTAGTCCTTCCATCTCCTCGGTTGTCGAAGATCCATCTGATCTATCCACGTGATCCTTTCACAATGAGGAGGAGATTCTTGAAGCTCTTTCGACTCTTGAGTATATTTGGGATGATGCACACCATCATTCCTTTTTCATCCTCGAGGAGCCTTCTTCATCGTCAGACCAATTCTCTGTCAAAGCGAAAGACTTCATCCGTGTAAGTATACTAGTTTAAAAACCCGATTCCGACACCTAACGCCTTTGAAGAGGGTTACATGGCCAACTTTTCACCAACCATTAAATTCGATATATCAACCACCCCCAAGATAGTTGAGTATATTACCCTTGGTGCCTATTGTTCCCTAGAAGAATTCGCTTCATACAAAGCACTTTTTTTAGGAATTCTATGATATCTTCGCTTGGTCCTATACGAAGATGCCTGGGCTTGATCCTTATATCATTGAACATCATATCAAAACATGGATTTATGTTTTCTGTGTTCTCCAAAATAAACAGTCCATTCACCCATCGAAGGCTCATACCGTCAGAGCTGAGATCGAGAAACTGCGGAAAGAAGGTTTCATATACCCCATCACGTATACCACTTGTGTTTCCAAACCTGTTCCTGTCAACAAAAAAAAGGGTACGATTCGTGTCTGTACTGATTTCCATGAACTGAATTTCGCATGTCCCAAGGACAACTTCTCCACTTCGTTCATTGACTAGATCATTGATGCATGCACCAACCATGAAGTCTTTTCCTTCATGGATGGTTTTTCCAGTTACAACCAAATTCAGATCCATAAAGAAGATTAGTACAAAGACGCTTTTACTATCCCCCAGGGAACCTTTGCATATCGTGTCATGTCATTTGGCCTTAAAAATGCTGGTGCCACTTTTCAGCGGGACATGACCTTTTTCTTCCATGACCTCATCCACATTATATTGGTCTATCTAGATGACCTCATGGCTCGATCTCGGAAGCGTTCTCAACATTTGGATGACTTACGACAAGTATTCCTGTGATGTCACAAATATAATAACCGCTTGAACCCCCTTAAGTGTGTCTTTTGTGTCCCAGCTAGTCGATTACTTTGACTCATTGTATCTCACAAAGGGATCGACATGGATCCTCTGAAGGTTCAAGACATCCTGAATCTCCCCCCCCACATACTCTACTCCAATTGCAGAGCATCCAAGGCAAGGCCAATTTCCTTTGCCGCTTTACTCTGGACTATGCAATGAAAGTACATGGGTTCTTATGCCTAATCCATACCAATGTTCCTTTTGTCTGGGATGAGGGTGCACAAGGTGCTTTCGACGCACTGAAACAAGCTCTAACTTCTGCTCTGTTGTTGTCTTCCCCAAACTTCACCAAGGAGTTTATCCTCTATGTCTCGGCATTTGAGAATGCTATCGTTGGAGTCTTGGTTCAAGAAGATGATGCTCATCAAGAACACGTGATTTATTACATAAGTTAGAAGCTCTCCAGACCACCTTTATGTTACTCCCACGAAGAGAAGATGACCCTCGCCGTCATCTTTTCGATACAGAAGCTACACCACCACATCCTTCTAAGCCGAAATCGTGTAATGGATGACTCCAACCCCATGTGTTATCTCTTGAGGCGTTGCCTTGTCCAAGGTCGCGCTACCAAATGGATTTTCTTTCTCCAAGAGTATGACCTAGAATTCGCTTCACCAAAAAGCTCCAATACTTTGGCGTTTATTATTTTTGATGGAAGACTTCCCTTCTTCATCTACCTCACCACCTATTAACATCACTCTTCTTGATGAATTTTTATTTGTCATCTCTACTAAATATCCATGGTATGGGGGAATCCTCCTGTACCCGCGCATAATGAAATTTAGTCCCCATTTAAGTCGTGAAGATCATCGTCGCATCCGGGACCAAGCTGCTCGATACCTCCTCATCAGAGATGTCTTGTGTCATCATGGTATCGACACCATACTATGTTGTTGCCTCACCCACGATGAAGCTGAACAACTCTTGAATGACTCTCATAGTGGATCTTATGGTGGCCACCTCTCCTATTTAGAAACCAATCAAAATATACTCAATGGCGGTTACTTCTGACCCTCCCTCTTCGCCGATTGCGTCCATGCAGTTAAACATTGCTGCAATTTCCAGCTCTTTTCTCCAAAAGAAAGGAGACCTCCTGCACTGCTACATCATATTGTCACAGTCGGTCCCTTCTACAAATGGGAAATACACTTCATGACATGTAATTCTTTTTCATCCAATGGCCATAAATACATCGTTATGGCCGTCGATTACTTCACCAAGTGGGCCGAAGCCGTGCCCACGTTCAATTGTAAGGCTGACATTGCGACACATTTCTTTTTTAACCTTGTTATCACGCGTTTTGGTGTCCCCCAACAGTTAGTCTTAGAATATGGTTCTCATTTTGAAGATGATGTTTGGATAGAGCTCTCTACCATGTTGAAGTTCGAACACTAGTATTCCTTAGCTTATTATCCTTAGGGAAATGGCCAAGTTGAGGATGTCAACAAGATCCTCAAAACCATGCTCCAATGGATGGTAGACAAACACTGAAGTCCAACTACCACCACTTGCACTTTTCCACCATCTGGGTCTACCAGACATCGACTAAAACCGCCACTGGTATTACCCCCATTCATTTAGTCCTTGGCGTGGAATCAGTTCTTCCAATCGAATGCCAGATTCCCTCCACCTTGCCATTAAACTTATACCTGATATTTCACCATTAGAACAACACCTACTTATGCTCTAATAGACCAATGAGGACCGTCTTGCTGCTCTCCAAATGATCGAAGCAACTAAGACTCGGTCGAACTCCCACTATGATTCCCACACCCACCCTCGCACATTTAGCGAGGGGGATCTAGTCCTCATTTACAACCAAGCCAATGATAAGATAGGGAAAGGAAAATTTGATTCCATGTGGTATGGTCCATATGTCATCCATTGATGCCTTCACAAGGGGGAATTTATCCTTGCTGAGTCTGACGAAAACCTCTTGAAGAATCCTCGCAATGGGCTCTACCTCAAGAGGTTCTATGCCCGAAGGCGCTCACCATGAGTACCCTTGTGTCATATTTTTTCTTTTTTGTTTTACATCATTTTTTTCCATGAGTCTCACAGTTTGTTTCCTTGGTTGTTCCAAATGGATCCTACCTCACCTTGCTATGTTGGTTTCACCGATGGAGCAAGTAGATGGTCTCCTAATCTCGCCTTGACTGCGTGGGTCATTTAATACCTGTCACATGAGTTGATCCATATTGACAGAATGTGTGATGGTGTTGCTACCAAAAAACAGGATGAGTATGATGGTGTTTATGGTCTCCTGACCACCACCCTCCAATTGGGTATTCTCCGCCTTGATGTCTTGTTAGACTCCTAACTGCTTATCTCCCAACTCAATATCTGCTAGCGGGTACACAATCCTTGCCTCCTTAGAAAGATCCTTCACACTAGACACTTTGTTAGACATTTCGAATCCATTTCATTCATGCATGTTCCCAGAAGTCTCAATAGTGTACCATACCAAATAGATAATGAAGTTCTAGAGTGGCACATCAATCATCGCATATAGGAAATACAGTCCATCATGCATCATCATATATTCATGCATACATATGCCATATATATCATATAGGAATAATCATTAAAAGACTCATAAAAACCCTTAAAAATACATAAAAAGGTGCATCCACATGCATATATATCATATCATAATGTTTAATACAAAATGAGAAGCTCCATAGGATTTCTTGCCTGATCATACATATCATACAAAAATTCCCATGCTCAAATGCATTGGGGGCAGCATCACTAGCTGCTAGTCTGAGTCATGCTCCTCTGAATCTATGTCCTCGTCCTCCTCCTCCTCCTCCTCGGAGCTCTCCTCCTCCTTGGATCTCTCCTCCTCCATAGGCACGCCACCCTATGCCTCCTCTCTAACATACTTGACAAAAACCACGATCCTCCTCATGAGAGAGATCCACTTTGGAGAAGCCCTGTAGCATGTGACGATTAGATCGTCATCAAGGTACTCCCATCCATTGTCGGTGAACCTCTCCAGCAACCTCTCTATGTCTAGCCACAGTGAGTCCAATGTTGCACTTCGGTGCCGGTGAGAGGGTGTATCTAAACCCTTCACTCTACCCTTGCATCTCTGGTACCCCCACTGGAGGGTGTGGTCCTACGTATGCACATGCACATAGTATGTCATCAGTATATGTCACACACATGATATAGCTATCACTATGCTAGCACACTATATATGAATGCAACCACACAACATCATGTATACATAGCGTCAGGTCCCCAAACCTACCCTGGAGGTTGAGGCATCTCCGGATTTCCTCGGTAATCCATCCCAGCATATGGATAGTCTTCTATGAGGACTGGAAGCTACCGCCACTGTGCAAAAAGATCCCAAGTGAACAAGCAACCCACCAAGATTCTCCCTCTCTGATCATCATCTCACACCACCTCATCATGTGAGGCTCACGAGGTCCCCCCTCACGCACTGCCAGATGCGGTCGTAGTGTAGGAAACCTCTCAAAGAAAAATGAGCATAAGAAGGAGGAGAAGCAAAAATCCCCACCCACCGAGATAAAATAGTTCATCCCACACCGAACCACAATCAAGTACATCTGGGCCCACCCATAGTAGGGGCGCCTCAACACACTCTCCACCATTAGCAGTTGACCGCCAGAGATCTTGTGTGGTCCTATCGATCCTAGTATACGCAACACCATAACTACAACTGCTCAAGTCTCTAGACTCTTAATGCCACACACCAATATGTATGACTTGTGCACATATGATGATGCATAAAAATTCCTAGAGAAAAGGTCATCCATCAGCACCCCCATTGGGAGCTTCGGTGTTGTGTCGCCGATCACACCCAGTAATGGAAGGCCAATCAGAAAATACACATCTTGGAGGGTGATCTCCAAACACTTGCCCTGGATGATGAATCACTCGACGTCTTGGTCCCAGTAGGTCATGATATTGTTGAACAATAGTTTTGCTGAATGCATCAACGGGATCTAGAATAACTTTAATAGCTCGCATCGGGCGAGTGTATCCTCTACCGCCCCATCGTCATCCATCTCCTCTCGGAGGTCCCCAATGTATATCTCTCGCCACATGACTCGAGGAATCCTACACATACACACAGTATCTATAAGACCCACTCATGAAAAAATCATCATTCTGGGCTAGACTCTCATGTTTTCCCTTTTTGTGCGACCCTAGTCGTGCAAAAAGGCTGAACATGTGTGACCAAGTCGCTCTTATCCCCCGAATAGGTGCGACACAGGTCGCGCCTATCTCCTAAAAAAAAAGACTGGGTTGCACCTGTCTGCTTGATAAGAGAAACCTAGGTTGCACTTTTTCCTTCGAAAAGTGTGAATCGACTTTGAGAACCCTTCAAGATCGACCAAGGCCCCCAGTGTGAGGAAAACCAAAAAATGCACCATTGAAATTGACGGGCTCAGTGAGAGCTCTTACCTACAAGTCAAAAATCGAAAAATGTTGGTCCAACTGGAAGAAATCAATAGTTGTGTTCTAGGGCCCTCCACTCCAGCTCAACACTACACAGTGAAAATGACACATGTCATGTGGTCCCCCTTGTTTATAGGCCTCCACTTGGTCTAGTTTTTCTTCCGTGCACCACAACGTCATCCGACGTCCGTTTTATATGCTGTTTGCGCCATCGGTTTCAGTTTTCCATCCTCTGTATATTGACAAGAACCACATCTCATGCTCTTTTTTTTAAATTTTTCAGGCCATTTCCCAGAGTCACCTCGATTTGTGTGCCACCACGAGAATCACACCTTGTATGTATTGGCATGTTCACGAGCCATCTGCTCCATCCATACTACAAACTTGGCCTTATTTTACAACCATCCATTGTCCCACAAAGAGACCAATCAATGTTCCACTATTATTCATATCATCCATGTTCACAAGATAACCTATTTTGGTACATCGAACACTTCCTTCTTGCTTGACTGACCATTATGGAGTTTCTGTTAAGCTATTTTCTGACTCCTAAAAGAATGAAAATATTGTCGAACATGCTTGCTTCCTTTCACTCTTGTTAAAGTATTTGAAATGGCGTCTATGTGGCATCATTTATCTCCTTTTTTGGACTATGTATACCATTTGAAGAAAAGGAACACCCTAGCACCTTCCATCTAGGAACGTTTCCCTTTGTATCCTTTTATGATTTGTTGGACATTGAGACTATAAATTATGAAAAAGTTCATTTATGGGTTGTATTTAAGCTCTTTTCCAACCCTAACATCAATGAAATATTGCCAAGCAAAATTTGTTTTATTCATGCTCATGAAAGTATTTGAATGTCCATCTAGTCAGTATAGGTTTAACCTTTTTCGGCTTGGTTGGACTACCTACGGTAAAGAAGTCTCTCTACCCCTTTTGGTTGGGAGAGCTCTCCTTTGTATACTTTTATCCTTTTTTGAGCTTGGGAGACTATTGTACAAAAAAGAGAACCACTTGAGTCTTCTTCCTGTTTTTAGACTCTCTAAACATGAAAACACCATCGAGCATTTACCATCTCGGGCTTGAAAAAAATCCACGAGATAATATCATATCAACTTACTTCTATTTGTTCTTCATGCTCCTTCAACTATGAAGAAGGCCCAAATGGTGTCTCTAGGTGCCATCACATATGATTTCACATTATGGCAAATTTCCCCCATTGGGTCGCCTTTGTTCAAAATATTCTGCGATGAGTCTCCCTTAGATCCCTTGGATATCTCCATTCTAGTTACCCCCCTAAGTCTTTCCCATTGCAGTTATCTCCTCAGTTTCATAGCTATGATCCCTTTCCCATGAGTTAGTTGCATTTCCTTCCAGGTCATCCTTGCCATCATACTCTGAACAAAGGAGGTTTGAGTCCCCTGTACTCCCCTGCCCCTATTCCCCATTTAGTGTCTCAATCCCCTGACTATTCCACATCTTTGGTTATCCCCCTCGCACTTCTATCAAGGAAACACCATTACCTTGTTAGTTGCAAGTCTTCCTTTGTTGATGTCAACGCATCTATTCCAGAGGATAGACCCAGAGGTCCTTGTATCCTAGTTTCATCGACCTCATTGATGAGTTCCTTGGACCACTTGAAATGAGTCATTAGTTCCTTTCGGTTTGGTTGTGTCTCACGTGATCGACTTCAGCTACATCATCGCACCATTGAGACTCATACAGGGTATTGGTTCCTTCATTATTTGGTTGAAGACCCCGGTGGTCACTTGAATTTAGCACATTAGTGAGTCTACTATGGGACCCATACAGTTTCATGTCCCTTGTGATTTTTGAGCTGCATTGGCAACAGTGTTCGGAAGCCCCCGGTGTCATGCTTCCATGTATCTACAGTACTTGATGTTGTTTATTGTACCTCAAAGAT
The DNA here is from genome assembly GCA_001517045.1 of Pseudotsuga menziesii. Taxonomy (NCBI): domain Eukaryota; kingdom Viridiplantae; phylum Streptophyta; class Pinopsida; order Pinales; family Pinaceae; genus Pseudotsuga; species Pseudotsuga menziesii. Next base: position 100,653 of record LPNX010519621.1, read on the forward strand.
TCCAACTCTCAATAATTGAGTCCATACAAATGTGTTTACCTCCATATTCAGCAGAGCATCAATTATTATGAGATTGCATTCTATGAGAATGCCATTGTTCCTATGTATCAGTTCTTCAGATCATTATATGTATTCAACCTCCCATTGAGGCCACCATTATGTATCATCAGTTATATGTATGTATTGATCGACTCCCATTGTTTGAGCCTTGATCCCCATTTTTTAAATTGTGACATTTTTACAAGCATGGGTATACCTGCCTCTTCCATATACATGTCTGAAATTATATGTACCTCATCCATTTTTTAGAAGTAATACAAACCAAAAGCCAGCGTAGTTTGAATGAGGAGACTCCACTCCTTCGTGGTCCTCTCCAGTCTCTCCACTATTGTCACCATTTTCCCTTGATATTATGATGTCTATCGACCATACAATGAGCTCCTTCCCTCACACATCAGGGGGAAATATCTTAACACCAAAATTTGTTCACCTAGCCCTCCATGGTCTAAACCATAGTCATACATCATATTCCCACCATTATTCCTCCATTTTGACCTTCACAACTAAATTTCCACCAAATATGGTCCAAAACATTATTATTCCTTCCCCATAAATGAAGGGAACTTGAGAATTTATTGTGATTTATCCCCACTCTCTCCAAAAAGGACCAAAAAACCCTAAAAATTTGAATGGGTCAAAATACCATGTGTCAAAAAAATTTGGACCATCCTATAAATACATTGTGAAGGCCTCCCCCAAAACACTTTTTGGTCAACTTTTAGTCACACTTTTTGTCATTCACTCATCATTCTCATATCTTGCCATACCATTTCCACGGTGTACATTGAGTTCACTGCGTACCCATTTGGATCCATTCCCCATTTGACAACCATTCATGGAAGAGACTAGAGACCCAAGCCATGGAGCTGCAGGACCATTTCCTCGGACGGCTACGGTGGCCCAACTTCAAAATAAAGGTGTGAATGCTTTTATGTTTGTTAGTTAGTAGAATATATTTGAGAAACCTAAAAAATATTATTATTATTGTTCTTGTTTCCTGTTATTATTGTTGAACTCTACCCTATGATTTGGATGATCTAGGGTAGGTGCTTTTGCACGTAGCAGGGGAGAAATCCCCACTACATTAGCCACTTTTGCAGTGAGAGATATTAAGTTTGGGTGACCCTTATGGTGTGATTCCAAGTCTGGGCCACCTCTATTGGTGTGATTTCAAATTATAGGTAGGCGACTGGGGCATGAATTCCAAAACTCTATGCCCCCATGCAACGTGATTTCCAAAAATTCTCGTTAGTTTAAGTTGTGACGAGTGATGATGCATGTGATGGTTCATTTGTAATGGATTCATATAGAAAGCTCACTTAATGAGAGGGATTTTAATAGCTTGTAGGCCCTTTGAAATTTTTGAATGTAGGTTTTGCATTATTATGTCCCTGACGGGGGATATATATGATTCACATAGGTAAATTAGTTGGGGGTTTAGATGATAATTTTTTGTGTTTTGTAAAGTTTTTGCATAGTTTGATTTTTGGGTGTATTAAAGATTCTTATTTTAAAACTTTTTTTCTTTGGGTGTTGTGCCCCAAGACCTAGTGATGGGATTCATCGACTAATTTTTAATTCAGCTAGAGATTATCTTAATACGAGGAAGCTATGCATTGAGCCTCAAGATCCAAATCCTATTACCTCTTAGCAAGTTACCACACAACTTTCAAAACTTGTTACCTCATTGCATGCAACACATGTGGAGGATTCATCCTGCTCCTTCACATGATCAATCAATGATGATAACCGAGGGTTTTTTCTCCTTTGGTTGACCTCTCTAGAGAGTAGTGTTCGATTTTGTCTCATTTTTCAGTTTGCTTTCATGTATTCCTGACGAGATCTATGAATCATAGAGAAGAGACAACCAACACCAGACAAAGAAAACCCGTTCTAATGCTATGAATACTCTTATTCCTTATAAGGAGGCAATAAAATCCTAGTAGCATTGCTCTCTATATGGTGGCATCACCATGCCTTTCATAAGTTAATTATAATGTTGTCATGTTGGCCTCTCTATCGTTGAACTTCTTGTAGTTTGTTTGTGCAGAAGATAATAGAAGCCATTATTGAAATTATGTGCTTGTTGTTTATGCAGATTATAATAGAAGCCATTGATGAAATTATGTAGCGTACCAAATGTAGTCAGCACATAATAATAAAGATCACGAGGAAGAAGTACACGAGAATTCTTCCATGCGATTTCTACAAAAATATGTGCAAAGAATTGAAGTATTTAGTAGAAAAGGGTGTTCTTGTGAGGACTAACAAATTGTTCAAGCTTGCAACTGAGTTTAACAACGCAATGAAGTCTCATGTAAATTGGCTAACATTAATTTTTTTGAAGATGGTGTTTCCTACTAGAGTCAAAATACCTACAATAAGAAAAAATTTCACCTCTGCTATGCCCAATGAGGTTAATGGTGATGATGCTAAATCTACACAAGTTAAGGAGGAAACCTAGGTTGCTGAGCCCACTGTACCTAGTTCAAAAGTTTTTATTTTCAATGGCAATGTGCAAAATGCACATTTAAGTAATCTTTTTTGTTTTACTTCTAGCAAAGTGTTAAAGAAACCAAAAACCAAAATTAATGTTACTTAATATATATGAACATATGTAATTATAGAAGTGATATTGAATTAGTGAAATAATTACAATGGGAAGTAGTGATATTTTGTTGTATATTATTTTTGTTAGTGTTCTAAGCAATGAATTGTCCATAGGTCCTATTATGGTATGCATGCTTTGGAATATACGGGATGCTGCAGCTTTTATATCCTCATTTCAGGAAGTGAATATTTATTATTGAAAGTTTTTATTTATTTATTTTATAAATTAAATTTATATAATGAAATTGAAACTTTTGAATAACTTTCATTGGATTTTGATTAATGATCTTTTTAGCTAAACCCAATTATAATAGAAATGTTTTTTTATTTCTAACTTTTTGATAGAAATTATATTATATTTACAAATGATTATTGATTATGTCTTAAATGTATGTTTAAACCATTTATATTATTTTAATTGAATTGCACAAATTATGATATTAATGTTATACATTTATGTTAAAATGGAACTTCCATGTTTAATTTTAGTTTATTCGTACGAAGAGGCATTTTGTGATTAAATTTTTGACATTTCTTATGACATTTGTTTGAGAATGGATGTGGGGTTTTTAATCAAAATTCATACCAATTAACCTATATAGGTCGGAATCCCAATTCATTTACCTAAATTTAAAACAACAACAATCAACTATAAATTTTGCATGAGACTTATCTTGTCCAATCACTTTTGAGTATGGTTTCCATTGATGTCAAGGGAGTTCATTATTGACAAAGGAAATGACATGACATGCATGATGATGTGACATGTGTGATAAGGTTGCAAAGTCATATGATGATGTTCTAGTGCTCCCATGAAGTCATTTTTACAATTTGACTCCATTTTGTAAAAATATGGCAACTTGTTGAAACTCTGAAAATTTGACCAAGTATAAATTATTCTTAATCTACCTAAGGGGCCTCTATAAAATACATGCCATCCTTTGTATTTGACGAGTTAAATGATTACGAGGATATAGAAATCTAGATTGTTGTCTTGTGCATCTAACCATATGATTGATTTGTCAAGACAATGTCTGAAGGTGAAGTTATTAGTTTTCCAAAAGTGCTTTCTATCATGATTTGCACTGTTTCAATTCTCGTAAATGTGCCTAAGTGGCCTCTGTAAAATGTCCATAATATTTTGTAGGATAATGATAAAAATTATGTGAGACCATCGGATTTTAGCTTTTTGATGTGTGCATCTATCCATGGTCTCAATTCCACTAAAACGTGCTTGAATAAAAAGTGATAGGTCTGCCAAAATGAGGTTTCAGACTGTTTTATGAAATTTGTTAAAAATTGACTAAGTATTGAAAATTCGGTCTAAGTTTCCCTAGTAAAATGTCCACCATATTTTGTAGGAAACTAATAAAAATAATCTGAGCCCATAAGGATGTATCTTGTTGATGTGTGCATCTGACCATGGTCTTGTTTCTCCTAAAAGGTGCTTGAAGACAAAGTAATAGGTATGTGAAAACAAGGTTTTAGGTTGTTTTGAACTGATTCATGAACAAACACATTTCCATAATGAAGAGATGCTTTGGTGAAAAGGTTTTAATTAAGGGACAAAATGATCAAAATATACAATGGTTCAAATACATGATGAAAGTAGTACTTAAACAGAAGTTCGAAGTGGAAGAAATATGTCTCAATAATCCAGATCAATGTAACAACAAGAGAAGATAGAGACCAATGAAGTGAAGAATAATCAGTAACAAAATTGAAGAAAAAGATCAAACAAGGGAGGTAGGGTGGTGCTAGGGAAGGCTGCAAGCTTGTAGAGAGGTTTTAGCCTACTTCCAGTAGTGGCTGGAGTATAGGGGTGTTGTAGCATCCTTATCTATTGGTGCCGGTAGAAAAATCTAGGGTGTTGGTGAATCCTTGTCTGTTGGAGTAGGCAAAAAATAGGGTGTTGGTGCATCCTTTCTGTAGTAGAAAAAAAACAATTGTGTAAAAATCATCTTATTAATGAGTTTTATTTTTTGGTTTTTTCTTTGAGATTTCCACGATAAAAATCAATGTCTTAACTTGTTTGATTCATTATTTATCTTATACTGATTGTTTTAATAAAGTGAAAAGAAGGCAATATTAATTCACCCCCCTCTTAGTATTGCTGGATAAACCAACAATTGGTATTAGATCAAGATACTTCACTATAGTCTAAGCCATTGGAAGGAAGGACCTAATTACAACTACAATGGATCATCAAGAAGGGTTAGTTGCTAAAAGACCTCCATTATTTACAAGAAATAATCATGCATTTTGGAGTCTAAGAATGAGATGCCATCTAATGTCTCTTGGATGCAAAATTTGGATTTCTATTGAAAAAGGGTATAAAATACCAGGAAACCTACCTACAAATAGAGATGAAATATATGAATATGAATCCAATGCAAAATATTTGAATGCAATTTTGAAAGGATTAGCAGATTCAATGTCTGTTAAAGCCATGCAATGTAAGACAACCAAATATGCTTGGGAAAAAATAAAAATTGCTTATGAAGGGGCTTCCAAAGTCAAAAAATCCAAACTTCAAACATACAAAGGGCAGTTCGAAAGTCTAAAAATGAAAGAAGAAGAAAATATTGCAAAAAATCTTCTAAGAGTAGATGAAATTGTCAATTCTATTAAAGGCCCGAGAGGAGAAATAAAGGATAAAGAAGTAGTTGAAAAAGTACTAAGAACCCTACCAACAAGGTATAACCTCAAAGTGTCTACTGTAGAAGATCGATATGATCTTGAACTTCTGATAGTTGATGAGCTACATGGGATCTTCATTGCCTATGAGATGAGAATAAGAAAAAATGAACCAACAAGAAAAGACACAACATTTAAAGCCACCAAAGAATCAAAGAAATTTGAAGTCTTACGCAAGAACCACTAATATGATGAAGAATCTCTTCTCATCAAGAAAATTAAAAGAGGTACTGGGAAGTACAAAGGAAAGATACCCCTGAAGTGCTTTAACTGTGGAAGAATTTGACATTTTGCCTCAAAAGGTCCCTATCCTAAGATGGATGATAATGATAATAGATAAACCTCTAAGAAGTTCAAGAAGAGAAAAGAAGGAAACAAGAAGAAGGTTAATGAAAAGAAGAACATCCTTTAAACCATGTAAGATAGTGAAGATGAAGAATCAAGTGAAGATGAGGAAACCAAAATTCTATTCATGGGTATAGAGACTCAAGATGATGAATTAGATGTGGAAGGGGAGGTGGACCTAAAATTTGAACTCATAAACACTTTTGAAGAATTGAGAAAGAGAAGAATGAAGAACAAAGAGTCAAACCAAATCATTGTTAATTTGAAGACCCATCTTCAAGAGGCCAAGAAGATTGAAGAGGACCTAGAATTGCAGCTCAAGAAGAGAATAAAAGACTCTGAAAGAATTGAAACAAAAATAACTCTACTTAGAGAGAAGATTGATGAAAAACCTTTTAAATCAAAGTTTGACAACAACTCAAAGAATCTAGATGACATCCTAAATATCCAAAGACCATCGAGTGAAAAAACTGGATTAGGATATGACAATAAGAGTTATGCTGCTGCACTTATGACTCCAATTGAAAAGAAAGACAATAAAAAATCCGCTCCTCCTTTACATAAAAAAAACATGATGCCTAGAAGACCAATGTCAAGCAGGTATCAACAAATATTTCTTGGTCATTTATACTATTGTAATAATTTGGACATAAATCCTTGAATTGCAAAGCAAATGGAAAGCTTCTTTCCTATAAGAAGAATGCACCTAGTAACAATCCAAAAGAGAAAAACCTTAACTTCTTTTTACCTCTACAAAGATATGACATATAATGTTACAAATGAAATAACCATGGACATGTAGCTAAAGAATGTAAATTGATGACTCCTATAGAGAAAGGTACTGCAACTAAGTTTCAAGACAAGAAACAAAGAAAGGACTGGAAGAAAAAGGAAGCAGTGGAGAAGAAGACAAAATATATGATAGCTTTATGTGCAACATAAAATCAAAATATATGGAATATTGATAGTGGGTGTTCAAAAAACATGACAAGAGACCCAAACAAGTTCATAAGCCTAAGAAGAGATAAAAAAGGGAAAGTTACCTTTGAAAATAATATATCCTCCAAAATAATTGGAAAATGTACAGTTGCTATCAGAGATAACAAAATCAAAGCTGCAAATGTTTTGCTAGTAGAAAATCTAAAGCCTAATCTCCTCAGTGTGAGTCAAACATGTGATCAGGGGCACATCTGCATATTTGATTATGAGAAATGTGAAATCAGAAAAAAGGAATCATGAAAACTTGTTGGGACCGCTGTAAGGAGTTAAAGCAATGTATATATCCTAGAAAGTGAAGAGCGACGCTACATGAGTATGATTGATGAAAGTTGGCTTTGACACAGAAGGATGGGGCACTTGAACTTTGACAATCTTATGAAATTAAGTAAGAAGGAAGATGTAAGAGACTTTCCAAATATTGTAAAGCCACTAAACTTAGCTTGTAAACATTGTCAACATGGGAAGTAGACTAAAGTCAACTTCAAAGTCAAGGGACATACAACCTTTCAGCAATTGGAAATAGTTCACACATATACCTATGGACGAACAAGAACTAAAAGTTTGTAAGGAGAGAATTATTTCATGCTTCTCATTGATGAATATACAAGGATGATTTGGTTGACATTTCTCAAAGAAAAATTAGAAGCTTTTGAAAAGTTTAAAATTTTCAAAGCAATGGTTGAGAATGAAAAAAATCAGAAAATCAAATGTTTAAGGTTAGATAATGGAGGAGAGTTAACCTCAAATGAATTCAATGAGTTTTGTGAGATGAATGGATTTAAAAGACAATTTCCATCTCCAAGGAATCCTCAGCAGAATGTTGTTGTGGAATTAAAGAATGAAACAATCCAAGAATCAACGAGAACTATGCTTAATGAAGCAAAACTATCAGATGTGTATTGGAGAGAAGCAATATACACAACTGTCTATATACTTAATAAAGGACAACTCAAAGTAAATAATGACAAGCCTCCTTATGAACTATGGTATGGAAGACCTACCTCAGTCAAATATTTTAGAGTGTTTGGCAGCAAGTGCTACATAAAGAGGAATGAGGATGATCTTGGTAAGTTTGACTCTAGAACTGATGAGGGAATATTTTTAGGATATTCATCTACCAAGAAATCATATAGATGTTACAATCAAAGGATACACAAAATGATAGAAAGTGTAGATGAGATGAAACCAAGAAGAGTAAGAAGCCAAGATGAATGATGAAGAAGAAAAAAGAAGTCTCGCAAAAGAATGAAAATTTTCATGATGATGAAGAAGAAGAAGAGGAAGAGAAAATAAAAGAAAGTGAAAATGAGGATTATCTAAGACCTGATACAAGAGCTCCATCTTGAAGGATACAAAAGAATAATCCTGAAACACAAATCATTGGTGAAAAAGATGTTGGAGTCATTACAAGAAGGAAACTATTGTTTAATGAACAAGCCTTATTATTAGTGGTGGAACCTAAGAACCTCACAGAAGCTAGGAAAGATGATAATTGGATCAAGGCCATAAATGAAAAATTGGATCAAACTTAGAAGAACCGTGACTAGGGAACTTGTCTCAAGACCTGAAGGAGAGAATGTTATTGGGACCAAATGGATCTTCAAGAACAAGTTAAACAAAGATGGTGAAGTAACAAGAAACAAGGCTAGACTGGTATGCAAGGGATATGCTCAAGTGGAAGGTATTGACTTTGAAGAAACATTTTCCCATGTAGTAAGACTTGAAGCAATCAGGATGTTCTTGGATTTTGCATGCAACACAAACTTCAAAGTATATCAAATGGATGTTGAATTTGCATTTATGAATGGAAATATCAAGGGAGAAGTCTATGTTGAACAACCTGAAGGTTTTATCTTAGCATAAAACAAAGATTATGTTTGCAAATTTGCAAAAAAAACTCTATGGCCTCAAACAAGATCCAAGGGAATGGTTCTCAAGACTTGACAACTACTTGAAGCAACAAGGATATAAAAGAGTGGCCATTGACACTAATATCTACACAAAGTTTGAAAATAAGAATATAATCATTGTTGTTGTCTATGTAGATGATATCATATTTGGAAGTGATCTACAAATCATGAGTGTAAACTTTGCCTCTGATATAAATAAAGAATTTTAAATGTCTTTGTTGGGTGAATTAACATTCTTCTTGGGATTACAAGTTTCTCAATCGGACAAAGGGATCTTCATTTCTCAAACCAAGTACATTAAAAAGGTGCATAAGAAGTTTATGATGGAAGACTCCAAGCCTGTTAGTACTCCTATGGTCACTAGTTGTAAGTTAATCAAGGATGATGAGTCTTTGGAAGTAGATCATACAACATATAGATCTATGATAAGAAGCCTGCTATATGTGACAACTACAAGACTAGATGTAATGCAAGTTGTAGGATTGGTTGCCAAATTCCAATCGGATCCTAGAGAAACACATGTGACAATAGTGAAAATAATTCTTAGATATTTGAAAAGTACTATAGAGTATGGTTTATGGTATCCAAGAGGTCAAGACTTCACTTTAGAAGAATTCACTGATGTAGATTGGGTAGGAAGTGTTGATGACCAAAAGTGTACCAATGGAGCACCATTCCACTTGGGCGACTGTTTGGTATCATGGCTAAGCAAGAAACAATCCTCCATTACACTATCTATAGTAGGAGCTGAATACATTGCTACTGCATCATGTTTCACTCAAGTCATTTGGATGAAATATACATTGGAATACTTACTTGTAAAGTATGAGCATCCAATAGTGATAAATTGTGACAATACTAGTGCCACAAACATTTAAAAAAACCCAGTTATCCACTCCAAGACAAAGCACATCCCTATAAAATATCACTTTTTGAGGGATCAAGTATCACAGAAGGTGGTGAAACTATAATATGTTGATACAAGGGAACACATAACCGATATCTTCAATAAGCCACTACCCAAAGAAGCATTTGAGCATCTTAGACAAATGTTCCCAGAGTAATATCCCTACAATAGATATAGAAAAAAATAAAAAAGGCATTAGGTCAGGGGGAGACATGCTGATAGGGGTAGATGTCAAAAGGAGACCTTTGTCATTAATTTCAAAGGGGGAGAAAATTGAAGAGTTGTTTCCATCAATGCCAAAGGGGGAGAATGTTGAGTATGGTTGCCATTGATGTCAAAGGAGTTCATTAATGACAAAGGAAATGACATGACATTTATGATGATGTGACATGCGTGTCAAGGTTGCAAATTCATATGATGATGTCTAGTGTTCCCATGAAGTCATTTTTACAATTTGACATTGTTCTGTAAAAATATGGCAACTCGCTGAAACTCTTGCTGAAACTTTGAAAATTTGACTAAGTATCAATTTTTCTTAATCTTCCTAAGGGGCATATGTAAAATACATTCCATATTTTGTATTTGATGAATTAAATGATTTCGAGGATATAAACATCTAGATTGTTGTCCTGTGCATCTAACCATATGATTGACTTATCAATACAATCTCTGAATTTAAAGTTATTAGTCTTCCAAAAGTGCTTTCTGGCATGATTTGCACTGTTTCAGTTCTGGTAAATAGTGCAAGAGCTAGAGCATGTGTTAGTTTGCACATATGAGGGGGAAATGCACTCTTAGAGTGCTTGGATTAAGTGTGCTGAAGAGAAATTTTGTTCAAAACTTGGTGCAACTTTCACATGTCCAAGGTCATGTACCATAAATTATGGAAAACCCTTGACAAGTGTAAGAATTGTTATAGAAAATGCTTCTAAGAATTGTCTTTGATGTTCAATAGGGAACGTGAGAGATAATTCAAAGTTTGAATTTGATTTTTATACACAGTAATAATGTGAGTAGAAGAGGGGCCTCAGTCTCTATGATGCCATCAAAATAGGGCTATAGACATGCTCCTCTTCTCTCCACATGCAAAGTCTACAACGAGGGAAAGTGATATGCAGGTTGTAAACAAAAAAACTCACTAATACTCTTATGAGGGATTTGACTTACTATTGATGTTGAGGATTTAAATGCTTAACCCATCCATGCATATAACATATGTGCATTTGTGACATCTATCATCTATTACTATGATCCATGGTCATATGCATTGACTCACACAGCCTCTTAACTTGTAAAGGGGTCATCTACATCATTTGGAGAAACAAATTAGCTAATATTCAGATTGTATCAATGTGATGGCCCTAACCTCAACATTGAAGCGTGCTCTTAATCTTTCCCAATTTACCAAAGAGACACAATTTACCCATTTGTTCCCAATAGATGATATAACAATTTTCCTTCTATTAATTCTTTGATGGAGAAGATTTTGATTTGATGTTTACGGGGCTAAATCGGTCTCCTATAGAGCTATACATCCATTATTTTTTGTTCATGTATAACTATAATTATCACACATCTACTTAAATATTGTCGTTATACTATATTGGTTTATGAGTAGACAAACCCTCAGTTTTGATTATGGTGCAAGGTGTCGATTGTAGAATGTTATTTTTAGTGTGGCGGTGATAACACATATAACATGGTTTTCAGTTTGGATCCCAGGTACGTTTAGCTTATTGGCTCTTGTAGTAAGCACTAGTTATTATTTTGTTAATATGAAGAGTTCATTAAATAGGGCTCGGCATCTTCCTTTATACTACTGGCTACAAATAAGTCAATTTAGTGCGAATTGTAACATAAATACCAATACATTTATTAATAGATGATTTTTTTCCATAATGTTTAATGTGTTTATGAGTACATATCTCGCAGAGTATTTTGGTTACCTATGTTAATGTATAGAGCTATTTTCATTTCATAGTAGTAATTTAGAGTCTCTATGTTAGTAGAGTTCCTCTACATATTCTTGTATTATTATTGTTGATATTCTTATTAGCTCATATTTCTTCCCTATGCCAAGTCATGAAATCTTCATTACAGAAGAAATACAAGCCAAACTTATCAAAGTTAACATGTATAGGGTTTCAAGCTTATAATAGCATCAAGCCTTATCCTTAGCGATTTGAGACTCTAACCTATTGCTTTCTTGGAATATGTCTATATCTCTATGTTTGCAGATCATTACATTTACCCATTCCTTTAATTATTGAATATTGCATCTTCTATATTCAGGGTGCCGATTTAATTTTGTTCTTAGGTTACATTCTAAAATCAAATCTTGAATGCATGAATATATGTGAATGCATACTTAAATATATGTATGTGTTAATTGCTACTAGTTACTTGTACAAAAATAATGCATTAGTGGTATTCGGTTACTCTAATAAAATATTGATCACGATTTTCACTTGTTTATTTCAGTAACAATCTCTACTACACTTGTAAATTAAAGAAGAATTCAAGGTCAAAACATAATACTACTCATTGAGAATAGAATATAAACTTTACTGTTTCCTAGGCCCAGGCTTGGAGATTAGTACTCCTTTGAGTAAACTATAAATAATAACAATCTAATATATTAGGAAAGCAAATCATTTCCCTCTAATAATTTCATTTGTGCATACCATACTGAAACATAACATATAACTTGCAATAACATTGATACTACAGTTTTGTAATACTAAGAAAATTTATTATTTCAACAAGGATAACTATCTAAGTCTTCATACAGACTACAAAAAAAATTACAACTGAAACTAATTTAGAACAAATAATCATAAAGAACATAAAAGAGAAAATAACATATTTTCAGAATCAATTATTTACAAATACCAAAATATGTATGGAAGGTGCAAAATGAACTTATAATGGAACCAATTGTGGTGGAAGAAACGGTACAAAATCTAACATTTTCAAATAGGTTACAAAAACAAAAATGCGATTAACTAGCCCCAAAAAAACCCACATTGCTATGTAGCAAGAGAGGAGAAGTTTTTGTTGTTGTTGTTGTTGTTGTTCTAAGTACATGAAAAGTCTATTTTCTTAGTACATGGCATGACATTATCTATAGAAATGTTAAGTAGAAAAGCGCATTTTGTAATAACGAAAGAATATATATATAATAAATGGAGAAAGATAATTTTTAAAATTTTTTGTTTATGTCGAGTTATTATTGCCATGGTCGCAACCATGAAACCCTTTTCATCAAATACCAATAGTCGGGTTTCACGATAGCAAATCTCAACTTAGTAACAACAAATCATAGTATATCGATGCAATTGCAAATTTTCTTCCTTCCAAAATCAACTGCTACCATCGAGAACATTGCCACATCGTGACTCTTATTTTACTTGATTGCACGTGCTTATATTGATTTGAACCCCTTACTATTTTAAAAATTTCTCTTTAAATACTAAAGGAAATTGATGCCTTAACAAATATGGAGAACACTTAAATAGGCCATGGGAGAGAAATATATTGTTTTAAATTCAAGCATGGTATCTCATCTCTTGAATCCCCCAAGCTCACCTATGCCTTTTCCCATTTTCAAGTTGAAAGCATTTCAAAGTATCTAAATTGTGTTTATCAATCTCAATTTTGGAAACTATGCTCAAAAGTTCACAATCACTTAATAAACCTTCACGTCGCTTTTAACTTGTACACATATTTTCAGAGTCAAACAATGGTTCATGCAAATTTAAAGAAAGGTCAAGTAAAATGTCAAAGGGGAATTTTATATCTTATGTTAAGAGGGACTTACCTAGATGGATCTCAAAATGTTCTTTATATGATATAAATCCATCACCAATACATTGTATTGTATTATAAACACTTTAAACCTCCTTTACACTCTAATCACACTACTACGAAATTCTTTTAACTCAAGTCCCAATGTTTATGATTTTAATCCGTGTAAGGGAGAATCGATGTGTTAAGGATTAGGATAGAGGATACTACTGAGGCTCAGGTTACTAAATTTCCTCTCAATGACCTCTTATATGCAATGGAGCTTCAGACCAAGCGTGTGTATTAAAATTTAGTCACACGTGTTAGGATTTATAATCCTCCCTTGTCCATATTTAGTCTATTAGATTGTATTTTCCTAACTTAGGAGTCATTAATTAATATTGGGTCCACTAGTACCATTGGGTCCACTTGGGAAAATGGTGCCACTGGTACCAATCATTAGAGTGTGGGGAACACATATAGAGGTTAACTACAATTGATTGCATGTTCATGCATTAGTTTATGTGCCTCTAAGACCATTCCCTACAATTTAGGAGCCAGTAGGAGTTCCACCACCAATCTCCTTAAGTTGTTGGTAGTTGGTAACTAGTTAAGCTAAGTCATGCTCTAGTTACATTCAGTTAGATGTCCTACAGTTTAGTTAGTGTCAGTATTGCATGGATGCATGTGGTTCGGCACCTATTCTCACCTACCTCATCAGTTTAACTAGTTTAACTGATTGAGAGACTGAATTAGACATTTGGAGTTATACTAGTGAGCTCCGATAGTGATTTAGAGACTTCTAGTTATCCATGCAGTTAGATTGAGTTGGTATATTCGAATCATATCCACATGATTCAAATTCTCCTTTATGTATAGCTGTTGTATACTGCTGGGATTAATGAAGTTTATTATAGCAAGCAATTCTTATCCATTTTCTATGAAATTTGTCTTGTTCAGTGTGTATTTTTCATTCCATTACATTGCATAATAATATATTTCAATTGCACTCATTGATTGAATATCAATGGAACAATAATTTAACATGGTATCAGAGCCTACTTAGGCATACAAAAAGTTTTCCCAATCCCCATTGTACACCAGAAGCAACTGGGTTTCCACATAAGTCCCGCAAAGTGTGCATTGCTAACTCTGGATTCATTTAGAGAAGTCTCTACGGGCATGACAGATCCCAAGAAAGTGTACATGCTGATATGGAAGGCTTGATTTTGATATGATGGTGATTTTCTTTTATTCTGCAATGTTTCTTACAGGTACTACATAGCTTGATTGGAGAATTGACTGTTCATAAGGAAGAATTGATGGATTCTACTAATTTCTTACCCTGATCCTTACACCCTTCAACTATGTTGTTTGGAGGGAATATATCCAAGTTTCCTTATGCAAGCTTGGCCTATATAGAATGACTATGGGTAGAGAGACAAAACCTGATCATCCTACTAAGAAAAATAAGTTCTTGAACTGGTTGGATGAAGCGTTTGGCTTCCTTTGCACTCACATATCCATGGATCCCCTCTTTCATATTACTGGATTGAAGACTCCTAAAGAAACTTGGGAGAAGCTCGAATTATGTTTTGGAAAATAAGATGAGCTTTAGGGGCACATATTGGAGAATGAGCTAATATAACTGTAGCCCAACAATTTTTCACAAAATTCAAGTCTCTAGCACTACAATGTAAGCAATGCGGAATAGAGAGGAAGGATGGACAACTTGTGCTCTCTGTGCTCAGCAAACTTGGTTCTAAGTACTCTATCTTTGTCTCTACCTTCCATTCCAAAATATGTTCCATCCCCAATTGGAATATGCCTTCACTTGATGGATTTGCCGAGTCTTTAATACATAAGCATGATAATTTGGTCTAAATGGGAGTCCTCCAAACTTCCAAGAACCAAGATATTCTTATGTCAGACTTAAACAATGCACAAGCTAAAGGGAATCACAAGGGGAAGGAGACTAAATCATCTGATTCGAAGCCAAAAGAGAGTCATAAGTATTTCGAAGGATATTCGGTCTCCAAGAAGAAGAAATTGTTTGAAAAGACAAAGTGTCATTATTGCATGAGGGGATTTCATCCTGAAAGCCAGTGCATGATGAAGCAGATTGACCAGTTGTCTGCCCTCCTTAAACATAACCATATTTCTATTCCATAAAGAGAAAAGAAGTCTGATTCTGGACAAGGGAAAGAAGATCATGAGAGGTGCTATGCCTTGAAAGATGGTCTCACTCGATCAAAAGCCTACTTGATATATTCTGGAGCATCCAACCACATAGTTTCCTCCAAGGATTCCTTCACCACTCTCAAACTCATAGGAGGGATTACTATTCAATGGGTGATGACTCTCAGATTCTAGCAGCAGGAAGATGTTCCATTAAATCTAGCATGGTGAGTTTAAGAAAGTTCTCTATGTGCCCTCTCTTGCAACAAATTTGCTGTTTGTATATCAGATGACCCAAATTGGCTCACTAAAGTAAGTGGTATTTGGCCCTAACTCAGTAGAGATCACATAAATATCAAATGGAAGACTATAGAAAAAGGAATTCCATATCAAGCCTCCAATTCATATGTTTTCTCTCATTTCATGCCATAATCAGATCCAATACAACCACAACTTCTATTCAAAGCAGATAAAGGTATCAAAACTCCTTTACTTCCTACTGTAGATACAGATTTATTGTCTAACATTTCAAATTCAGATTCAGATTCGGTAGAAGAGGAATAACATCATGATTTTGATATTGAGTTTACACCTCAAAGAGATCTAGATCTAGATCCATCATCCACTTCATCTCAACATCCTAAATGGGATCAACAACTCATTAAAGAAGCTAGGGATGGTACTGGGAATCCAGATGATAAGAGAAGAATGAGGTCCCAGTATCAGAAAGAGAATGTTGCATTGTCCCACACAGATCCACTTCTCCCTGAGAGGTGCTTCATGATGTTGGGGTCAGATCCTCAAACATTCAAGGAAGATTTCCATGATCCTAGATGGAAGGCAACTATGGATGAGGAATTTGATTTGCTACATGCCAATAAAACTTGGGAACTTATCTCCTTGCCCCCATGGAGGAAACTTGTTCAATGAAAATGGGTCTACAAGACCAAGATAGAATATGATGGAACCACAACCAAGTACAAGGATTCGTTGGTGGTCAACGGATATGCACAGGTTCAAGGATTGGACTATAATGAGACATTCACTCCAGTATAAAGAATTTATTCCATTAGACTTGCCTTGGAAGTTGCAACTTCCAAGAGATGGGAGGTACATCACATTGATGAGAAGGAAGAGAATTACATGAAACAACCCGAGGGGTAGATTGAGGATCCTTCCTTAGTTTAACAACTGAGAAAATAACTCTTTGGGCTCAAACAAGCCCTAAGGGCATAGTATTCCAAAATGGATGCCTTCCTCATGTCACAGAAATTTGAAAGATGCAAATCAAATTGTAATGTTTACATGCAGAATAAAGAGGGATCCTTGCTATTGATTGTGCTATATGTGGATGACTTGCTCATTAATAGCATATCTGCTGCTATATTGAGAAGCATAAAGTCTACTCTAAACAAAGCATTCACTATGACTGATTTAGGACTATTAAGACAATTCATTGGTATCGAAATAAGTCAAAAGACTTTGGGAATCATGATCTCATAGTCTAGATACTCATTGTACATGCTCAAAATATTCCACATGGAAGATTGCAAGGCAACCCATTTTCCTTTCCTATATGGCATCAAGCTAGAGGAAGGTGGCTCTACACCATTTGCAGATAACACTCTTTACAGACAAGTCATTGGGAGCCTTCTATATCTCACACGTTCAAAATGAGACATATCGTATGCTGTGAGTGTTGCTTCCAAGGACATGCAGGAGCCATATGAGCTACATTGGAAGGCAGTAAAGAGGATCTTGCACTATGTGTAGGGTACTAGAGATTACGGGATTCATTATGTAGCCGGTGCACAACTTGATATCATAGGATTCACAGATTCAGACTGGGAAGGATATGGGAATGATAGAAAATCCACTTCAGGATTTGTGTTTATGATTGGATCTAGGCCAATTTGTTGGTTCAACAAGAAGCAAGCAACACTTGCACTCTCTTCAGTAGAAGCATAGTATAGGGGAGCTGTGAATGTAGTTATTCAGGGAGTTTGGCTGCATGACATCTTGACAGAATTTGAGATTCACACTTCACCTTTAGTGTACATTTATTGTGACAACCAGAGCACCATAAAAATTTCCAGCGATCCAGTTCAAAAGCAAAGGACAAAACACATTGAGGTTCACATGCATTATATTCGGGAACTAGTGCATGACAAAACCATCACACTGCATTACTATCCTACAAAGGATCATATTGCAGACATATTCACCAAGTCCTTCATAGAAAATATATTTGTATTTCTTAGATCTATTTTAGGTGTAAAGGTTTGTATCTTAGTTCATGTTACTGCTTATCTTGAGGGGGTTTTTTCCCATGAGGTTTTCCCCTATTTCCTTGGTTTATTAAGCAACATTTTTTAATTCTTTTAGATTGTAATGGGTTACTTTTGGCCTTGTTTCTAGGGCCCACAGTTGTCCATGTTAGGATTAAGGGGGGTGTTAGGATTTATAATCCTCCCTTGTCCATACTTAGTCTATTAGATTATATTTCCTAACTTAGGAGTCATTAATTATTATTGGGTCCACTGGTACCATTGGGTCCACTTGGGCTATTGGTGCCACCAGTACCAGTCACTAGAGTGTGGGGAACACATATAGAGGTTAACTACAACTGACTGCATGTTTATGCATCAGTTCATGTGCCTATGAGACCAATCCCTACAATTTAGGATCCATTGGGAGTGCCACCACCAACCTCCTTCAGTTATTGGTAGTTGGTAACTAGTTAAGCTAAGTTATGCTCTAATTAAATTCAGTTAGATGTCCTCCAGTTTAGTTAGTGCTAGTCTTGCATGGATGCATGTGGTTAGGAGCCTATTCTCACCTACCTCATCACTTTAACTAGTTTAACTGATTGAGAGACTGAATCATACATATGGAGTTAGACTAGTGAGATCCGATAGTGATTTAGACACTTCTAGTTAGCCATGCAGTAAGATTGAGTTGGTAGATTCGAATCATATCCACATTATTTAGATTCTCCTTTATGTAATAGGTTGTATACTATTGGGATTAATGAAGTTTATACTGTAATTATACTGAGCAATTCTTATCCATTTTTTGTGAAATTTGTCTTGTTTAGTGTGTATTTTCCATTCCATTATACTACATAATAATACAATTCAATTGTACTCATTTCCTCAAGATCAATGGCACAATAATTTAAAAACATGCCGACTTTTCTTGGAAGAGGCAAACTTTTCTATGCGATGTGGCTTGATAGCTGAGTTTTCCAAGAAATTGCTAGGGTTTATTTGTCACTTCTAGAGTTTGGATTTGAATTCCTCAAGTTGTGTTGGATTTGTAATGACAAGCTCATCAAATATGGCTAGGTTCATTAACAAAAATTTCACTTTCACTAACCCCTTAAATTACATGTAAAATCATTTTTAATGGAAGTCAAGGCCTCATTATTGCAATTGGATTGCTCAAAATTAATTACCTCAGCTTCCCCACTATCTATGTTATATATAATTTCATTTAGTTAGTGGGTATTGACACCAGCCATCATCGATTACAATATTTTAACCCTCAAACTAAGTCAATTGATCACTTGGTGTGCATCACACTTGACAGTTGTTGAAAGATCGAATTGCTTTCAAAATCGACTCTAAATCAACCATTGAATGATAAGCATCATATAAAGATGTTGAAAGCCAAAATAGAGTCCTAATCCGAGAAAAAACCCACCTACGACATGAGATAAAGGTGAAAGTTTTATGGTTCATGATACCTTCCAGTCGCAACTTGGATGAAGTTGTGACATGCATAATCCCTATTCACACAAGGCTTTGACGACCAGTTAAACCACATTCCAACCGATGTGATGGATACAAGAGGGAAATTTTTAAGTCACAACATAGTTTGAGGTAGAGACGCTTATCCCTTCTTGACTATTTCCATGCAGTGTTCAAACTTGGAAGGAGAGGTTGCAAGAAAAATATTAGGAGAGATAATAGGGAACTACACATAGGAGGAACATGAGCACCATACAAGATTGTGAAACTGACACTTCAACCAACCACATCAAAGAAAGCGACCAATAGTGGGTAAAACAACTAGACTGAATAGTTCAAATTACTCATTCAAGACTAATAGTGACATCATCGTAAGGGTATCAATTGACATCCCAACAATTATACTTCATTCAAATTATTCATTATTCATAGATCAATTCAAGTTACACTCAAGAAACCAAAATTTAGCATGGGGGGTTCCTTTATTTTCTATTCCAAAGTAAACAAAAATAGGGGGGATGTTGTGGACGCAACAACAACTTAGTCATAACCATTGTGATCATCATCATCTTCTTTTTCATGTTCTTTGTCATTAACATCGACATCATCATCATCTTCATCTTCATTGTCAACATAGATAGATTAATCATCATCATCACCATCACCATCCTTGTCATCGTCATCATCTTCATACTCAACTTCATGATGAACATCATCATCATCATCATCGTCGTCGTCATCGTCATCATCATTTTTGTGATTTTCATCATCATCATCATCATCGTCGTTGCATCATCACCATCCTCATAAACATCATCATCAACATCATCAACATTGTCTTCATCTTTGTCCTCTTCATCATCGTCATCATCATCATCTTTGGCATGATCATCATCGCCGTTGTCCTCCTCCTCCTCCTCATCGTCATCTTTGTCATTATCCTCCTCATTGTCATCGTCAACGTCATGAATATCATATTTTCCATCAAAATCATCATCATTTTTGTCACCTTCTTTGTTTTGCTCATCCTCACCAACATTAACATCATCATTATCACCATTGTCATCATCATCATCATCGTCATTGTCATCATCATCTTTGTCATCATCATCATCATCATCATTTTCATAATCAATGTCACGATGAAAATCATCATCATCATTGTCATCATCATCATCGTTGTCATTGTCGTCGTCGTTGTCATCATCATCATTGTCCTCATCATCGTCATCCTCATCATCATCATTTCCATCTTCATCATCATTGCCGCCATCAAAATCATAATCATCATCTTCATCTCCATCATCATCAACATCAACACCATAATCTTTGACATGGAAATCATCATCGTCATCATCATCATCATCATCGTCATTGTCATTGTCATCATCCCCATCCTTATTGTCATCATCATCAATCTATTCTCTTTAGCGTCATCTTCATCTTTGTCATCTTTGACATGATCATCATTGTTTTCATCGTCAACATCATCATCAACGTCATTGTCATAATCATGAATACCATCTTCGTCATCATCATCATTATCATCGTCTTCGTCATCAATGTTGTCATGACTTGATCATCATTGTTGTCATCGTCAACATCATCATCAACATCATTCTCATCATCATGAATACGATCTTTGTCATCATCAATGTCATCATCAATACCATCATCAACATCATCATCATCATCTTCTTTGTCATGTTTGTGATCATCAACATCATCATCATTGTCATTATATTCATCATCATCTTTATCGTTGTCATCATCATTGTCATCATCATCATCATCATATTCATCACCAAGCTCATAATGAACATCATTATCGTCGTCGTCATCATTATCATCATCATTATCATCATCATCATCATCATCATCGTCGTCACCATAGTCATCAACATCATCAACATTTTCTTCATATTTGTCATCTTCATCATCATCAACATCAACATCATCATCATAATCTTTGACATGGTCAGCGTCGTCGTCGTCTCCGTCATCATCATCATCATCTTTGTCATCATGAATATCATCTTTTTCGTCATCATCACCATCATCTTTGCCATCAACGTCATCATCAACATCATCATCATTGTCATCATCTTCTTTGTCATGTTCGCCGTCATCAACACCATATACAATATAAATCTCATCATACAACAAATATAAGAAAATGAATAATTCCTTTACTCATAATTTCCTATTCCATAATATATATATATATAGACACACATTGATCATGAAGTACAAAATGATCCATCTCCATTGTTAAAAACAAATCAAACTCTTTAAGATTTAATTTAATGTATATATTAATGTTCATTAGTTACAATAAGGTTAAAAGAAGAACGTTAATGACAATCGAAATAAAAGTAGAATATTGAACACACTAAGTACTTGGTGCATCTTTAAGAAGTAAGTTTGAAATTTGGAAACAATATATGCCATCTAATATGCTATGAAATAATTGTTGAAGTTTACTTTAACCCGTTTATTTTCAAATTGAGAAAATATCATTGAAGTTAATATGAAGTGATGAGAATTGACAATGAACATTGAGAGATTGAGTTATAATGAAGTGTTTTCTATTTAAAATGAAATTAATAGACTATGTGGAACATAAATATCATGTATTGCATTGATAGTAACTAGGTTATGTAGAACCTAGTATAGGTAGATATTGACATGTAACTAAGAATCTTTATGTACTTATTGAAAATCAACATAGGTTTATGTTAGACCTAAATATATATAAAACCTATAGGATCAAAATTTTTACATGTAAATTTTTTATCATTTAATAGGAAGAAATTAATATATGAGATGAATGAAATGCCAGTGACATGCTTTTGTCAATCACATAGTGAATTTTGTTTTAATTTGTAGTTGTGTTTTAATTTATTTAATGAGTAATGAAGATAGGCTCATGATCTATGTTTAGGGTAATGACTTGTTAAGTTGTTTGTATTTTATTTTAACAAAGTTTTGGAAAAGTCGTTGGAAAAAATACAAGATGGTATATGTGACTAGCACAAGAAGGGCATTCCTAGTTGAGTTATGATATTTGGAATCCAATAGAATTGATTGCTCTTAATAAATAAATTGATATATGTGTTATTTATTTTATTATTTTTTCTAAGATATTTACTTTTGAAGGGAAGTTTAATGCCTCAAACATCGATCTCCATAAATTGATTGGTCAACCAGACACAATTGAGGTTATAGGAAGAATAACCAAACTCACAATCTTATTTATGGGTCCATTCTTATACAAATTAGTTTTTTGGTCCATTAGGATCAACAAATTAGGCTATTCTCTACAAAAAGTGATAAGTAGTGCAAGAGACACAAGTCTTATATGGACTTCATCAATGATTAACAAGCTCTCAATATTCTCATAGTGCAAAACATTGAAGGCGACATCAACCACAAACCTTTATTAGTGAAAAAATATCATTGGCAGTGCTTAAATGGTAATTCATTGTCACATTACGTAGTGATTGAAACATTAAGAAAGAGAGAGTGCATATTTCACACTAGATATCCATTATTGATATATTTGTAATATACACAACTACATGCTTCCTTCTTCTTTAATTTCTAGCATATTTTTGCTTCCATTGAGGATTGTTCTAATATCACACCCATAGGAGAAATACAATAAAATATAATATTGAAAATCAGAATAAAAAGTGTTAAAAACATGATTGCAGAGCAATAAAATAAAATAAATGTGGAGATAAAACATATAAGAGAACAAGATAAGAGAGACCAATATCTGTGGTTCACCCAATATGGGCTACATCCATGGATAAATAACCAACCATTTCTTTTATTGCATCCAACAAAATCAAGGGATACAACCCACAACAAATTTGTTGTAACCTCCTCTTCACTCTCTCATAATCTCTATCACTCAGTCACAATGATATTTCACAAAAAAACACCACAATAAAATATGCTCATATATGAAAGAGGGTTGCTTTCTAGGGCAAAAAAACCCTATCACAACTTCCACCATCAGATATTTGGCCTAATGATGAAAAATAGATATTGACTATGAAATCATAATATTTTACAAGGATTTTTTCTAAAAATTTCTTAAGGGGATCCGCCCCCGAACCCTCGATTGGGGGGGGGGGTGAGATATCCCCCCCGCTTTGGAACTAGGATCCAAACATGATTGAAACAAGACCTCTAAATCAAGAATATAATTATGCTCCACAACCAACAACAAGGTTTATTATATTTTACATCTAATTAAGGATAAGGATTCTCTCTATATGGTATCAACATTAAACTAGGAGTCACCACCTGCAATTTAGATGATCATAGAATGCCAATGCTTTATATTCTTCTATCCAATGCTTCAAAGGTTTCCATTATCAGAAGCACTCTCCTTGTGCCCAAACCAACAGAGGAGTCTTGCCCCGTACTGAGAGGAGACAAAGACCCAACATTCATGTGTGGGAAATAGGTAAAATCAACAGGACCCATGCCCAGACCCACATAGGGGACCATCCCTATTCCTATAGGAGACAAAGACCCTGCACCTAGAGGAGATCAAGAATGGTACATAGGATACTAGGATGTCTTCGGTAAGTTCAAACTTCAACCCAAACAATGAATTCAAAACAAAAAAAATCATTCTCTACAGAGCACATTTAGCACACTTTTTTTGAGTGTTGAACTATCGACCACTTCGACGGCACAATTTTGCTGGTTCATGGGTTTGGAAATTCCTTGTTCCCTGTTGGCAATTTAGGGGTTTGACTAGTTTAGGTTTATTTGAAATTGATTTGTGATTTGAAAGCAAGATGTGTTAAGTGGTCACCAACTAGAGACGGATCTCATCAACTTGAGTCTTAGTAGTTTTAACACTATCTAGGACATTATCACCATGTTAAATTGTTTGAGGCTACAATTGAATCTATGTGGGATTGACAAGGACAACAACTAATTGTATCTACCCATTCTTATGAACTTGAACCTGATTTCTTTGTTGTCATTTATACCTTCTACGCTACAAAGACTGGACTAAAAACATCTTGGAATATGTCATCCCTTGAGAATTTTGATGTTGTGCTAACCAGGGAGCAATACAAGCTTATGGAAATGGCTCCTTTAAAACAATCAAATCACATGCACATTTTTAAATCAAGGAAATAAGTAGTCCATGAAATCCTCAAATAGTATCAAGCACAAGTTGAGAAACAAAGATAAAAGGGACTATGAGTAGAATAAGGAGCATAAATCCAATTATACCTTTGATACCTCTCTTTCAAAGGGTGAACAACCCAAGAATGAAAGGGTCAAGTGTTCCTATTACAACAAGCTCAAGCATGATGACCATAATTGCATGAAGAAATATCTTGATCAAATTACTCATATTCTTGAGAAAAATAATATCAAGGTGCCTCATTATAAGGAACCGAATAAAGGGAAAGGTAAGGACTCAACCTTATTATGGGTACTTGAATAAGTGCTTCACACCACGTGGCTTAATCTCAAGATGAATTTTCATCATTGGAGCCTTATACTACATTGATTATCTTGATGGGTGATAACACTCATGTTACATTTCAGAAAGTTCTTGATGTGTCTTCACTATCAATGAATCTTTTATCTTTCTATCATATCACAGATTCTAACATGATGGGTGAGTTGAGTTCACTCCTAATTATGTATTCATTACTAAAATGACAAATGGTGTTACGGTTGTTATTTGTAAAGTTGATCATCAATATAGATTGTACCTCTCATCAAACTTTGTGGCTAAGGTAATTCCGTTTGTTGTCCTTCTCGCTAATTTAAATGAGGTGATTAGATTATGACATGAGTGGTTTGGCCATATAAATTACAACTATCTACGATATTTTGTAAAGTAAAGCATGTCTATAGGTTTATAAGATGTCATTTTTTCATGGTTTCTATTAATGTTGCATACTTGACAAGCATTTAGAAGAGAAATTTGACAAGGACAAAGAATCACAACTTCTGGAGCTAGTTAATAGTGATATAATGGGTCCATTTCGTCATTCTTAAATAAACAACACCACATATGTCTTGATTTCATTGATGATTATTCAAGGTATATATGGTTGTAGTTTCTCAAGCAAAAAATAGTTTTCCTTAAGAACTTTAAAAAATTCAAATCCCTTGCCAAGAAATAGTATGAGAAGGCCATGGAATTTCCATGTAAAATAATGGGGACGAAATAAACAACAAATATGAGAATTTTTATAATCCTTTTATAGGCATGTGAATGTAGAATAATCTCCTATACACTCCTCGACATAACGATGTGGTTGAGTGGAAGAATATATATTTGATATAAATTGCAAATTGCATTCTATAGTGTTGGTCATTTACTTGAAAGTTATGGGGAAAAGAGATTAATTGTGCATGTTACATCTATAAAAAAGTTACCCATAAATATTTGAAGGGATTCAATCCTTTCTAATCTTTGAGTGGTCTGAAGCCCATAGTAAAGAACTTCAAAGTGTTTGGTTCCTGGGAATGGGCTCACATTCCTAAAAAATGCAAGGCATTGGAACCATAGATCCAATATTGCATTTTTGTGGGACATCATAATGTAGATAAGGGTTATATATTTCTCAACCCCATTACAAATCAATTGGTTATTTTCAGGAATTTTCATTTTTAAGACAACTGTTCAAAATTCTCTCAAGATGATTCTAAATGTAAAACCTTTCCAATTTTTATAATAAATGCTATTTACAAAAAAACCAATGATCCACCAAGGTTGATTCTTTATACAAAATCATTCTTTATAATATTTTCTCTCTGTAAGGAATTGTATACAAAATAACATAAAGTAAACATTTCCATACTCTTTTGGAAATTCAACCAATCAAATGAAAAACAAAAGCGATTGACATAACAATTAATCGAAACATATACTAGTTATTGAATTCAAAAAAAAAAATTGCAAATTGACGATACTTATCTAACATAACTCTAAGAACTAAATTGCAATGTTGGATGAGTTGAAAGGCCCCCCAACTGTCGTCATTTGCCTCAGAACATTGCTAAAGACTGATCACACACATAAATTTGCCTCAGAACATCAACTTGGTCACTTCTTGTATTAATATGTTGAAAGGTTAACCAATACAAATTCATAGTTTAATAACAATCTAATACTATATGCTCCCTTTATGTTGTTCAATCTCAAGTTTATACAATTACAAAGAGCGCAAAGATAGAATCTAAATGAATCTCCTGTTCCACGCCTCATATACCTCAATTATAAGAATATGAATTGTAAAAATAGGTATAG
Source organism: Pseudotsuga menziesii (assembly GCA_001517045.1). Lineage (NCBI taxonomy): Eukaryota > Viridiplantae > Streptophyta > Pinopsida > Pinales > Pinaceae > Pseudotsuga > Pseudotsuga menziesii. Next base: position 127,203 of record LPNX010519621.1, read on the forward strand.
TTCATAGATTAGATAACTCTTCAATAAATATATATCATAAATAGAAACAAATGATATTCTCATGGCATGTCAATGAGTGATAATATCTCTAATTTGTTGCCACAACTAGATCTTTTGTTGAGTGTGTTATTTTAGTGTAGTTTGACCGCAACTTGATCGAAGGATAGCGCTCACCCTATTTTCCCTAGAACTGATATGATGAACATAGAACCCTATTGATGGATCCAAGAATAAAAGATGAGGGTGGTTACCAAATCCGTATATGAGTTACAAGATTCGGGCTAGTCAAAATCATCATTAGTAATAAATAACTTTAAATCCTCCTATCTTACCAAAAGTAATTGAAAAGTCATTAATTTAACAACATAATTACCTTATGAGCTTTGGATGACATTTCCATTGAAAAACATGAGATAACTTGGTGAAAGGAACCATGGTATGGTGAAAAGGAAGGATTAAGTGGTATAAAAGGAAGTATATGGCAATGAAAATAAAATCAAATTAGAGGCCAAACACCTCCTCATGCTTAATATTTTGTGTGTCCTCATGCAAACGAGGTATATGGCTGATGTCTCGATATAAAAAAATGGTCAAAACTTATGCATTTTTTTATTATCAACGCTTCAACTATGTCAATTGGAAATACCTATTGACATATTCACATTGGATCATTTTCTTCTCTACTTTGCCCTCAGTGTTTTCTCCAAGGGACAGTTATGCAAGGCTAAAAGTTGAATTCATTTGTACCTTTTCTTGTCAAGTTTGTGTAGCTTCTTATTCTCTGTTCTCAAATTTTCAATTTCCTCCTGTAGCTGAGTACTATTTTCCTTTAAGACCGCATTTTCACTCTTCACATAGCTATCCAAGATCTTGAATTCTTGAATTTATTCCCTTATCTCTCACTTTTCTTGTTTTTCTTCTTTAGTTTCGAGGAGACTATCCTACTTGGGACATTGGAATACATTGTTTTCTAGATAGGTTCATAACACTTTATGTTATCCTAAAACCAATTGAGCATGGTGTTGAGGGTCCAATAGAGTTGGGTTGTTAGTACATAGGGGTATTTGGTTCAGAGAACTTGGTTATGTACTTCTTAGGCTAGGGTGTTGTAGACTCTTTCTATTGAACATAGTTATGTCTTGTGTGTACTAGCTTAGTATGTAACGAAGTTGCATTTTCAGTTGGAATGAGTGGTAAACGAGTTTTTACACTATGTTTTTTGGGCCCCTTTTTAACCATACTTCTATTGATTCTTCTAAGGATTACTGGTTTGGATGGAGTATGCTGCCCAAGTCTCCTTTTTTATGACATTTTTTTGGAAGTTTCTCCACATGTGATGAAGCCCTTAGCTCCATGGGAGATGAGGCCTTCAATGTTAATTTTATCATTATTATTAAGAACAACACTTGTCTCTCGGGATATATCTTCATGTATAAAAATCACATCAATGAACCCATTACAAATTAAAAATGCATCACAATTATCATTCCTATTATTCAAACTCTTCTACAATTAATGTTCTGATCAAGCCATGATGATATATAATATGATTAACATTCTTAGGGTTTTTATGGATATGTTTTGATATTTTACCCAAACTCTTGCACAAGTAAAATGGAAAATTTATGTGAACATTTGCTTTGAAATGCAAGGACATATAGAATCAATTAGGGACATATAGTCATCAAAGGTATGGATTCAATCTTCACTACCTAGGGTTTGTTGTGTGGGTCATGGAGTGATCAATAGAATCCTCCTTAACATTTATAACCCTGAATAAAACCACCTCAGAGGTAAGGGAAATATTTTGAATACTCATATCATTCTCGACAACCTGCATTTGTAACTTATAACTTGATATTACCCCTAAATATGCGATGAGTGAATGACATAACAACGTGAAGGTGAGCAATAGTTGGTTGGGAAATAAGATGTTCTGCAAGAACTCTTCCAATATCTATCCCACCTGTCCACTAAAAGAGTTGATTGCGAATGTAGATATACTGGTTGTGAGACTCTATAGAGAAAATAAATACTCATACCTACATCACCATTTGGTCCCTCTAATTCACCATGTCATCACAAAAGTAACCTTTTCTAATTGGGAAAAGATACTCACAATTAATATCAATGTTTCCATTAAGGAGTGCTTAGAGAACCCTAACAAACAATATCCTAATTTTCACATGGAAGCATTCATGGTAGATGTGGGTTGTGCTATAAACATATTCCAATAACTTTGTGAGATGTGGATTCCCTTGCTTACGATTCAATCAGGTTGGGGTCTCCCACTGATCAGGGTGATCAACAGAAACACAAATGTACACCCACAAGCACACAATAAATATCACACCACATATGGAGCCAATAATTATGGATTTTCTATTAATAAAATCAAATTACATGGGTTAATTTACAACAAAGGTGAAGTGCCTTATGGCTCAGTTGAGTCTATTATGTTACAATGAAACTTATCTCTAAGGATGTACAATAGATAATCTCCAACTCATGGAGGAAGCTAAAAAACAACCCTTTCTTATTTCTCGATGTCTTTTTATACAATTTCTCTATCATCTTATTTTCCCTCCCAGGAAGCTTCTAGAATCCCTTGGATTCCTCTAGAATCCTCATTAGCACGTAATTCTATCTAGCATTGTCAACCACCTCCATTAATCTACAATAAATGCCACAACTACTCTGCAACACGCTTCTTCTCTTCTACGTACTTCAACTTTTTTGTCGGTCGGTTGTTGACTGATACTCATTGGCCTCTTCACTAGTCACCTCCTATGATGCTTCTACTGTCCAAACCTTCTTGGTGTACATCCAAATTTCTTCTTCATCTTTATCTTCTCTTCAAACCAACTAGTCCATGTTTGTTCCTTCTTCAGACGTCCAAACTAACAACTTCATCACTGGTATGGAGTCGATTCTACTCTTGACTATTTCTCCAACTCCTAGTCAGTCTTTCCCGACTGTTCTTCCTTTCATCCATTCAATTCACCATCTAATCCTTCGACCCATATAGTCTTAAACTCATCGCTTCTTCTTCCATGTTGACCTTCATTCGTTGACAACATTCTCTTACCCAACCAGCCACAACTGGTATCTATCTGTTTGGGCTTGCACACTACCCTTACCTTTGCCTATAAGGTCGTCATCCCCCTTCCAAATAGCTTCTCATTGCCTATTTTCATCAATCGATCATAAGGCCGAATGTCCTTGCATCAGCTTCTGCCACTTCTAAATCATTATCATTAACTATGGAAATATAGGCACTGAGAGCACTACAAGTTTTTGCATGAGGTATTTCAATCTCTATAATATGAACCATTGTTCAACAAGCCTATTCAAGATATTTAGAAGAAACCTTGAGAGTGCTTGATCTTGTTGGTAATTGGTACATGGAGTGGGATAGAAATACTTGTGCATTTATGGATGGACCTCTACTCCTCACATCCCATAATTTTCCTAAATGAATTTTTTGAAACCAACTTGAACATATTAAATACAAATTGACAAAAAGGGAATGAATAAAGTTAGAATATATAAATATAAATTTGATAAAAGAAAATTATATTCAAATGGTATCAAGTAGTTCCATAGCCATTGTTAGTAGAATAATGACAAATGAAAAATTAGAGATTTCATCGTGAGAGGAGGAAAACAAAATGGTAAAAAAATTGCTAGTTTTTTTTCCATTTATTGCTCAAACCAATTTGCTTGTGCTCAAAATGAGAAACATGACTTATTTTCTGCATGAATAACAATGGGGATGGACATAGTTTGATCATCTACTACATAAACCTGGTTTAAATTGTAGGATACTTCCTAACTATCTCTCTTATTCGATGGAATGTAGGTACAACCAAACATGCATTTGTTAGATATATCCTTCTCAAGTGAAGCAAGTTTAGAAAGCATAGAGGAAAGTGAGATGTCTAGTAGATGTACATTGCGAAGAACAACTAGAGGTGAAAATGTAAGAAGAAAATTTTGTAAGCACATGAAACTCTTTGTTTTTTTGTAAGCAGCAGTAGAAATTCATATTCATAATAACATAAAATAAGTGTACAGAGCATCAAAAACTTGCTACGGGGGCCTTAATCTAAGAGCCCACCTACCCATTATGTAAAAAAAACTAGAGTTGGAGTTTTCTGAAAAATAGGAGAGTCTGTTCTTTCTAGATCTATACACTTTGATTGACATATAAAAAATTACAAAATGACTATAGACAGTCATGAAAATTACACATTTAAAAAACAAGGAGAACTAGAAAAACTGTGAGTCATAAAGGGAACCAGGGATGATAATGGAGCATCTAGGGTGTCGCATATCCCACAAAGAAGTTTGGTGTCTCCTCCAGGATCGGACAGGGTGCATAATCATCCACTTGATTTTGTCAGATTGTAGGTTGCATCTCCTGTATCGACGAGAAACAATGACATCGGTTGGAGCATCATAACCACGCTTACAGGCATAGTGATTCTCATATTCTCCCTATTTTCCTACAATAGACTAGTAGAATTTCCCGCAGCTGCATAGGTCTCACCTCCCTTCCCACGTTGGTCCTTGTCTCCATCACCTTCCTCATTTCCTGCACTTGGAAACACCAAAAAGTGCCGCCAATTAAAATTTTCTTCCAAGTTGCTAAGTTGTGCACCAGTTTGGTTGAGGCAGGTGCGCATACTCTGCACCAAATCCCTGACACCATTCCATTTGGAAGTCATTAGGCTCCATCAAAACCCCCACATATTTTTAATAATCCAATAGTGATTTATTCTACCACCGCTTCTTTCGGAGGCTAAATGTTCAGATGCCACCTTGGATTCCCACTCATCAATCATACATCTAACAGGCATGGATACCTATGCTATATATCCATCAGTATCTCTTATGTTTTCCTTACAACGACCTCCTCTGTGACCTGTACTGACTCTATGTGGAGTGCCACATTTCCTGGGAATTTTCTCCTTCAACTCTGCTAGTAGGCGCATAGAGGAATGAACACGAAGTAGAAGCAGGAATACAATAACGCCCAAAGAATGGAGGTTAGCAGGCCTCATGGTTTGAAATGGCAGCTTCATGGAGCTCTGCGTCAACACGCACATGAATTAATTTGTCTCCGTTACAACCCAGACTAGATAGGAAATTCCAACTTCTTGTGGGGTTGGCAAGCAGTTCACCACCCTTAGCATTTAATTAAACCACACCACCATCATCGTTGTTTCCCGTGCCGTAGCCTCATGTTCTGAGCGCTAGATGGCCCATGTGGAGGTCTTGCATGTCACCCGCATCCAGGGGCATGAAACTCGTTGTTGCTGAAGGAGGTTCATGTTCTTATGATGATGAGAACATAGATGGCATCGAGGTTCCCTTTAGGTATAGACATATAGTGAAAAAATGGGTACCCAAGGAACTTCCACCATTGGACACTAAATTCTTTGTGAATGTGAGGCTGTATCGCATCGATACATCCTCTCTACATGGTCTGGGGATATTTTCCATGGATGGAATAAAGGTAAAATATGGTGTATTATCTGAATTGATGGAGTATGTGTGATCATGCTACAATTACAATGATTGGATTTGGTTGGTCCAATACATGTGAAGTATGTGAATTTATGAAGTTGCCACAAATTATATACAACTAAGAGATAACAATTAAAATAAGGGAGCAACTATCTATATTGATGAAAGGCCTAAAGCTTCTGGGAATATTACATTGTTTATAAACAACACATGACCCGAGACAACAAATAAGCAACCCAACTTCATATATGAGGGGTGTGAAGGAAATTAGGTATTCATGTGTGCAATAAAAACAATCTTTCTTGGGGAAGAGTTATTACTAGATTACCATCTGAATCGAACATATACATCAATGAATTATATTGTGGGGGTAATTATGTTTACCACTTTAGCCAACCTCTAATTAATGCATTATATTTTTTTATCATTACATAGAAAATAATATTTTATGCATCCTATATCATCATCTATAATTTTGATTATATCAAGTCCAACTATAAAAGTAATATTTCATGAGTATTGGTAAATGTACCAATGTACCATCTGAAGCTTATTGAATACAACTTGGACAAATGACCCTTAAAAGTAGTTTGAGAAGATAAAATGTGCACATATACAATTATGCACTTGTAATAATGCCCTAACTGTTTTATATTTGCGTTTCTTGTTCCACTGATTTACTATTCAAAAGGAGGAGGAGCATATTAATGTGAAGCCAAATAGCAACATAAAGATATTCAACTGTTGTATTTGATCATTCATTGTCACATAATTGTTTCTTGTTTCATATTTCATGTGTCTTATATTATAATGTATCATTTTGAATATACCATGCTTGATATTGCGGCAGGGTGATCGTGGGAAGGCACAAACCTCACAAGAGGTAAATGATTGACATGATCGATTTCCATTTAATGCAAAATTTATAATTTTTTTATATATTTGAATTGAAATTTTTTGTTGATATATGTTGTCCTCCAATGATGGTGATCATTTGGATGGGGAGGAATTGTATTCTTCCCCAACCAACTCATTACAGTAAAAAAGGATATCACAAAACAAAATAAAGAACTTCTTCAAATACTTTGCACCAAACAATCTCCCAGGTCAAAGAAAGGGTTAACCATTTGTTACTAGAGCTACAGAGATATCATGTAAGAACAATATTTTAAAGATATTTTATATTGCATATGTCAAATTATGAAATTTGGTTTTCTAATTATAAATTATATTTAAATGAAATAACTTTTTCTTTCTTATATAGGATTTTTTGATAGCACATGTGTCACCTATTGATCCCGATGTTAGTAGTAGTGATGCATGGATTCCACATCGTCCCGACACTAGCTAACCATGAGGATTTTTTCTATAATGTCATTGATAGTTTCGATACTCATGTCAATATTACACCTTTATGGGCCCATGACACCCCCCTCACCTATCACACGACCAATCCCTATAAGTGAGGTTAGGGATGACCCTATTGATCAATGCTTGGGTTCATATATTGGATCCCCACCATCACGAGAAAACATGCATGTACATTTGGTGAAGGAGGACCTCGTTCCAATCAAGACCCCAAAAATCTCAGGTATTTTTGAATGTTTTACTTGTTTCCTATTCTCTAATTCAAACATACATCTTATCGATTATTAATTTTAAATTAATGATCATATCGTTCCACATGTAGGAAACAATGAATTTTATAAACACATGAATGAAAATGCACTGGAGATTTTAGGTCCCACCATACTCACAAGGTGGAGTTCCTAAAATGCCAACTTGAAAAAAATTCTTCTGGACTATCTTGAAGGTATGTTTGGGGCCAATACCTTCAACAGAAGTGGAATCACCTCAACGGTCAATGCATATTTAAAATATATGAAGGACATGTATAGGGTTCATTTGAAAAATAATACTAAGCATGGGAATCCACCTATGATTCGTGATAGGGAGTGCAAGGCCCTAATCAAGGATTCAAAGGAGAAGAAAATAAAAAAAAGGAAAAATTCAATCTAGTCCATCAAGGTACATGACAGTTTGAATGTAATACATTCATTTTTTTTTTTGTAAATTTTACATCAAATTGTGATATCTAACATATTTGTAATTTTCATAGGATCACTAATACTTCAAAAGCTACGAGTACAAGATTTGAAAAACACGTGCAACAAAAACTTGGTTAAGTTGGCTATTTGAACTTACAAGAACAAATTGTAAGTACCAAGACAACTAAAGAATATCATGGAAAATAGTCCAACGGTATCGACTAGTACACTAGGTAAATAACATTACAAATGTATTTTTTATTATCATGAATTGCTTCAATGATTAATAATTGATCATATACATTTAACCAATTTCTTTATTATAGGCGATGCCTTGTCCTTTTGGCAGTCTCGATGTCGTGAGTACACAAGAAAGAGTAGCGTGCATAAGAGGATGCATGTCCAATCAACAAAAAAATAGGGCCCAAGAGATGAAGCATTGGATATGGATGAGCCACATAGGATATATGTAGCACCATCTAAGAAAAAACAAAAGAAATGATTATGTATAGTGGAACATTTTTTTATGATAAACTTTATCATTAATATAAAGTATTTAATGATATAATATTCATCTTTCCACATTATGCATAAGTATTATGTTATGTACTTTATGTTACAAGCATGAGTATTATGTTATGTACTTTCAAATATTTGATGGAGGGGGACGATCCATAGATGCTAAAGCTTGCAAGTATCCTTGTTTGACTAAATAAGGGATTTTGGAGGTTCCCCACCCTCGATAGTCCTTTATGTCATGTATGTCGTTTAGAACCTTGTAGAATAACCCTCATTACATTTGTACAACTGTTTAGATGCTGATATATAGCTATCAACATTGGACAGTATGAGCATGATCTATTTCTTTTTCCATCATTCGAAAAATGGTATTCTTTGTGACAAATTTTGATTAAAGAATATTTCAAAGAATTTGGAAGCATACTATGATTGAGTGTCCATAAGAAGATACCTAACATTGATCATGGTCCAATTTGAGGTATTGAATTGAGGGGGTCTGGTTTAATGAATGAGCATAACCCTAAAAGAACAATAGAGTCATTTGCTCACTAGGAGATTGCAAGTGAGGATATTGTATTTCTATGAGTCACTGACTTCTAGTTTATTGTCATTCCATTGAATTCAAAACCCCACGAAGTTTATTTTGAATGGGAGTCAAAATTATTTGTATTGTCTTACATAGAATGTTTTATTCTTTTGTTCTATAATTTGAACTCTAAGAATAGATAAAATTCATTTTTATCTCCTGGGTAACATGAGACTGATATTGCTAATTCTCTATTCTTGAAACGCGCCTAGTGAAAATGTATTACGATTTTTCAATGAATGAAAAGAGGGATTACTTGTGTTTCCCACCTACACAATTTTCTTCTCTGATATGCTTTTCAAATTCTTGAATTTGTCTATAATAGGCTCGATCTTCTGGAAGGGCCTTTATGTAATACCGAGGTAACATGAGTTGCCATCTATATATTAAAAGTATATGACACCGCTAAACCAATTCTCAATCACTCTTCTAAAAAGCTAAAAAATTACTATTTGTTACAATGGTTACAAGGGTCTATGCCATTATAACAAAAATATAGACATCCACATAATAAGGAGTGTGGGCCCACAAGCATCATTCTATATAATCCTATTGTTTTTGTAACTATAGGTAGAGTGGAGGGCATAGATGGTTTATGTATCATGGAACTCATCATTTTGTTGTTTGGGCCTTCAATCGTACTAGTGTGTAGGTTCTTTGGGATCTTTGGTCCCAAAATCGAAAAAGGAAAAAATATATATAATATGATTCCATGGAGCTCATTTTCATTTCAAGGCCGACCCAAATATTACTCGTTACAGTTTCTCCTCTAGGCCACTAGAGACTCATTTAAGGCCACATCCACTTGTTCTTTATAGATGTACTTTTTAAGAACCAATAATTGAATTGAATCCCTATTCAGTCTTTTCTCAGCATGATATTTTCTTTTAAGGATATTCTTTGTGCAAGTAATTTTATTCATTCACGTACGGGGTTTTCATTTCAGGGTAGTAACTGTCATTCACAGGATGGGTTGGTCACATTTCACACACAATCCCATGGATTGCATATATAATTTTGATGATTGGATCATCTTTGTTAAGTTCTTCCCAAGTACAATCTAACCAAAATGACATTCTTATGGACACAAATAATAAAGAATTTAATAAACCAAGCAACTTCACAAACACTACCAAAGCTGGGAAAGTCCAACAAAGTCATCAAATAGGTGTCATGTAGTGGATTGAACTCCAAGTTACATAAAATTACCATCTTATCCATGTACATTGATGGTTGCAAGTCCGAGAAGAAATCGTTGTTGTAAAGTTGTAATATGCTAGCTACATATATTCTACTTATCCATGGAGATTATGTAATACTTCCAATTAATCCATATTTCATCAACCATTATTTATTTACTCCTAGTGTTGTGGGACTTAGCCCCTGTGACTTTACCTATAAATACAAACTAGGAATGCATGCCTCTCTAAGAAACTCTAGTAATGGACAACCAAATTTGTTTAACAACTATGTTATCTTATGTTGATGCAATGGAAGCACATGGAATCGATGTGTATGAGAGTTGTGCACCGCAACATTTATAAAAAGAAGTTATGAAAAATAATGAAGACAAGGAATAAAAACTCCCAATTACATTGACTATTGAGCGATGGGTGGGATTCCTCCATGCATGTGAGGGGTTCAATGGCATACTATTTCCCTATGTTGACTTGATGAACATTTAAGATATTGACATAGTAACAATAAACCCATCTCAGAAAATCCCTTCAACCATATTGGTGTTATTTGGCCATCACCCTAACCTTGTGATTTTGACCTTCTAATATTACTACCTCTTATTGCTTGTCTTATTATTTTTTTTAATTGTCCAGTATTGTTGGAAATCCAATGGATGTAGCATCCAATGTCTGATGATGGAGAGGCATGTGGCTAATGATGAAAACCTTCAGTGGCAGAATAATTTTATTGGACGTGTCATTGGTCCTCCAATGAAAATGTTATCCATATTCTAACGACAAAGAGTCGGATGAATAAGATTGTGCGTCATTCTTCCAACGCCCCTCCCTCTAGAGGTTGACGAACCAAGCAACATGAATTAAAGTTTTTGAGGGATAAATGGTTAGATTTTGCGATGAGTTTCCATTGGAGTAACCTACTTACCCTACCATTTGCACCGATCAAATGACCTGGCTCGCATGAGCTGTCACATCCGACGTTGTCAGTCGTCCGATTGATGCAAATGGTCGGGTAAGTAGGTTACTTTGTTTCTGTTAAGACTGCGAGGGATATTTAAGCAGGAGTTTCGATGTGTGTGCATTGACCCCATCGAGGTTGCGATGTCAGTAAAATTAGGAGGTATGACACCTATAGGACTCAGATTTATGACGTTGGTTAATCAATGAAACGTGACAAATTGGACATGAATGAATTCTATTTTGATAGTTAATGTGATTACTTTTAGTTCGATCTATGATGAATGAGCATCGCAAATGGGATAGAAAACCAGAGAAAAAATTCTCAAATTTAGTAGTGACCCTTCACCCACATCTGCAAGTAAAAGAGGATCTCACCTTCCTCTGACTCCTCTGGTTCATTGGGATAGAACTAGGTGGTAGCTACTATGGAAGTGGGTTTTTCATTAATGATCTATTTCTCCTTTTCTGGCTCTAAATAAAAGTTGGAGTCTAGATCTGACTCTAAGGATTTCAGCTCAGCCATCGATCACTGCTTAGAACAACACTCGTTAGTGTTGTACTAAGGGATTTTATGGAACTCACACCACTTCATAGTGTCTTTCTTTGTATTCCCATTACCTTTCTTTGCTTGCGGATTATATTAGTTGTCCTGAGGTTATCCATCCTTGATTTTTCCTTTGTTTGATGGACTAGGGATTCCTTTGTCCCACTTTTGATGTGTTGCATTTACAGATCCAAACTCCCACTTATTCTTCTCTTTAAATTTTTGCTCGATTTTGATAGCATAACAATAAGTAGCTCCCGATGACGAGATGTATAGAATCCCCATTTTTATTTGGATGTACATGTGTATACCCCCACAATATTTTAGAACTAGATTTCGCTCAGAGTCTATAATACCCAACTTGGTGCACAAGGTATGCAAGGAATTTGTGAACTCTGACACTATTTGGTCCCTCTCCTGATGTGGTGTGGTCTATCTCATGTACTAATCATCATAGTTTCCAATAGGGTAATAGTGTTCCTTGATGACATCCATAAAAGAGCCCCATGTGGGATCAACCCCAATCATTCTAGACTCATATATGGAGTATTGATCATAGTAAGTATCCCATCAATCTTTTTAAATTGGGGACAACCTTAAGGAGCACAAAGGTGATATTTTCCCTATCAGAAAAATTGTGGATAGAGGAATACCCTTATAGCAGATTTAACCACTTTTCCAAAACATCCACATCTATCTGACCTTTAAATACTAGAATATAAACATTAACTTATTCCTTGAAGGGGGCTATGGCTCCAAAGTGGATGCTTGATGAAGATGCGCATGTTGTTTCTAGCACCTGCCAAAGGATTTGGCCAAAATTATCTATCACCTCATCCTCTATCATGTGAGGGATTCCTCGAGTAAAAATTTAATATAAAATTTTTCTCCCTCATCTCTCTTTTCTACCACCATGGGAAACTGTCAGTGTCAATGAGAATGGTATTTTAGAGGATCTGTAAAATTAGCAAAGCCACATGATCATCAGGCTAGATTGAATCTCACTATGAAAGAAGAATGAATGAGGAAGAATTTCAGTGCTAGAATTGTCAAACAATCATGGTGAGATTATTCAGACAAGAGGAAACATTTTGATAGCATAACAATAATTGAATAATCATTAACTTGTATGAAATACATTGCTGATACAATAGAGAGAATTTGAATCCTCTAGGAGTGGTTCGAAAGTTATTACATGGATCATCTCCAGACATCACTAACTATGGAAAAATCACTATGAAAGGCCTACTAGTGTAACTTCGGACAACTAAAACACCTCACAATTAATTAACTAACCAAGGTAGGTGAGTAAAGGTGCCTAATATCCTTAAATAATGAAAAAAATGGTGCTAGTCTAACTGAAGGTGAACTGAATGTGGCCTATCGGAGCATAACTCAACACAAACTAGCGTGAATTGATGGTGGGACTCCCACGACTCAATGTCGGCTCCTAAAATCTAGGCATTGGTCCTTGGAGCACCTAAACTCATGCAGACTGGCGCATCAAGTGGTATGTGGGTCCCATATAACTTCTCCATGGAATTAATGAAGTGGCAACTTATTCCTAAGCTAGGAAACAAACATTTAGACTATGGCGGGAAACGAAGGATTACAATAATCCTAACACCTCCCATTAATCCAAACTTGGACAACCTAGTCCCTGGAAATTGATACCAAAGGTCACCCATACAATCTAATGCAAAAAAGAAACTGCTCAATAAACCAAGGAAATGGGGAAAACCTCTTGGAAACAAAATCCCCCCTAAAAAATGGACATAAGGGAACTGGATCAAGCTTTCACATCAAGAGACAAATTTCTTTCGAGTAAAAAACTTGGTAAAACATTTCTTCAATCTACACCTCTATAGAGCAGTAATGCAGTCTAATGGTCCTTCTGTGCACTAGTTCCCTAATACAATGCATGTGAACCTCTCCACCTTCTTTCGATATGATTCTAGACAGGAAAGGAAATGTTGTTGCTTTTGCAGCTAGACTTTAACTTGCTGGAAGATTTCAATTTTGGATGCCATGCCCTGGGGGATTTCTTGAGCCCATACATTGGTTTCCTTAGTTTTCAGACCAAGGAAGAATCACCAGTGTACCCCTTAGGCTATTCCATGTAGATATATTCTTCTAATTTACCATGTAGAAAGGCACTTTTGTCTCTTCTTTCTGGAGGAAGAGAGACATGATCCAATGCCTCATTGTTATGTAGTGACTCATATTCCTTATACATGGCCTCCTGATATTAATATTTCATATGCTTAGCTATATATCATTAGTGTTTAATCCAAATTCACAACAACAACATATGCAGAATCACTGAGAGAAACATAATCAAAAGATAGACATAGATTTATCCTGGGAAACCCTCAAGGGGAGGAAAACCAAGCAAAACTTCCTCTATATAGATATATAAGATAAAACCCCAAAAAAGGTGATCCTCCTCCTTGCTGATATGTATCTCTCTCTCTCTCTCTCTCTCTCTCCTATGCACTATACACAAGTGAATGTGTGTGTTCAAATGAGGAACACAACTCCTCTATTTATACTCTTTTTGTCACTTGACTTTTAACCTAACAAGTCGGCCCCACTAAACTGACTGGGGCGACTTCACCTAGGAAGAATCAAAACATTATTATATTATATTCATTAGGGTACTATTGACCTGAATTACAATGGAGGTTATACCTCATGACTCTATGTGACCAAATATAATAGTAACATCCCAATGGAGGAATAAGACATCTCCCTTCGGGTACACCAGTAAAATACATTTAGAATATTCTTCCAAGTTACAATATTTCAACACTCCCCCTTAATGAGAAGGGTATTCTACTAACAACAACATAATAAACTATAGGAGTAACGAGAGAGAGAATATTCATTAGTATCAAGGTAATACATCTATACGTCATAGGAAGTTTTCAACAATCATTAACATCTGGAAAAATTACTAGAATATATTCAATATCTTCAGTACTGGAACATCATCTTCTACAACACTGAGTCTTCATCTTCTGCAACTCTCGATCACTTGATCCTTTATAGCAACACTTCAATATTTCAATCCCTTGCAACAATACTTCGAACTTCTCGATCCTTTGCAGAAGTACTTTGATCTTCTCGATCCTTTGCATCAGCACTTCGATCTTCTCAATCCTTTGCAACAGTACTTCGATCTTCATGATCCTTTGCAACAACACTTCAATCTTCTTGATCCTTTGTAGCAACACTTCGATCTTCTCTATCCTTTGTAGCAACACTACATGTGGCACACATGATTTCTTTTTGGGATGATCAATCCCTATCACTTTAGGAAATAGGTCCAAGGATGATGCAATCCTCATCAACCTACTCCCCCTTAACAAGGAAGGTCGATAGCATCGACCAACTAGATCATCCGCAAATGAATGCAGGACCACATCGTCTACAACTAAATGTAGATCTCATCTGCAAATGAATGCAGGACCTATCATCCACAAGGACTCATCGTAGGACATCCTCAACCTATTAGAGATAGGACCACTCCCAAGCGAGTGTTATTTTATATGACATCTACAAGTGAATGTAGGAACACTTTCCATGCGAGAGTATCATCTGCAACTGAATGCATATATTTTCCGCAACTGAATGAAAGACCTATCATCCACAACTGAATGTAGGAATCATTGTAGACCATCCTCAGCTTGTTAAAGCTAGGACCACTCCAAGCGAGTGTTATTTTCTACGACATCTACAAGTGAATGTAGGAACACTCTCCATGCGAGAGTATTGTCTGCAACTGAATGCAGGACTTATCATCTGCAATTGAATGCAGGAATCAGTGTAGACCATCCTGAGCTTGTTAAAGTAGGCCCCACTCCAAGTGAGTGTTATTTTCTACGTCATCTACAAGTGAACGCAGGAACACTCTTCATGCGAGAGTATCATCTGCAACTGAATGCTGATCTCATATTCAACTGAATGCAATAAATCTCATCCGCAACTGAATGCAAGACTCATAGTAGACCATCCTTAGCTTGTTAAAGCTAGGACCACTCCAAGTGAGTGTTATTTTCTATGACATATACAATTGAATGTAGGAACACTCTCCATGTGAGAGTACCGTTTGTAGGACCATACTCATCTAGTAAGGGATAGGAACACTCTCATTAAGAGAGTGTTATTGGACCATCCTCAAAAGAGGATACTATCATCCACAAGTTAATGTTGAACCTCATCAACATCTACAGGCACACTTGGCCTCCTTTGTACTAGAGCATTGCTTCCATCCCATCATCAATGACAATCTCATCATCGCTCCTTCTTTCCAGGGATATTTGTATCATCAACTTGCTCCCTCTTTTCGAGGAGGGTTTGTATCATCATCATTCCTTCTTTCAAGGAAGGTCTATAACATCATCATCACTATTCCTCCCTACGAGGAAAGTCTTCAACATTATCATCATTTTTCTTCCTTGCAAGGAAAGTCTTTTCGGACTACACCAAGCTTGTCATGAAAGTGTTCAAACTTTACTCGAGACAAAGGTTTGGTCAGCACATCAACAACTTGCTCATCGATACTCACATACTGGAGTTTTATAGCTCCCTTCTATACCATATCCCTTATTAAAAAGTATTGGATTTCTATGTGCTTTTATTTATCATGGAACACATGATTCTCTGTCATCTTTATACAACTCTAGTTGTCACATAGAATCACTGTGGTATCCAACTCCATGTCAAATAGACTTGACATCAGCTTCTGAAGCCATATGGATTCACAACTAGAGGAGAAAGCTGCTATGTACTCTACTTCAACTATGTTGAGAGAAACACTGAACTATTTCTTGCTAAACCATGAGATCATGACGGATCCATGATAATGACATCTACATGAGGTGCTCTTTCTCTCTACAACATTTCCTTCCCAATCTGAATCTGTATATCCATACAATCTATAATCATGATCTCTATCATAGTATAGTCCAAAGTCCATCGTACCTTTTAGGTAACTCATCACATGCTTTGTAGCTACCAAGTGAACATGTCTATTCTTAACTAGATACTGACTCAGGATGTTCACAACAAAGCATATATCTCACCTAGTATTCGCCAGATACATTAACGACCCAATAATATGTCTGCACCAAGTCACATCTAGTAACTTTGATGATTCATCACATAATAGATTCAGGTTGGTATCCATGGGTGTGGCCATGGATTTACAATCAAACATATCAAATATTTTTAAGATTTCCATTGTACACTTTCCCTGGTTCAAAAATATTCCTTCTGGGCTTTGCCACACTTCCAACCCGAGAAAACAGTGCATCAATCCAATATATTTCTGTTAGATTTTTATCATTTAAGAAACATGATCTTAAGGATCTTATCTAAGAGAATAACATGCACAACAATAATCACAAGAGACAAGAGACACACAGAATTTTGCTCAGGGAAACCATAAAGGAGAAAAACCCACAACTTCCTCAGAGAAAGAATGAGCACCAATAGCAAAAGTAAAACCTGAAAACATAAAGATGATCTCCGACAACAGTTGCCTCTTTCTCTGATCCCAAATTCTTCTCTCTCACTCATGCACCCCAATGAGTGAGTGTGTGTGTGATAAATAGAGAGGCTCACTCTCTATTTATATTCTTTTGTTCACTTAAAGTCCACTCCAACAAGTTGTCCCCACTTAACAATTACTTATGAGGGCCAACATCTCTATGAGAGTCTAATAACCCTAGTGCCCCACAACTGTGGGGACTTTGTCCTTCGATCAACAAGGAGGGTTAAACTTGACTCAATTGTGGGGACTATTGCCCCTACTTACAATGGAGGGTTAACCTAAATCAATTTACATGACTTGTTTACATTATTGAATCTCCCGATCAGAACATCAGGGCATGAAATGACTCAATTACATTACAGATACTTCCCAGAATAAACATCGGGGTACAATGCATAAGACATACAAGTGAATACATTCTAAATTTACAAATACATCAACACTCCCTCTTAACTAGGAAGGTATTCTCAACACAATTTATCAGCACAAGTCTTCTTCTCTTGATCATCTGGATCATCATCAAGTCATCTTCATCTTCAGGTCATCTTCATCTTCAATTCATCTTCATTGTTAAATCATCTTCACCAAGTTTGGATCATCACTATATCATCATCACTTGATCTGAAGCATCACTTGATCTGGATTGTCACTGGATCATCATCATCATCATTGCTTCCACTATCTCAATCAAATGGTGATACTTCTTCATTCTTCTCATCACATGAAGTTTTACAGAGCCATCCCTTTTTCATGCTGGTTGTAGGCCTAGCCTCCATGTAGGTCTTCTTCAGTGCTTATATCTGATCCTTAGTCAGAACGGCCTGCCCAACACTTACATCTAACCATGGGAGGAACAAATCCAACAACCATGTCAGAAAGGCATGCCCAACACTCACATCTGACCATGGGAGGAACACATCCAATAACCATGTCAGAAAGGCCCAACACTCACATCCGACCATGGGAGGAACACATCCAAGAACCATGTCGAAAAGGCTCAGCACTTATATCCAACCATGGGAGGAGCACATCCAAGAACCATGTCGAAAAGTCTTAGCACTTATACCTGACCATGGGAGGAACACATCCAAGAACCATGTTAGAAGGGCTCAACACTTATATCTGACCATGGGAGGAACACATCCAAGAACCATGTCAGAAAGGCTCATCACTTATATCTAGCCATGTGGGGAACAAATCCCACATCCATGCTAGAAAGGCTCAACACTTATATCTAGCCATGTGGGAAACACATCCCGCATCCATGCTAGAAAGGTTCAACACTTATATCTGACCATGTGGGGAACACATCCCACATCCATGTCAGAAGAGCTCTGCACTTACATCTGATCATGTGGGAACACATCCCACAGTCACATTAGAATGGATTTGCACTTACATCTGATCATGTGGGAACACATCCCGCAATCACATCAGAATGGATCTTGCACTTATATCTGACCATAGAAGGAACCAATCCTACGATGTCAGAAAGGCTCTCAGACTCATCACCACCCCTTGGAGGGAACCTCGATCTGGAGAAGACCAAGCTTCTCCTTGAAGTACTCAAACTTCACTCTGGCCATTTCTAGCATAGAATCACATCAGGGATGATTACGTCCAAGGATAACCTCTGAGCTTCGCTAGGACCGATTATATCTGAGGAAAACCTACAGGACCATTTATGTATGAGCCACCTATGAGATTCGCCAGGATTTTATGCTCAGACAACCTGTCTCACTGGCTATGCTAGAACTCCCTCTTTTGAGAGATCTCAATCTGGATCACATACTAGAGCTTCACTGCTCCTCTTTGATCTCATACTGAAGCAGCACCCCGAAGTGCTCTTCCTATCAATGACACTGCCCAATTTGAATCAACATAACCTTCGAGGTTAATCTTCTGATTCGCCTCATACTTGAGGCCATAGTCAATTGTACCCTTTAGGTACCTCAGAATATGCTTTGTAGCAATCAAGTGAACATGTCTAGGATCTGTCAGGAATCGACTCAATGTGTTCACAGCAAAGCAAATATTTGGTCTTGTATTCACCAGGTATATCAAGGACCCAATCATCTGATGATACATTGTAGCATCAACTGAATCTGATGAATCATCATTCAATAGCTTCAGGTTCGATGCCATAAGTGTGGTCATGGCCTTGCAGTCCATCATCCATCATCCTAAGCCTCTGCAAGATCTCTACTACATACTTCCCTTTTCCCAGGGAGATTCTACCACTCCTCCATGCTTAGAAAGTAGTGCATCATATCCAAGTCCTTCATCTCGAACTCGACAGAAAGTCTCCTTATTGCAACTTTAATGAGTTCCTCTTTTCTGTTAGGAACAAGTCATTGACATATAATAGGAGCATCACTTGTCTTCCACCTTCAACCTTGAAGAAAAGGTTGGAATCCACTTTACTCTCAGTAAAGCCTAAAGCCATCAATAAGCTATTCATCCTGTCATACCATGTCGAACCTCAGGACCTTCTGCAGTCACTCCCTTTGAAGTGGAGCATCATTCTCCCTCTGTCTTTTGTACTCTATGCACTAAAACATTTTGTACTAGAGTGACAAGCAGCTTCCTCTGCTACTAATATTCTATGTATCCATCTAGGATCACTGGATACCAAGATCCTCTATCTTGAACCTTTTCAAAAGTTCTTCTCGCACCCATCTGTGAGCTTGTAATCCTCTATAGGCTTTCATCTTCAACCTTGTAGCAAAGGTTAATATCTTCATCACTCTATGTGATCTTCAAGCTCCTCATGTATGTGTTATCCCATGGGTGTCTTCGTACAAGGCCTTATTTAATTTTCACACATGAGTCTGCCTGTCATGTGTCTTAACTTTTGGTGGCTGCAAATGTCTCTTCGTAGTCTATGCCTTCTTTCTGTGAGAAGCCTCATGCTATGAATCCTGCCTTATATCCCATGATGTTTCCATCTACTACATGATGGAACTACGAACTTCCCTTCAGGTCTCGATACTGCATCCTAAACATCATTATTCTTGACCTAGTACTCTCCTTCCCTTTCTTCTTGGCTGCTTCTTCATAGCTGGAAGGTTCTGCATCAATGCTGTCACTCAACAGTGTCACATAATTGCATTGTGTCTGAGGCCTCTTGAATTTTTGAAGGTATCGTCATATTCTTCTTTATTTGTCGTCACTTGTTCTTTGGAACAAGTCTCATCCTTCTTTTCTTGTAGGTGATTATGTACACGATCTTTCCTACAAGTCAAATGCATTTGTATGGTTAGAAACATTTCATAAGGCATATTCATAAATACAAATTCTTATGCATAAATATATGATCATGCAACTATTTTAGCCAATACAACATTCATCCATATCTCATGGAAACTTTCTAGATGCCTTCCATCTCTACCAGGACAACATTGATATTGTGCACTAATCCAGTATGTCAGCAAAGAGGTTTCATTCTAGATAAGTAGCAATGGAGAGTTTTATAGCACCATGAGCTACTTACCCATCACATGCATATTGGTAGTATACTGTCATTAACGAAAACATTCTATCATGCATAAATCATCAACTGAATATAAACAAATGCATAACAAAAACAATATCATGAAATGATAATTGAATACTTATCTTTACTTGTTTCGTAGGTAGACTCCTTCTTGAGCCTTCAACTTCATCATCTTCTTCATTCATAATAGCATCATTTCTTATCCAAATGCTAATATGGATAAGAGGTTCTTCAAGAATTGAGTTCTTCATATTCCTCATCGCTTGAGGGATATTCTTTGGATGGTGAGAGCTTGATATTCAGTTGCTCCCATCTTCTTTTCTCTTATTATGAGTCAAGCTTCTTCTTGTGTGTTTTCTTCCCAGAGTCTGCTGAAAGTAATCATTTCC
Organism: Pseudotsuga menziesii; assembly: GCA_001517045.1. Taxonomy (NCBI): domain Eukaryota; kingdom Viridiplantae; phylum Streptophyta; class Pinopsida; order Pinales; family Pinaceae; genus Pseudotsuga; species Pseudotsuga menziesii. Next base: position 148,030 of record LPNX010519621.1, read on the forward strand.
TTCTGGCACAAATTCCTTGAATGAATGTATCCCATGATCCTGGGAGTCCATTCAATGTGGTTATCACAAATTCTACATTCTCCACTTCTTCTTCTATCGCTTCAAGTTTTTCTTTGATTTGAGAGACCCTTGTAAAGTATGACTGTATGGTCTCTACATTCTGGATCTTCACATTCTTCAACTGGTTTCTTAAGGTCATCTTTTGATTTATGTGCTTCCCTTCAAATAGCTTGGTCAAGGAATAAAACATCTCTTTCAGTGTCTTTAGGGAATACACTTGTGGTATAAGGATTGAATCAATAATGATATTCTTGGCCTTGACCAAGTTCTTCTTGAGTAAGGCTTTTAGACTCATCTCCCTCTGGAACTGGAATCTCTCTACTTATGTAGGTGTCTAATTCATTTCCTTCAAGAACTAGTGATATCCTATACTTCCATGCTTGGAAGTTGTTGGCCTCACCAACCTTGTCATCAAGCTAGTATGATCAGTCATCTTGAAATGAGAACCTCAACTGTAAATAGCAAAAGATTAGATCTTATCGATTTGAGGTGTCCATCCTGGTTCCAGAGCTGGCTGATCTAAGGTTTGTCAGAGAAACCATAATTTTCAAAACTTGGAATATTTCAGATCTAATTGGATAGAAATATAGACCTTTTCAAGGTGATCTGTCCAATGTTCTCCTTTTCTGAAAACAGTGGAGGGAAGCTCCCGAAACAGGAAGCCCTAGTTTACCAATTTCTTCTACAGAAATGCCTAATACTGTTTCTACAGTATCTTTGAATGTAATGCTCCTCTATTTCTAGAATTATGTACCAAGGTATCCTCATCTATCCTTGTTCCAACACCATATGTTTCATCAAAATTGGTTTCACCAATTGGTACTTATGAGCGTTTGCCCAAGGTGACCTGTTTTAGGATTGTTCAACATAGCAAAGTTGTATGGACTGCCACGTGTCATTGTTTCATCTTTGGGGTAGGAAAATTTTACCACAAAATTAAAGTCTGTTTCCTTTCTGTAACATCTTGAGAAATTTCATTTGGACCTTCGTAGCCTGAGATATAGCAACTCTCCCCAGGTGTCCTGTTTAGGGATGATTCCTGGGAGAGGCTGGAACCCTAACTTGGAGGAATCATATCTCCTAGAATATAGCGAATATCAGGCTGAAACTTGGATACAATGTACATCAAGAATTTATATTCAACCTATGAAGGTTTTGGCACCTGATACTTCTCCAATCTCAATATATATAGAATCTACCAAAACTATCAATTTCAGTATTTTAAGGTTTTTCAGGCCTGGGGTCAAACTAGGGTTTTACTTTTCCGAAGTTTTAACCAACCAAAAATCTTGACCTAGGTCTCTAAAATTCAATTTTTATGAGGAGAGAAATCCTATTCCGGGATCACTAAAAAATTCCTCTTTTGTAAAAAGCCCTAATTTCCCACACCAAAAATTGAAAATGCCCGGAATCAAATTCCGCTTCGATAGAAAGATGTGCCCTTCAGTGGAGAGTCATCCTAGCCTTGTTTTGCTGATGGATTGTGGAGAGAGAACCAAATATTAAGAATCCCTAGTTTCCACAGCTGCACAGTGTCTTCTTCCCAGGTTAGCTCTGATACCATGTTATATTTTTATCATTTAAGAAATATGATCTTAAAGATCTTATCTGAGAGAATAACATGCACAACAATAATCACAAGAGACAAGAGACACAAATAATTTTTCTCGAGGAAAAAATAAAGGAGAAAACCCCACAACTTCCTTAGATATAGAATGAGAACCAATAGCAAAAGTAAAACCCGAAAACATAAAGATGATCTCTGACAGTAGTTTTCTCTTTCTCTGATCCCAACTTCTTCTCTCTCACTCATGCACCCCAGTGAGTGAGTGTGTGTGTGATAAATAGAGAGGATCACTCTCTATTTATATTCTTTCATTCACTTAAAGTCCACTCCAACAAGTCGGCCCCACTTAACAAATACTTACCAGGGCCGACATCTCTATGAGAGTCTAATAACCCTAGTGCCCCACAACTATGGGGACTTTGTCCTCTGATCAACAAGGAGGGTTAACCTTGATTCAATTGTGGGGACTATTGCCCCGACTTACAATGGAGGGTTAACCTCAATGACTTTACATGACTTGTTATTATTGAATCTCCTGATCAGAAAATCGGGGCATGACATGACTCAATTACATTACAGATACTTCCCGGAATAAAAATCGAGGTACAATACATAAGATATACAAGTGAATACATTTTGAAATTACAAATACATCAACAATTTCATTTTGAATTCTTCAGCTAGCTTCTTCTTTCTTTCTGCAATATGTTTCTCATTTCCTATCAGAAATAGATCATCCACATATAGTAATAATATGATAGGTTCATCATCCATAACCTTAAGGTAAAGGCTAGGATCAACTTTACTTTTGGTAAATCCCAGGCTTGTCAAGAAGATATCTATTCTTCCATACCAAGATCTAGGAGCTTGGTTTAGTCCATACAGATCCTTATTCAACTTACATACATGAGTCACCCTATATTTGATGTCAAGTCCTTGTGGTTGTTCGATGTATAGTTGTTCCTCAATCACATCATTCAGGAAGATCATCTATACATCCACCCGGTGTAGATTCCACTTCATCATGGAAGCAAGTGCCATGATGGTTATTATGGAAGTGTATCTAGACACTAGTGTAAATGTATCTTCATAATTAATTCCTTGTTTCTGAGATAATCCTCTAGCCACAAATATTGCCTTGTATTTTTTAATACTTCCATCAGTAGAATGTTTTATCTTGTAGATCCAGTTGGAATATACCACACTCTTGCTTTCTAGTCTGGGTACTATATCACAAACATCATTCTTCATTATTGACTGGTATTCTTCCGTCATTGCTTCTACCCATTATTTCTTTTGTACAGCTTCCTCATAACTCGTAGGTTCTTGATATACAAGATCACACATTAAAGCTACATAGTTGGAGAATGGATTTGATCTCTTGCTTGTTCTTGTGGAGCCTTCTGGAGCTCCATACTTATTTTCTTCTTGTACGATTTCTCTTACCCAAGCAGGTTTTATCTTTTGAGATATATCCATAGTAGGAGGTTCCTGAGGTTCTAGCATATCATGATCTTTTGATGCTACTATTTCAGGAGAGAGTTAAACTTCCTCTATTTTGGGAGGTACATCCTCTTCATGTACTTCATAAAGCCGACACCTTCTGGATTTCTTAAGAGCTATTTCTTCGTCAAATGCTACATCCATTCTAATATCTATATGATGGAATCCTGAAGGCTTTGTAGACTTCACAGTATCCAACAAATATTCCCTTCTTTCCAGAAGGATCCAACTTGTTTCTCTTTTATTTTGGATTGTGAACATATACTGGACAACCAAATATCTTGAGATGGCTCACTTCAGGTTTCTTTCATGTATACATTTCTTCAAGAGTCTTGAATCCAAGGGCACTGTGAGATAATCTATTCTGCACATACATAATTGTTCTTTCTACTTCAACCCATAAATGTGTGGGAAGGTCTTGATCATGAATCATTGTCTTCACTGCTTCCATAATGGTTCTATTCTTTCTTTACGCAACACCATTTTGTTGGGGATTGTAGGGAGTGGTTAGTTCCCTCTTGATTCCAGCTTCTTTGTAGAAGGATTCAAATTTCTTTGAAGTATATTCTCCACCATTATCTATTCTGAGTGTCTTGATTCTTCTTTATGAGTGGTTCTCTATCAAGGCTTTGAATTCCTTGAATTTCCCGAGCACGTCACTCTTTGTATTCAAGAAGCACATCCATGTATTTATTGAATATTCATCAATAAATGTAACATAATATTCATATCCACCTAAATATGTGGAGGCATAGGACCACATACATAAGAATAAATTAATTCCAACGTACCTTTATTCTTTGTTTCACTTTTTGGAAATGGATTCTTGATGTTCTTTCCTCTTGCACATACTTTGCAAGTTCCTTCATGATCGATCTTCAAATATGGTAAACCTATTACCACTTTGATTACATAGGGTAATACTTTGTATTTGATGTGAGCAAGCCTTCTATTCCATAGTTCACTTGAGTTGGTGGTCTCATGGACAAGGGATGTTACTGGATGTCCCTTGAGTTTGTACAATCCTCCTTCTTGTTCACCAATGACCACAACATCTTCAATTGTATTTCCTTTGGTCCAAATGAGTACTTGTCCATCTATAAAAGCAACTCTATATCCTTTCTTATCTTCACAAATGGATATATGGTCACCCTCATATGTTTGCAGCAGTATTTATTCCTTATAACTTGGCCAATAAACATAATATGCACCCTTCTTGTGCTCAAACTCATAGGTAAATAAGATAGACTCCCAGTGGGAGTGTGCCCTCCTATTAGGATAGGAAAACTATGCTACAACAGTGTATATCACTCAACAGTATCCATTTTTCTTTGGCCATGACTATGCTATCTCTATCAAGTGGTCCCTTCTCATATGGGCCTTGAACCACAAAAAAAACTAAACCAAAAGTTCTCAAGATCTTCAATAAAATACCATTCATCCACGGTGAGGTAAAGAAAGAGATAAATTAGAGATGATTTCTCCTCAACAGATTGCTAGGATGGATAGTCTCACCATCAAAACCATTCACCTCCTCCTAGGGTTTCGTCCAAGAGAATCTTGAATAACAACCTCATGAATTGGGTCTACAAGATAGAGGACCTATAAAGAAAAATAGTATGGAACAATTTTCATGATGTATGTATTACTACATTACAATAAAATTGTGTCATTTTTGTGGAAAATAAAAACCATACCTCAATATCCTTCATGTCCAGCATGTCCCAGAAACAATGAGCTACAATAACCATTAAAGTACTGAAAACAATAATAGTAATAGCATTAGCAATCTATATCATATCTAAGTTTTTAATGAAATACAACAATATGTAACAGTAGCAATATATATCAGATTTGAACCAATTATAAACTCAACATAAGATGTTAGGGAAGACCTCCCTTATCCTCACAAAAAATGCTTCTAAACAGAATTCAACCTCTTAGCGTTAGGTAACTTACATGAGACTTAACTAGAACAACATACATGTGAAAGGAGAGAACCCAGAACTGGAAAAGACCCTAAAATAGATCATCCAACCCTCACAAATAAAAAATAGTAGAATCATAGCAGTACGACCAACTCAAAATAAAAATAAAAAACATTAAAGTACTCCAAAAAAGTCATATAAGGTATAGCTATGGTCGATGGCACCTAAGGATGGCTCTTAAGGTCAATGCAAGTGTGGAAACACCCCCTAAGGGGTCACACTAGTCATTAAAAAGTTGGAAGTCAACATTTAAGGGTTGTATAGCTCAATGTTACCATGCAAGGGTCAATCACGAGTCACCACAAGGCTAAACATCACATACAAGTTAACATGCTAGTCAATGTAACATAACAAGGCAACATGACATCATACTAGGCTCATGCACATGAAGTCAACATGCGGGTAGGTTTCCCAAACTTCTCAATTGTATGTGGTCATATGTCTCACGTGTCTCATGCAAAGAGTGGAAGCTCATAATCATCATCACTAGATAAGAAAGCTCATGTGGTCATCTCATATTCCTTAGGTTAACTCATCAAGAGGTGGCCATCCCCTTAAGGATAACCATAGTCGTCAAAATATGTCACACATATTAAAAAATAAGCTATGCAATAAAGTGAACAAACATTTCACATATAAATTCTAAAAATAACAAATTAGGTATAATAATTGTTTTAATCAGCACAATACTATCAAACAGAGAGCTGCAATAATCATTAAAGTATTGAAAACAAAAACAGTAATAACACTAGCAATATATATCAGGTCTAAGTTGTTAATGAAATACAACAATGTTGAAATAACAATAACATGAATATATTATATCTAAACCAATTATAAACGATATGATCGTCTCATCTTCCTCAGGTTAACTCAGGAAGGGGTGGCTAACCCCTTGAGGATAACCATAGTCCTCGAAAGATGTCACACATATTTATAAATATGAACTAAGCAATAACATTCACATTATAAACCTCAATTATAAAATATGACCATACACCGAATAAATCGAGAAACTTGTAACAAAACTGTAAATATGTCATTTCTTTACTCAGTCAAATACAAATATTAAATGTATACAACTACATTTTCTTTTTTTTTCATAAATTCCAAGATGGGTCCATCTAATTCATTGTCATTTCTCAGTGTTGTCATTGTGCCCTCTCTTTCTATTGATTGTGTGGGCATGCTCTCATGTACCCTAATTCTAGTATGTCGATTAGTAGGGCATGGAGGTCGCTGGAAAGGGGCATCATCTGCAAAAACCAAGAAAGTTATATAGAAATAAATGTGTAGTTATTATTGAGATACGTATTTCATTATTTTCAATATCATTGCAATAATATTTGCATGTTGGATGACTATCTAAGACAACTGAAGTGTTCATTGGTTCTGCCATTTTTTCCTCTTCCAGTTGAGCATGAGAAGGTACATGTTCTACCATTCACAGAAGACAAATTATTAATACACGTAATCAATTATATACTCAAATTTATATTAAACACTTATATTTTATAGCATACATACATGAATGGCTAGTTTTCCCCCCACCACCATGAGGCATCTCCCCACCATCATGAGGTATCTGGTTGGTACCGCTACCCTTGTTGATTTTGTTTCTCTCACCCTAAAAAAAAAGACATTTATTTTTCGATGTAATCATTCATGAATAGATTACACAAGTACATTATAATGATGGCCTTATTTTTTTTATTTACCTCTGTGCGCATCAATGGGAAAATTGGGGTTTTCCCCAAGATTTTTCAATGTTCCATCACATGCTGAAACTGTACTTGAAGCCGAGCCTCAAATATTCTTCAGTGTCTACCACTTGAAAAGCGTTTCCCTGCATGGCATAACACCATGAAAACTACTTATGATAAATCAATTATTTGTTCGCTCCAGTTAGAAAATTTTTGGCTACAAATAATGATTGTTTTATTCTTACAATTCGTGCTCTTAGAGTCTGATATCCATCTTGGACTAGTTTGTGCTACCCATGTTTTTATACTCTTTCATTTGTTTATTTAAAGGTATTAGTGATCCTATGAAAGGTTTCAAATATGTTAGATATCATAACTTAAATATATTTTAAAGTAAAAAAATATTGAATATTTTTCATTGAAAATATAATGTGTCATACCTTCTTGAACTGAGTGGCTGAGTCTTTCCTTGTTTTCTCAATTCCTTCTCCTTTGCATCATCCATGAGATACTTCCTCTCCTTCTCTAGAACCATCAAAGGATGTTGATACTTAGGTTTAATTTGCAAATTGTCCCTATAATATGCCCAAACATATTCCAAATTTAAGCCAGCTGCTCAGGTGACACCTTTTCTGTTGAAGGTATCACCAAACAAGATGACCACATGTTTCAGCAGATCATCTTTCAATTTTTAATTTTGGGCATTCCACCGTGTACAAATGGTGGGCCCAAAAATATCCAACGCCTTCTCATGCAAATTCTTATAAAAAACATTATTTCCTGCAAAGACAATATGATCATTAATAAAAAAATAATTTGAGGTATGTGGATTTGAATTACATGAAAAAATACTGAATTAATTAATTAATACCTGCAATCCTTAGTATCTTGATTAGAACACAGTCATGGTCCACTAAGAAGGTAATGAGCAATGCTCCCCTCCTAACTACACGTACTGCTCCATGATAGCAACTTTCACATTCGATGCTAGTGTCCTCTCTAACATCATGTGAAGTAGTAGTCAGTGAAGGGCCTTGTTGATTCCAAAATCTGGTGAGATTGTAGAATCTAAAGGGAAAATCTAGTCAAGAGAGTCAAATAACCTCATTGATACGATATTGACGATGTGTTGAAACATCGCTACTACCAATACTGACCACTACAACCTATACTCGATGCACAAGTGTTATCTCTAAAAATTCCTATAAAAAGAAAAATTTAATTGATTAGATCATATAAAAAATAGAGAACTAAAATAACATAAATGAATATATGTTAGAGTTCACAAAATCTTTCAAAGATGCCACTTACCTCGTACTATTCTATTTTTTTCCTCAAGTCATCAATTCTTGCTTTGATTTCTTCAGTCCCGGATCTGATTACAATCAATCTAAGAAGTTCTTGATTAAAAAATTTCAAATCCTGCTTCACAGTTTCCATTGGATAAGTTGAATACAAGATATCTTCCTCAACAACCACCTCATAATACTGATGTGGTGTGCTCTACAAACATCAATCAATAAAAGTAGTTAATTTATTTTTATCATTACAAAAATTCACGTTAAAACAATAGCATGCATATAGTAAAAATAATAATTAATTTAATCATGTTTAGGTACTATTACACTATCATTTACCTCAGTCTACACCATTGGTGACTTCCCACAATCATCCTTCCACAATACAAGAAGCAAGAAATATTCATATTGAAAAGTAAACATTGAACCATGTCTAATAAACATGATTAATGAAGAAAAACCTTAGATTTAATATGACATTCACATTTACCTAACCAGAAGATTTAGGTTTGTTCTGAGTACCCCCCTTCCACAATACAATAACCATGATATCATCTTGAAATATTGAGCTCATAAGCATAAAAAAGGTCAAATGTTAACAACTGTAATATAATCATGAATTGTGGTTACTATTACATTAATGCTTTTAGGTACTATTACGCTAACATTTATCTGATGCGACACCATTGGTGACTTCCCACTACCAGCCTACCACAATACAAGAAGCAAGACATATTCATTGATAAATAAAAATTGAACCATGTCTAATAAATGTGATTAATGAAGAAAAAGTTTAGTGTTAAGATGACACTCACGTTTACCTTACTATAAGTTGCAGGTGTGTTCTGAGTACCCCCCTACCACAGTATAATAATCATGATATCATCTTGAAATATTGAGCTCATAAGCATAAAAAAATGTCAAGTGTTAATAACTGTAATATACTCATGAATTGTGGTTACTATTACATTGATGTTTACCTCATCATATCTACTTGCTTATGGCATCTGGCCATGATCACCCTGCCACGAAACACTTTTTTCTTTATTTTTATTGAATTGCAATGCATTTAAAAGGTACATGCATAGAAAAAAAGGCCCATTCTAAAATACACCATAGCTAGACAAATCCCTATAAAACCTCCAGACTATACATAATTATCTAAGGTGAGCATAAATGTTATTAAACCACATGATCCCCATGTTTTTGTTGAACAATACAAGGGAGAATAAAACCATTAGCAAAACCTCAAGTGCGAAGGATACTTGTTCTACCAATTGTTTGAGCCTCTTCTTTGCTCCACCTTTTTCTTAACTGTTGATCTAGATGCCATATTTGAGTAAATTAAAATACAAAATGGTGGTTTGTTTTGGTCAGAGGTTAGTTCCATCTATTTCACTGTGTTCACGACATTCCGCTGGACCACAATACCTTATAAGAACTAGTAAAACTAACTAGAAGAATGAGTGAACTGAAACACATAAAAACTCCACACAATTGAAACATAATACATGGAACTTTGATCCTTTCTTATTTCATGAAATTTATATTGATGTGTACCTATCAATGGTATTCCATTGACCATGTTTAGGACATCTCTTCTCCATATTCATCATCCATATCCTTCATCAGTTGACATTTATGATGAAAATTAACTCCAAAGTGTTAGAGGAATATCCATGTGATAAAAGGGATCTTCATAAAACCACTAAAATAAGAAACCAAGTAGTAATACCTCATCCACTCTAGGTACCATGTATGACAAAAAATTCTTTGGTTTTGTTAGATCTGAACCAGAGTGAACAAATCTCTTCATAACAACCTAAGAGCAAATTTTAATCAACCGAGACAAAGCATTTTGAGCAGCTAACAACAAGTTTGGGAATCCTTCATCTTTCTAAAGCAGTAAATGGAGCTTTGAAACCTTGAATAAACAATTATGGGAATGAACAATAGCCCTAATATAGTAATATAGAAAAAATAAGGTTGTTTTCTCAAGTTTAGGCATGTCCTAGACAATTTAGGCATAGTAAAGCCATAAAAAGGCATACAGACATATCTAGCATCCTATAGCATAAACATTGAATATGGGTAGTATCCAACCATTTAGACATGAAGTTTCATCCTTAAGTCCTATAGAAACCCTAAAATATGACAAAACAACAGTGTTGTGGAAATATAAGTAATAAAGGGCAATTTTGGGGTTCATGTTGAAGGTTAAGATAGCATGGAAACCATAATAAACAATGTTGAGAAACGTTGGGCAGTGTTGCATCCTTAAGGGGGCATTATGAACACTTTGTGGTAGTAAAACAATCCTTAAGAAATAACCAACAACAAAACACAGTTTAAACACCAATTTTGGTTCTTATTCAACCCCAAATATTGGTAAAACATCACCAACAATAATCTTGTATCAAGAACGAATCCTCTATTATTGCCGGTTTGGAAATTCTAAGTCTAGAAATAAACCTTAATAGCAAATCAAGGAAGCTTTGGAGGTCATGGAAGTGTCAATGTTGTGGAAACCGTTAAAGCAGTAGCAATGTCACAGTTCATCCCTAGAGGGCACACATAGGTCACAGCCTCACTCCAAGAGCAACAAGAACCCAAGGTGTCAAGAAGTAGTAAGACTTAGCACAAGGAATCGGATCTAAGCTTCTCTCTATCAAGACACATGCCAAAAATCAAATTCACGAGTTGAAGTTATAATCTTAACAAGACTTCTAGAAAGCTCAATCCACTAACCCCAAACATAACATAAAATAATGTTAGGTTGACATAGGATAGGATACTAACGGTCAAGTGGTTAATAAAATTAAATAATAAAATAAAATTCACCATGCCAAAGGTACACACTATAAGGGTGCTAGGACCAAGTAAAATATAAAGGACCATAATTCAACCAAAGGGGTCATAATAAAGACAACCCTCTTACCCATAAGACAAAGGTGTGCCATAAAGGTGGAATAACAACCTTTCTTTTACCTACAAGACCAAAATTACCTTAATATTTTCTCTCTCAAGGTATATTGTCATGTGTGTTCCATACATCTTTATCATCATTGTATAAGGAGAAAATCCAAACTGGATGATGTGATCCTCTGGTCCTCAATACTTCTCCTAAGGGTTAGGTGCTAGTGACATCATCAAGGGGTGGCTAGCCCCTTGAGAAACAACCTAGCAATAACCAAATAGGAGAGAGGAAATCACACATCATCATCTTGGTCAACTTGACCAATATCCACCTGGTTAACTTACCAGGAATGTACCTGCAGGAACTGCTTGGTCCCAGACCAAGAATCTTTCTGGTGCCATACTAGGTAATATCTGTCTCAACCTATAGGATTTTCTTGGACACCGTGTCCAAGAAACTATCTGGTACCAGACTAGAACAACCTAGAGACATATAGGGGCCCTAACCATATTTTAGGTACTTTTCCATGGAATCAACCTTCTTGGTCCTAGACCAAGAAATCCAAGAGACTACTGGGTCCCTAGGGTACCTTCTAGGGTATTACTCTACCCTAGTTAACTGACTAGGGTACCATCCTCCCGGAGAATGGGTCTGACAACTGCACTATCTTTAACATGGCTAAGTAACCGAATAGAACAAAATCATAAATTCATAATGCAAGACAAAACAACATGCTTCTTAGGTTATGATACATGGGAATTAGGATGATGGGATGTAGTTACTAAAGTTTTCTTCTCCTTTTGATTTACCAATTCCTAACTTGTTTTGCATGGAAATGTATCATTGTCATGTTTCTTTACCATTATGATTTGACAATCACTTCAATTAATCTTTCCATTGATATCATCTAGTATAACTATAAGGTAATCAATAATCATTAACTTCAAAATAAAATGAAGGCATGTTACACTAGGCCAAAAGGTCAATAAGTTTACGACATTTCCCTCAAATAAAGTGTTGTCTGAGATTGCATATCTTAGGTAATCTGTATTTCAATTAAAAATTATTTCAAATTCCGGTCTCCAGAGTCTATATTGAACTATTATAAAAATGGGATGATTTAGAGTAGTCAAGTACAAAGGAGATATATAGATATTTGATCATTTTCTACCATTTAAACACTTTAATATCTTATGTAGATCATATTCAGTTTTAGACCTAGTATTGAATGCTGTAGCGATGTGTGACTTGTTTCCTAAGTGACTATATGTAATATCCATAACCTGACATTCAGATCAGAATATTAACTTTCTGCAAATTAGCTTAATGTTTTAAAATAAAACTTGCAAACAACCGGTCGACTTTTGGAAGCTAAGAAGATAAGGGAAAATGACTGATACTTTTGGTCACAGGGTAGTGGGAAGAGGGAATAAATCCAGGACATAATAGGAATGATATAATGTCTTCCCTAACACATTTATATCAGGGACCATTGAGGTTTCGGAGTCCTCTCCACATAAACATACTTCCATGCTGCTGGGTCACCTAACAATGAAACTAGGATGCACTTTTCTCATATCCACAACCAGAGGCTTTGGAGAACTGATTTGGATTGGTAATAAAGTTATAACACATGTATATAAAGGTATATTCAGTTTTTAAACAATTCTGGAGAGTCACAAGGCAGATTAAGGGTGGAACAATGAAAACTAATTACCAGGATTGTGCAACTAGTCAAGATTCAACGTGTTCCAAAGGTAATAGGAGAGGTAATTGGATTCATTTTTAAACATGGAATTTCATAATTATGGTGTCAAATAATTTTCATAACTGAAATTAAAACAAATCAATTTTCTTAGGTACATAAAATGCTTCAAATTGGAAAACTAGCCATTTTAACCATGAATTCTAGGTAGGGTGTAAAAGATTGATACAAAACTCAGTCAAAAAAGATCAGAATGTTATAAAACTTGAAAAGACTGTAAATAATACTATATCATATCCATGAGGGTTGAAATAATTCTTATAACATTCACAAAAGTCACCTCTTATAGCACAACTCCAAAATTATGACTTCGGTACTAGGAAACCCAAGAATTTCGATATCTGAATCTCACAAAATTTAGGAATGACCTAAAGCTGGTATGAATTTGGTGATGACGATTTTCAAATTTATCTTCGACCTGATAAGCTTCAGTATTATGTTATTAGATTAGAAATAGGCCAGAATACCTCTCAAAGCATCATGGGAAAATATATCTTCTTCTACACCAAAAACTAGCTCTAGAGATCCATAGGAAGCTTGGAGATTTGATCTCTGGAATGGATGATGATTTTTCTGATATTAAAATTCGACTTGATCAGCTACAAGACCATTATCCTCTCACAAAAATCTGGGGCACATCTCCCATGCTTGACTAGGGGCACATCTCCCAATTCTCAAATGCACAAATGCATTCATAAAATTTCTCAAACTAGCAAAATATGTGAAAGGGAGTTGGAATACTTCTTTTATAGAATTAATGTTGACCTGTTGAGAAAGTTACTTGGCTTGGTGACTGGTGAGAATAGGTCACCCATGAGTGGACATACTTTCCTTGCGTTGCTTTGCTCTGGCTTTCCTTCTTTTTCCTCTTTTTCTCACTTTCCTTCTTTTCTGAACTTTCCTGCTTTTCCTGTTTTATCCTGCTTTGTGAATTTATGCTGCTTTTCCTGAAATATTCCTCTTTTTTTATTTTTGGCATCATTTTTGGACTCTTGTGCTTACTTGACTTCTACTCCAACTAATTCTTCCAACCTTATCCAATAATTTGAATTGGTGGGCCGATTTCTCCATTTATTCAGCATAACAAATAAAAATATTAATTGCTCCATAATTATTTATTCCAAGTGGGTAGCAACTATGGATAAATTTAAATGCACACTCATAATTAATTAATTTCCTCATCTTAACCCCTCATTAATTATTTAATTCAATTTGTCACTAGGATCCATGGGGTTCTATCTACTTCATGGTGTTGTCAAAATGGGAACATGACGATCCTCCCTTCCCAAGATTGCTTGTCCTCAAGCAAAGTATCCCAAGAGGTCCATCATGATTTTGCTGCACTACTCTAATCATAATCCTCTCTCCAAGAAAATATTCACTACATATGTAACTGAACATGCCTACTTCTATCCAAGTGAAGTAACTATAAAGTGTGCCAAGATCCCATAAGAATATAAGAAATGAAAATATCTCACTAATATGTAAACTATAAGGTCATCCAAGGAGGTGTTCCCTATGTGGGAAGCTGAAACCAAGTGCAACATAGATGAACTGATGCAAAGGAGGGTTGGCTTGCTCCATCATGCCAACATGCAAACAACTTCTCCAAGGAAAAACAATGCCAGGATCCCATTTCTTGTATGGAAACCCCATGGATAGGAATACCATCCAACAAAATATGTTAAGCAAAAGAGTTCCTGGATCCCACTATTCATGCTGCATCTCCCCAAACATTAGGAACAATAAAAAATCAGCATCATATGAAATGTTGGGAAAGAAGAAAACATCATACCACCATATTGGAAAATCATCCTTTCCAATGCAAACCTGAAGATTTGAGGGCCCCTCAATCAAGATATGAAACTCTCCAATGTAGGGATGAATCAAAGAAAGACTATACATCACCAAATATTCCTCCAAAAAGTGAGGCCACAATTCCACCAGTATTTCCATTCCAACTAAAATGTTCTCATGTGACCAATGCACACAAGGAACAAGTGTGTTATCCATGAAACTCAAGTGACATGGGTGAGGATCCCCTATCCTAAAATGCTGCTCCAAAAGACTCAGTGAGTTGTATTAAAATTAGTCATGTTCATGTTTCCCTCAAATAACGAGGTATCATGGTCTCTATGGAAATCCATAGGTGCTCCCCTCTTCATCCAATGGCTCAACTCTCTCCCATTGATCCAAGGGTGAAAAACTCCATCAGTTGACCCACACATTGAAAATAAGTGTAGATATGATGCCTTCTGGTCAAAAGTGGCTGGACACACATGCCTTTTCTGCTGCTTGTAAATCATAGAAAAATTAGCAATATTAAAAACAATTTTCTTGCAACAAGACATAAAACTTTTACCTTCCATATTTTCCTCTTCAGTGATTCCTCTATCCAACCAATCAATACAAGGATAAATACTTTTATTTTCTGATTTGCATGGGATGTAATCAACCACATATTCTAAGGTGAGAGTTCCTTTCCACATAGGAAGCTCATGGGGTCCTTCTTCCATAGCATGCCTCAAGAGTCATTCTTTACATTGACAAGATGGGATTGTGCAACCTTGGGCCTCAATTTCCACTATGTACTCACTTATCCAATATTTGAACAAATAGGTGTATGTTATTGCAGATATGAATGGTATATCCTCCTGAGGGTACTTATGCAATGATACAAGTGACTGATCAATATATTTTATGGTATCTTCCTTCACCAATACTTGCAGATTTGAAATTTTCTCCTGCCCATTCTCCACCGGAAATTTTTCCACTATGCCCAAAAAATTCCCTTCCATGCAACATGAAAGGTGTGACATTATAAAATCCTTTTTAATTTTATAGTTTTGCAACTTTGACTCTTGAAGGGATCTTTGTGTGCTCTTCAATGAGTTACTAGTGATCTCCAACTCATGAGTGAGCCTATCATATTCTTCTTCTTCCTTCTTGAGTGCACTATGGTACATTTCAGCCATCATGAAGAGATGATCTATGTCAGATAGTAAGTTCATATAGTTCTCCTTCATCTTGGCCATGACTTATTTCAGTGCTATGCACTCTTCCATAAAGTCTTCTCCTTCCATATCTCCACCAGAAGCTTTCCAATAACATCTTGCCACCAAGACATTAATGTCCACAAAGTTTTTCGTGGCTGCCATAAGTTTATTTCCGTCCGCCTTTAATGACCCACTCAAATTATGTGGCTCACAAAGAATATCCTCCCACCAAGGTTTCTTCTTCTAATATATGACATCTAGGACCATTTTCCTTGTGGCATGGATCCACAACACAAAACGCATTCTTGGCATACAAGTGAGCCTTTGAATTTTCTGCAAAATCACTTCCATGATGTGTAGTGGAGGGTATATCTGAAAGTTGGAATGACATGTGATATAGACATAAATTAAAGAGCATCTCATGCCCTGTCATTTCAGCTTCATCATGTTGCAAAGGAGTTTAAAATTCTGAACTCTTCTCATCTCTCCGCATCAGATTTTTCTCCTTCAGTTTTCCTAGTTCATACCCAGCTGGTGGGGGCTTGTCTTCCACTCCAGTTAGAAGTTCAAATAATGACTTTAAATCTGATTTTTTTCTTCTTTTGGATATGATCCAAAATTTCCCTTATCATCATTGGCCATATCGTCCTCCTCTGCAATGATTTTGGATTCACTAACAGGTAAACTAGGAGCATATTCATCTCCCTCACAATTGTCCTTCATCTTGCAGTCCTTAGAGGCAAGTGAAGTATTTCCATCCTCCCATGGATCATATGGTTGCAGGTGTGCATGGCTGCTTCAAAAATCAGAACTTTTATCATTCATGTTATTCACCTTATCCTGTTTCTGTAGATATACTTTGGTGGTATACTCCTCAACCAAATTTTCTGGTTCACACCTGAGTGGTGTGGCCTTGTTTTCTTCTTCATTCCGTGGCTCAGGAGGTGACTATAAATATGATTTGTGTACCTATTTTGGATCTGATCCAAAATTTGTCTCACCACTCATACACGAGCCAAAACCTTGAGCGGTGATTTGAAGATCACCCACCAAGAAACTTGAAGGTGCATTCCTGTTCAAGTTCTTCTCTTATGCAACCACCTTGTGGTGATTTGCACTTCACCTCCAGGATCCCTGTCTCCACTTCATTTCTATTCTCCTCCAAGCAACTTGAGACTTTTTCATCTTTAGTGGTGCTCATGTCACAATATTTAGAAGCTCTATTTGAAGGAAAACCAAACAAACTCTTAAATCTTGAACATGCAGATGGATTGGGGAAATCTTTACTTTTGGTTCCTTCTTCTTTGCCTTTTCTTAGAGAGGCGGAAGAAGTTGGTTTCTCTCCGGATAGATTGATTCTCTTGAAAGAATTCTCATAATCATGCTTGGTCCAGAATCCATACTTGAAATATATATAATCTCCAAAAGAAAGGTTTGCACAAATATTCTCACCCAAAGCTACATAGTCCTCATAGCAGTGAGACATGTTCTCACATGATTCAATAATCTCTGTCAAGTTTTTCTTAACCATTGGAGAATCAGATATAATATATTCCCCATATGATGTCCAATAGTCTTCATCATATTCATGTTTTGGTAGGCCTCCATCAACATAGAGTATTTCTTCTTCTTCATATCTTCTGCGGTATTCTTCATACTGCTCATCATAGTCATCCTCATAGTATGACATGGCATGCAAATTTATTCAATGAGAGATTTCTTTCCACGAGATGATCCAAGGAAAGAGCTCTGATACCACTATAATATCTCGTATCTGATATTCAGATAATAGTATTAACTTTCTGCAAATTAGCTTAATGTTTTAAAATAAAACTTACAAACAACACATCGACTTTTGGAAGCTAATTAGATAGGGGAAAATGACTGATACTTTTGGTCACAGGGTAGCGGGTGTTACAGCTAATTTTACCACACATGGTTGATCACACTTTTATGGCCTTCCTTGTCCCTCTGCAAACTCTTTGGACCCCATGGACTATTTTTGTACCTTTGATTTTTCCAAGATCATCCCTAAAAACACTCATTATTTGTTGTATGTGACTTTTAATCCCTTTCTTGCGTATATACGCGGATATTACCATTAAACCCACGTACATCGAGATGTGTGCAAAAGGACAAATGTTTTTAGAGTTTTCCTTGATGTGGATCCGAGTCACTTGTCTCTTGTCCTTCCATATGCCTCGAGATCGCTCAGATTTGACCTTCCATTACCCCATTGAAACACTATATAAGGAACCCTTTTGACACATTGAAGAGGAGGAATTGAATAACAAGAAAAATATAGTCCATTGTTGTTGTAGCTTGCTTGTACTTGAGTCTGCATCCATTTTTCACTTGGATCACTTTGTGTTCTTCCCAAGCTTTCCTTTGCTTGTGAGCTTGCTATCGTGAGATGGAGGATTGAGGGGGTGGAGGCCCAGGTGGAGGACTCAGTTTCTCCGGTTCGCAGACATGCCGACAAAGGTTGTCACTTATGTAATATCTGATTTACTTAATAGGAATATCTTTTCTTGTCCAATGGTGTGCATTTAAATGAATATTGAATCCATGGATGTTTTTAATTTCTTATGTATCATTGATTATATATGCTAGAGTAGGCCTAACACTATATTATATAGCATGCTTTCCTTGTTTACTGTTGTTGAGAGTAAATTTCTAATGCAAGTGGGATTGGAAAAATATCAATGGGGATCTACTACAACCATCCAGAATAAGGTATGTTTCAATATCCTTTAGTGTTAGATGTTTTATTTCTCTTGCATATGGGGAAGGGATTGATTTATGCGGTTTCTCTGTTTGTTGTGGTAAACCCCAAGCCATAGGAAGTTTTCTCCGTAACAGCGGGTAGAGGGAAGAAATAAAGGACATAATAGGAATGATAGAGTGTATTTCCTAACAAATTTAGATCAAGTACCATTTAGGTTTCAGATTCCGCTCCACAGAAACCTACTTCCATGCTGCTGGGTCACCTAACCGTAAAACTAGGAAGCACTTTTCTCATATCCACTACCAGAGGATTTGGAGAAATGATTTGGATTGGTAATAAAGTTATAATACATGTATATAAAGGTATATTCAGGTTTTAAACAATTCTGGAAAGTCACAAGGCAGATTAAGGGTGGAACTATGAAAACTAGTTACCAGGACTGTGCAACTAGTCAAGATTCAACGCTTTCCAAAGAAAATAGGAGAGGTGCCGGGATTCATTTTTAAACATGGAATGTCATAATTATGATTTTAAATAATGTTAATAACAGAAATTTTAAAAAATGGACTTGTTTAGGTACATAAAATGATTCGAATTGGAAAACTAGTAATTTTAACCATGAATTTTAGGTAGGGTGTAAAAGATTGATACAAAACTCAGTCAAATTAGATCAGAATGTTATGAAAATTGTAGAGACATTCAATAATACTATATCATATCCATGAGGGTCAAAATAATTCTTATAATATTCACATAAGTCACCTCTCATAGCACAACTCCAAAATTATGACTTTGGTGCTAGGAAACCCAAGAATTTCGATCTCTGAATCTCACAAAATTTAGGAATGACCTGAAGCTGGTCTGAATTTGGTGATTATGATTCTTAAATTTCTCTTAGACCTGATCAGCTTCATTATTCTGTTATTACATCATAAATAGGCCAGAATACCTCTCAAAGCATCATGGAAAAATCTATCTTCTTCTACACCAAAAACTAGCTCTAGAAATCCATAGGAAGCTCGGAGATTCAATCTCTGGAATGGATGATGATTTTTATGATATTCAAATTCGACTTGATTAGATACATGACCTGTAAATAAAATCAATGACAATGGCTGAATGCCCTTATCCTCTCATAGAAATCTGGGGCACATCTCCCATGCTTGACTAGGGGCACATCTCCCAATTCTCAAATGCACAAATGCATTCATAAAATTTCTCAAACTAGAAAAAGATGTAAAAGAGAGTTGGAATACTTCTTTTATAGAATTAATGTTGACTTGTTGAGCAAGTTACTTGGCTTGGTGACTTGTGAGAATAGGTCACCCATGACTGGACATATTTTCCTTGCGTTGCTTTGCTTTGGCTTTCCTTCCTTTCCTCATTTTCTGACTTTCCTTCTTTTCTAAACTTTCTTGCTTTTCATACTTTCCTGATTTTCCTTTTTTATCCTACTTTCTGGATTTATGTTGCTTTTCCCAAAATATTCTTTTTTTCTCATTTTTGGCATCATTTTTGGACTCTAGTGCGTACTTGACTTCTACTCCAACTAATGCCTCCAACCTTATCCACTAATTCGAATTGGTGGGCCAATTTCTCCATTTATTCAACATAACAAATAAAAAATTTAATTGCACCAATAATATTAAATGCTCCATAATTATTTATTCCAAGTGTGTAGCAACTATGGATAAATTTAAATGCACACTCCTAATTGATTAATTGCCTCTTCTTAACCCCTCATTAATTATTTAATTCAATCTGTCACTAGGATCCATGGGGTTAGATCTATTTCATGGTGTTGTCAAAATGGGATCATGATAGTCCTCACTTCCCAAGTTTGCTTGTCCTCAAGCAAAGTATCTCAAGAGGTCCATCATTCTTTTGCTGCACTACTCTCATCATAATTCTCTCTCCAAGAAAATATTCACTATATCGGTAACTGAACATGCCTACTTCTATCCAAGTGAAGTAAGTGGAAAGTGTGCCAAGATCCCATAAGAATATCATAAATCTAAATATATCACTACTATATAAACTATAAGTCCATCCAAGAAGGTGTTCCCTATGTGGGAAACTGAAACCAAGTGCAACATAGATGAACTGGTGCAAAAGAGGGTTGGCTTGCTCCATCATGCCAACATGCAAGCAAATTCTCCAAGGACAAACAATGTTAGGATCCCATTGCTTATATGGCACCCCCATGGATAGGAATACTCTCCAAAAAAATCTGTTAAGCAAAAGAGTGCATGGATCCCACTATTCATGCTGCTTCTCCCCAAACATTAGTAACAAGAAAAAATCAGCATCATATGAAATGTTGGGAAAGATGAAAACATCATACCACCATATTGGAAAATCATCCTTTCCAATGCAAACCTGAATCCTTGAGGGCCCCTCAATCAAGATATGAAACTCTTCAATGTAGGGATGAATCAAAGAAAGACTATACATCCCCAAATATTCCTCCAAAAAGTGAGGCCACAATTCCACCAGTCTTTCCATTCCAATTGAAACGTTCTCGTGTGACCAATGCACACAAGGAACAAGTGTATTATCCATGAAACTCAAGTGACAAGGGTGAGGATATCATATCGTAAAATGTTGCTCCAGAAGAGAGTAAGTTGTATCAAAATCAGTCATGTTTATGTTTCCCTCAAATAACGAGGTATCATGGTCTCTATGGAACTCAATGGGTGCTCCCCTCTTCATCCAATGACTCAAGTCTCTGCCATTGATCCATGGGTGTAAAACTCCATTAGTTGACCCACACATTGAAAGTAACTGTAGATCTGATGCCTTCTTATCAAAAGTGGCTGCACACACATGCCTTTTCTATTGCTTATAAATCATAGAAAAATCAGCAATATTAAAAACAATTTTCTTGCAATAAGACATAAAACTTTTACCTTCCATATTTTCCTCTTCAGTGATTCCTCTATCCAAACAATCAATACAAGGGTAATCACTTTGATTTTTGGATTTGCATGGGATGTAATCAGCCACATATTCTAAGGTTAAATTTCCTTTCCACATAGGAAGCTCATGGGGTCGTTCTTCCATAGCATGCCTTAAGAGACATTCTTTACATTCACAAGCTAGGCTTGTGCAACCTTGAGCGTCAATTTCCACTATGTAATCACTTATCCAATATTTGAACAAATAAGTGTATGTTATTGTAGATCTGAATGGTACATCCTCCTGAGCATACTTATGGAATGAGGCAAGTGACTGATCAATATATTATATGGTATCTTCCTTCACCAAAACTTGCAGATCTGAACTTTTCTCATGCCCATCCTCCAACGTAAATTCCTCCACTATTCCAAAAACATTTCCTTCCATGCAACATTAAAGGTGTGACATTCTCAAATCCTTTTGAAGTTGATAGTTCTGCAACTTTAAATCTTTAAGGGATCTTTGTGTGCTCTTCAATGAGTTACTGGTGATTTCCAACTCATGAGTGAGCCTATCGGATTCTTCTTTTTCCTTCTTGAGTGCACTATGGTACATACCAACCATCATGAGGAGATGATCTATGTCAGACAGTAAGTTCATATAGTTCTCCTTCACCTTTTCCATGACTTCTTTCAGTGCTATGCAATCCTCCATAAAGGCTTATCCTTTCATATATCCACCAGAAGCTTTCCAACAACATCTTGTCACCAAGTCATTGATGTCCACAACATTTTTCATGGCTTCCATAAGCTTATTTGTGTCCTCCTTTAATGATCCACTCAAATAATGTGGCTCAAAAAAAATATCCTTCCCCAAGGTTTCTTCTTCTAATAGCTGAGTTCCAGGACCATTTTTCTTGTGGCAAGGATCCACAACAGAAAACTCATTCTCGACATATAGGTGAGCCTTTGAATTTTCTGCAAAATCACTTCCATGATGTGTAGTGGAGGGTATATCTGAAGGTTTAAATGAAATGTGATGTGGAAATAAATTATAGAGCATCTCATTCCCTATCATTTCAGCTTCATCATGCTACAAAGGATTCCAAAATTCTAAGCTGTGCTCATCTCTCTGCATCATATTTTTCTCCTTCAGTTTTCCTAGTTCTTACCCAGCTGGTGAGGGCTTGCCTTCCACTTCAGTTGGAAGTTCAAATAATGACTTCAGATTTGATTTTTGTTCTTCTTTTGGATATGATCCAAAATATCCCTTATCATCATTGGCAGTATCACCCTCCTCTGCATTGATTTTGGGTTCACTAACCGGTAAACTAGGAACAAATTTATTTCCCTCACAATTGTCCTTCATCTTGCAGTCCTTAGAGGAAAGTGAAATATTTCCATCCTCCCATGGATCATATGGTTGCAGGTGTACATGGCTGATGAAAAAATCAGAAATTTTATCATTATTGTTATTCACCTGATCCTCTTTCTGTATGTATACGTTGGTGGTCTACTCCTCCACCAAATTTTCTAGTTCACACTTGAGTGGTGTGGCCTTGTTTTCTTCTTCATTCTGTGGCTTAGGAGGTGAGTGTAAATATTATTTGTGTACCTCTTTTGGATCTGATCCAAAATATGTCTCACCACCCATACATGAGACAAAACCTTGAGTAGTGATCTGAAAATCACCCACCAAGAAACTTGAAGTGCATTCCTCTTCAAGTTCTTTTTTTATGCAACCACCTTGTGGTGATTCGCACTTCACCTCCTGGATCTCTGTCTCTACTTCATTTCTATTTTCCTCTAAGAAACTTGATACTTTTTCATCTTTATTGGTACTCATGTTACAGTATTTAGAAGCTCTGTTTGAAGGAAAATCAAACAAACTCTTAAATCTTGAACATGCAGATGGCTTGGGGAAATCTTCACCTTTGGTTCCTTCTTCTTCGTCTTTTCTCAGATAGGTGGAACAACTTGGTTTCTCTAAGGATAGATTTATGCTCTTGAAATAATTCTCATAATCATGCTTGGGCCAAAATCCATACTTGAAATAAATATAATCTTCAAAAGAAATGTTTGCACAAATATTCCCACCCAAAGCAAGATAGCCCTTGTAGTAGTGAGACATGTTCTCACATGCTTCAATAATATCTGTCAAGTTTTTCTTAACCATTGGAGAATAAGATCTGATATCTTCCCCATTTGATGTCCAATAGTATTAATCATATTTTGGTAGGCCTCTATCAACATAGAGGATTTCTTCTTCTTCATATCTTGTGCAATATTCTTCATACTTCTCATCATAGTCATCCTCATACGATGGCATGGCATGAAAATTTATTCACTAAGAAATTTAATTCCAAAGGATGATCCAAGAAAAGAGATATAATACCACCGTAATATCACCGATCTGATATTCAGATCAGAATATTAACTTTCTGCAAATTAGCTTAATGTTTTAAAGTAAAACTTGCAAACAACACGTCGACTTTTAGAAGCTAAGCAGATAAGGGAAACTAATTGATAATTTTGGTCAGAGGGCAGTGAGAAGAGGAAATAAATAAAGTATAGAATAATAATTATAGAGTGTATTACAAAACACACTTATATTAGGGACCATTTAGGTTTCAGAGTCCACTCCGCGGAAACCTACTTCCATGCAACTGAGTCACCTAACCGTGAAACTAGGAAGAAATTTTCTCATAGCCATAACCAGAGGCTTTGGAGATTTAATTTGGATTGTTAATAAATTTATAATACATGTATATAAAGGTACATTTATTTTTTAAACAAGTCTTGAAATTCACAAGGCATATTAAGGGTGGAACTATGAAAACTAGTTACCAGGACTGTGCTACTAGTCAAGATTCAACGCTTTCCAAAGGCAATAGGAGAGGTACTGAGATTTGTTTTTAAACATGTAATGTCATAATTATGGTGTCAAATAATGTTAATAATATAAATTAAAATAAATGGACCTATTTAGGTACATAAAATGCTTCGAATCGGAAAACTAGTCATTTTAACCATGAATTCTAGGTGGGGTGTAAAAGATTGATACAAAACTAAGTCAAAACAGATCAGAATGTTATGAAACTCTCAGAGAATGTAAATAATACTCTATCAGATCCATTAGGGTATAAATAATTCTTATAATATTCATATAAGTCACCTCTCATATCACAACTCCAAAATTACGACTCTAGTGCTAGGAAACCCAATAATTTCGATCTCTGAATCTCACAAAATTTAGGAATGACCTAAAGATGGTATGAATTTGGTGATGATGATTCTGAAATTTTTAGTTGACCTGATCAACTTAAGTATTCTATTATTACATCATAAATAGGCTAGAATACCTCTCAAAGCATCATGGAAAAATCTATCTTCTTCTACACCAAAAACTAGCTCTAGAAATCCATAGGAAGCTTGGAGATTCGATCTTTGGAATGGATGATGATTTTTATGATATTCATATTAGAATTTATCAGCTACAATACCTGCAGATAAAATCAATGAAAATGGATGAATGCCATTATCCTCTCATAGAAAGCTGTGGCACATCTCCCATGCTTGACTAGGGGCACATCTCCTAATTCTCAAATGCACAAATGCATTCATAAAATTTCTCAAACTAGCAAAAGATGTGGAAGGGAGTTGGAATACTTCTTTTATAGAATTAATGTTGACTTGTTGAGAAAGTTACTTGGCTTGGTGACTTGTGAGAATAGGTCACCCATGAGTGAACATACTTTCCTTGTGTTGCGTTGCTTTGGCTTTCCTTCTTTTTCCTCTTTTTTTGACTTTCCTTCTTTTCTAAACTTTCCTGCTTTTCATACTTTCCTGATTTTCCCGTTTTATCCCGCTTTTTGGATTTATGCTGCTTTTCCCGAAATATTCCTCTTTTCTCATTTTTGGCATCATTTTTGGACTATAGTGCTTACTTGACTTCTACTCCGAGTAATTCCTCCAACCTTATCCACTAATTCGAATTGGTGGGACAATTTCTCCATTTATTCAGCATAACAAATAAAAATATTAATTGCACCAATAATAATAAATGCTCCTTATTTATTTATTCCAAGTGGGTAGCAACTATGGATAAATTTAAATGCACACTCCTAATTAATTAATTGCCTCATCTAAAACCCTCATTAATTATTTAATTCAATCTGTCACTAGGATCCCTGGGGTTCAATCTACTGCATGGTGTTTACAAAAAGGGAACATGAAAGTCCTCCCTTCCCAATATTGCTTGTCCTCAAGCAAAGTATCCCAAGAGGTCCATCATGCTTTTGCTGCACTACTCTGATCATAATCCTCTCTCCAAGAAAATATTCACTACATCTGTAACTGAGCATGCCTACTTCTATCCAAGTGAAGTAACTGGAAAGTGTGCCAAGATCCCATAACAATATCAGAAATGCAAATATATCACTACTATGTAAACTATAAGTCCATCCAAGGAGGTGTTCCCTATGTGGGAAACTGAAACCAAGTGCAACATAGATGAACTGGTGCGAAAGAGGGTTGGATTGCTCCATCATGCCAACATGCAAACAACTTCTCCAAGGACAAACAATGCCAAGATCCCATTGCTTGTATGGATCCCTGTTGGATAGGAATACCATCCAACAAAATATGTTAAGCAAAACAGTGCCTGTATCCGATTGTTCATGCTGCATGGCACCAAACATTAGGAACAAGAAAAAATCAGCATCATATGAAATGTTGGGAAAGATGAAAACATCATACCACCATATTGGAAAATCATCCTTTCCAATGAAAACCTGAATCTTTGAGGGCCCTCTCCAATGTAGGGATGAATCAAACAAATTCTATACATCCCCAAATATTCCTCCAAAAAGTGAGGCCACAATTCCACTAGTCTTTCCATTATAATTGAAATGTTCTCGTGTGACCAATGCACACAAGGAACAAGTGTTTTATCCATGAAACTCAAGTGATAAGGGTGAGGATAGCATGTCCTAAAATTATGCTCCAAAAGAGAGTAATTTGTATCAAAATCAGTCATGTTCATGTTTCCCTCAAATAACGAGGTATCATGGGCTCGATGGAACTCAACATGTGCTCCCCTCTTCATCCAATGGATCAACTCTTTGCCATTGATCCAAGGGTGAAAAACTCCATAAATTGACCCACACATTGAAAGTGTATATATGATGCCTACTTTTCAAAAGTGGATGCACACACATGCCTTTTATGCTACTTGTAAATCATAGAAAAATCAGCAATATTAAAAACAATTTTCTTGCAACAAGACAAAATTTTTACCTTCCATATTTTCCTCTTCAATGATTCCTCTATCCAACCAATCAATACAAGGATAAGCACTTTGATTTTCTGATTTGCATGGGATGTAATTAGACACATATTATAAGGTGAAATTTCTTTTCCACATAGGAAGCTCATGGGGTCCTTCTTCCATAGCATGCCTCAAGAGACATTCTTTACATTCACAAGCTAGGCTTGTGCAACCTTGGGCCTCAATTTCCACTTTGTACTCACTTATCCAATCTTTGAACAAATAAGTATATATTATTGCAGATATGAATGGTATATCCACCTGAGGGTACTTATGCAATGAGACAAGTGAATGATCAATATAATCTATGGTATCTTCCTTCACTAATACTTGCAGATCTGAAATTTTCTCATGCTGATCCTCCACCGGAAATTCCTCCACTATGCCCAAAACATTTCCTTCCATTCAACATGAAAGGTGTGACATTATCAAATCCTTTTGAATTTTATAGTTATGTAATGTTGAATCTTTAAAGGATCTTTTTGTGCTCTTCAATGAGTTACTGGTGATGTCCAACCCATCGGTGAGCCTATTAGATTCTTCTTCTTCCTTCTTGAGTGCACTATGGTACATATCAGCCATCATGAAGAGATGATCTATGTCAGAAAGTAAGTTCATATAGTTCTCCTTCATCTTGGCCATGGTTTATTTCAGTGCTATGCACTCCTCCATAAAGGATTCTCCTTCCATCTCTCCACTAGAAGCTTTCCAACAACATCTTGCCACCAAGGCATTGATGTCCACAAAGTTTTTCATGGATTCAATAAGCTTCTTTATGTCCTCCTTTAATGATCCACTCAAATTATGTGGCTAACAAATAATATCCTTACCCAAGGTTTCTTCTTCTAATAGCTAACATCCAGGACCATTTTGCTTGTGGCATGGATCCACAACAAAAAACTCATTCTTGACATACAAGTGAGCCTTTGAATTTTCTGCAAAATCACTTCCATGATGTGCAGTGGAGGGTATCTCTAAAGGTTGGAATGAAATTTGATATGGACATAAATTATAGTGCATCTCATGCCTTATCATTTCAGCTTCATCACGCTGCAAAGGATTCCAAAATTCTAAACTGTGTTCATCTCTCTGCATCAGATTTTTCTCCTTCAGATTTCCTACTTCATACCCGGTTGGTGGGGTCTTGTCTTCCACTTTTCAAATAATGACTTCATATCTGATTTTTGTTCTTCTTTTGGATATGATCCAAAAGATCCCTTATCATTATTGGTGGTATCACCCTCCTTTGCATTGATTTTTGGTTCACTAACAGGTAAACTAGGAGTAGATTCATCTCCCTCACAATTGTCCTTCATCTTGCAGTCCTGAGAGGCAAGTGAAGTCTTTCCATCCTCCCATGGATAAGATAATTGCAGCTGTACATGGCTGCTGAAAAAATCAGAACTTTTATTATTCATGTTATTCACCTTATCCTCTTTCTGTACATATACGTTGGTGGTCTGCTCCTCCCCCAAATTTTCTGGTTCATACCTGAGTGATGTGGCCTTGTTTTATTCTTCATTCTATGGCTTAGGAGGTGACTGTAAATATGATTTGTGTACCTATTTTGGATATTATCCAAAATATGTATCACCACCCATAAATGAGCCAAAACCTTGAGCAGTGATCCATAGATCACCCACCAAGAAACTTGAAGTGCATTCCTCTTCAAGTTCTTCTCTTATGCAACTACCTTGTGGTGATTTGCGCTTCACCTCCTGGATCCCTGTCTCCACTTCATTTATATTCTCCTCCAAGAAACTTGAGACTTTTTCATCTTTAGCGGTATGCATGTCATAATATTTAGAATATCTGTTTGAAGGAAAACCAAACAAACTCTTAAATCTTAAACATGCAGATGGCTTGGGGAAATCTTCACCTTTGGTTCCTTCTTCTTCATCTTTTCTAAGAGAGGTGGAACAACTTGGTTTCTCTCTAGATAGATTTATGCTCTTGAAAGAATTCTCATAATAATTCTTGGTCTAGAATCCATACTTGAAATAAATATAATCTCCAAAATAAAGGTTTGCACAAATACTCCCACCCAAAGTTAAATAGTCCTCGTAGCATTGAGACATGTTCTCACATGCTTCAATAATATTTGTCAAGTTTTTCTTAACCATTGGAGAGTCAGATATGATATATTCCCCATCTGATGTCCAATAATATTCATCATATTCATGTTTTGGTAGGCCTCCATAAACATAGAGGATTTATTCTTCTTCATATCTTCTGCAATATTCTTCATACTGCTCACCATAGTCATCTTGATAGTATGACTTGGCATGCAAATTTATTCACTGAGAAATTTCTTTCCACAGGATGATCCAAGGAAATAACTCTGATACCACTATAATATCCTTGATATGATATTTAGACCAGAATATTAACTTTATGCAAATTAGCTTAATGTTTTAAAATAAAACTTGCAAACAACACGTCGACTTTTGGAAGCTAAGTAGATAAGGGAAAATGACTGATACTTTTGGTCACAGGGAAGAGGGAAGAGGGAAGAAATAAATAAAAGAATAGGAATTATAGAGTGTATTCCATAACACATTTATATCAGGGACCATTGATGTTTTGGATTCCGCTTCGCGGAAACCTACTTCCATGTTGCTGGGTCATCTAACCGTGAAACTAGGAAACACTTTTCTCATATCCACAACCAAAGGCTTTGGAGAAATAATTTGGATTGGTAATAAAGTTATAAGACATGTATATAAAATTATGTTCATGTTTTAAACAATTATCGTAAGTCAAAAGGAATATTAAGGGTGGAACTATGAAAACTAGTTACTAGGACTGTGCAACTAGTCAAGATTCAACGCTTTCCAAAGGCAATAGGAGAGGTACTGGGATTCGGTTTTAAACATGGAATGTCATAATTATGGTGTTAAATAATTTTCATAACATAAATTAAAACAAATGGACTTTTTTAGGTACATGAAATTCTTCGAATTGGAAAACTAGTCATTTTAACCATGAATTGTAGGTAGGGTGTAAAAGATCGATACAAAACTCAGTCAAAACAGATCAGAATGTTATGAAAATTTTAGAGACTGTAAATAATACTATATCAGAGACATGAGGGTCGAAATAATTTTTAGAATATTCACAGAAGTCACCTCTCATAGTACAATTCCAAAATTACGACTCTGGTGCTAGGAAACCCAAGATATTCGATCTCTGAATCTCACAAAATTTAGGAATGACCTGAATCTGGTCTGAATTTGGTGATGATTATTCTGAAATTTATATTTGACCTGATCAGATTCAGTATTCTATTATTACATCAGAGATAGGCCAGAATACCTCTCAAAGCATCGTGGAAAAATCTATCTTCTTCTGCACCAAAAACTAGCTCTAGAAATCCATAGGAAGCTTGGAGATTCGATCTCTGGAATGGATGATGATTTTTATGATCTTCAAATTTGACTTGATTAGATACAGGACCTATAAATAAAATCAATGGAAATGGCTAAATGCCATTATCCTCTCATAGAAAGCTGGAGCACATCTCCCGTGCTTGATTAGGGGCACATCTCCCAATTCTCAAATGCACAAATGCATTCATAAAATTTCTCAAACTAGCAAAAGATGTGAAAGGGAGTTGGAGTACTTATTTTATAGAATTAACATTGACCTGTTGAGCAAGTTACTTGGCTTGGTGACTAGTGAGAATAGGTCACCCATGAGTGGACATACTTTCCTTGCTTTGCTTTGCTTTGGCTTTCCTTATTTTTCCTCTTTTTTCTGACTTCCCTTCTTTTCTGAACTTTCCTGCTTTTCATACTTTCTTGCTTTTCTTGTTTTATCCTGCTTTCTGGATTTATGCTGCTTTTCCTGAAATATTCCTCTTTTCTCATTTTTGGCATCATTTTTGGACTCTAGTGCTTACTTGATTTCTACTCCAAGTAATTCCTCCAACCTTATCCACTAATTCGAATTGGTGGGCCAATTTCTCCATTTATTCAACATAACAAATAGAAATATTAATTGCATAAATAATATTAAATGCTCCATAATTATTTATTCCAAGTGGGTAGCAACTATGGATAAATTTAAATGCACACTCCTAATTAATTAATCAAGCCCTGTATTAACCCCTCATTAATTATTTAATTCAATCTATCACTAGGATCCATAGGGTTCAATCTACTTCATGGTGTTGTCAAAAGGGGAACATGACACTATCTCTAGATAATATTTTTACAATGTCACATTTAGATTCTTTCCACTAAATTAAAAATGAATTGTATCCCAAACAAAATGCAAAACCACCAATAAAATGCACGTTATTTTTCTATGAGGGTATATACTCCAGAGTTACAAAGTTTTGAACCCTTTTTTTAGAATTTCAAAACATTAAAAAAACATAAACAAATAGTTTGGGACATAGCTTATTTCAACATTTTTCAATTGTAATGTTTAATCCAAAAATTTGAAATGCACATGTCCATCATTTCAATAGAAATTGCAGAGATTTTATATTTTCTTTGACTAAGAAAATCATTTTGTGAAATTGTTTTACAAACCTAGGTCCTAAAGTCTCCAAGGTGAATTTAGATATCATATCTACTAGGGGAATTGGATGTGTGTGTTCCCTAAGGAACATATGGATGTCCCTGTAAAAGGATGGTCTCTCTTGTATTAAGTTACTAGGTCAAATAGAATGATGAATGCATGCTATTTTCTATTTCAGACAATGTAACATGTTTATAATGTAGTGCTCCTGTGATCTTAGAACCAAGATGTCATTTAAAATTATTTTATATTTTTCTCTTCTTATTTATGTCTAGTATAATGGAATGTCAATTGGAAGTAGGAAATCAAAATGAGTGTCAAAATTATAAGCAATACTACATAAAGTTTGCTTGTTTCTTTGAAGTAACTTACTGTTTCAAAAGCACTAACTCATCTTGGAATTAAATACTAAAAATCTTGTATGAATTATGTTTAAAACCATAGTAGAAAGATTCAACCATATTGACACTTCTTTCATGTAAATATGGGACATGTTTAAAATGAAAAAATAATTCAACGGAGTTTGATACGATACATTCACCAAACCCTTGACCAAATTCTACTATGGTCAATTTATTTATTTATAAAAACATACATTTAAAAAATAATTTGGAGTAGATCATGATGAGATATTTCTTCCTCATTTTTTGGTTTGATAATTGATGATGGAATAGGGACATTTTCATGGTTTATGCTTGTCAAGGTTTTCCTTTGGTACCCAAGGTTTCTCTTCATGCTAAATTATGGCCACACTGATTATATGGGGTTGTCTTACTTTCATGATTCTGGAGTAATTGCTCATCATCATCTACTGTAGTAATCTATCGATATTGATCATATGGATTCATTTGTTCATGATCCTTGTTGCATAAGTCCCCACCTCTAGGATCACCTAGTTGTGGCAGTTTTTTGTTGTGCAGATGGTTAATGTGTTATAGGTTCCCAATAGAAAAAATGAGATACACATGGTTGATTGTGCTTTCAAAGATAGTTGAATAGTCATTTCTAGGACATATCCAAGCCATATTTGATATTCATTAAACCATGTTTGTTGCTCATGATTTACGAGTTTATTTCCATCATAAAAAAAGAGTCAAAGAGGGGAAATTTTCAATACAACAAATGAGACAACAGTAAAGGAAAGAGATATAATTGTTTGCATGATATATAATCATTTGCATGGTTTTTCTAGATATCCTTTTATAAAATACCAAGAGTGGAATTATGAAGAGTATCCAAATACTCTCTTTGGTGAAGGCTTACACCAATAACAAGCAAATTTGAAGGAATCCAACATATAAAATTATAAACCATCAATGAGTCTTTAATTCTCTTGGTCAATCTATCCTTAATCAATTTAGAGTCGACATGTGTATACATTAATGTTTTATGGGAACATAGTACAAGGATCCTAAACATATTTTGGAAATACTACATCAAAACAAAAGGTCTAAAATGCACCAAATCAAGGTTGCTTCATTGGTTCTTAACCATATGGATAGAAATTACTCTTGTTTTATAACAAGACAGTCTTCAGATTTTGAGCTACGATAAAAATGCATTTTGATGAGGCATGAAAAACTTCAGGGATCACTATAAATGAAGATTTTAACCTTGTTTCTCCAAGAAATACAAGGATTCTTACCTAACAATATGGTTGTTTCAACGAATATGCAAATTTTATGCCTATCTAGCACATACTAAATTGATAAAGCACTCGCTAAGGCCACTGGTGATAATACTAATATAGTGAGGGTCATGAAATCAAGGAA